>OZ024857.1:31078541-31351041 GCA_964017155.1 Oasisia sp. SBJ-2009 | reverse complement strand
TAAAATACTGCTGTTTCTCGCAGTGTGGTTATCAAATGAAAGAACTCGTCGATGGTTGCGAATGGCATCGGTAGGTTCCTGTGGGTGCGTGACAAGTAAGTTCATGTAATCGCAGGTCTTCGAACAACAGCAACCCTGGGACTACGTCAACTTACACGTTCTGCACCAACGCTCATGCCGAATCGAACCAGCAACACATACGACGGCAAGGACGCAAATGTAACAAGGTGCTCCCCAAATAAAGGTGTACTGGTCATGCATGTATGTCAGCTGTGTGTAATGGGAAGAATCTAAACATGATACAACAATGGGAACAAATAGTGACGAGTGACGCACCTGTGACTATGCCCCTACTCTATGTGTGGCACTGAACGTGTTCACGCTAACAGGTTGTCACAAGAGACCTACGCCCACATTACATTAACTGCTGACACTGCAGATACAGATGTGGATAGCACTAATGATAAAAGTACATCCAGTGGTATACAATCAAATAACACCATGAGCTGTAACAAGAGCCCGACGGTTTACTGCAAGAGATAGCCCAGGATCAATAATGAAATATTTTAGATTTCAAAAACGTAAGTTCACTGAATAAAAGTATGTTGTTGGATAACCGTGATTTTCCCATTGACAATGCCAGACATTAAACAGACGTAAACAAACAAATATATGCTCACACCATTTAAGCGTGATTGTGGTTTCGAAAAAACGCTGCAAAGTGGCGTTGTCTAGCTCACCAAACCCCTAGAAAACTCAACCGTTCTATTTTTATCTTACTGCTCACTGAGGTTTCTCCACAACCACAATTATCGTGCACATAATAGTACTTCAAACAACCAAATAGTGAAGTATTACCTTGCTTGTCTTTACCCTCCTTTGTAAAACTTTGAGGTCTCTTTTTTTCCTATCTAGGTGTTTTGGCCATTCCAGCCGTCGGTCCACCGTTTTCCCTCCGTGTCCCTGTCGTCCCCCAGTGTGACTGACTCACTCGGAAGCGGCGCGGGGTTTTATCGCATGTCAGTGGCCAGGTGGGAGCGTGGCGCCGCCTCACACCCAGCCAGTGGCAGGGCAAGATTTAGACGTAACCCCGAGGCGCCCGCCAAAACAACGACAACTCCTCTGACCAACAGCGCTCAAGCCGTTGCTTCATTTAAAATTAAAATCGACTTTCTTGCGTGTTTCCCCTTAAAGGCATAACGTGCACAGCATACTGTGTAAACGGTTGACAATTCAAATTTAAACTGAACAATCTTCAAAAGAACCCTCGCTTGATCCCATACCAGTGTTCCCTCAAACACCAGTCAGATGTCTATGGATGGTTACCGTACGTTGTACAACGAAGTATTCACAATGTCATAGTTTGTTGCGTGTAACATATATCTTTATCTGGCTAACCCATTTTTTATTAACCCGCCCGAAAGCGAAATTCCTTAGTCAATATTACGAACCTCCCAAAATGATGTTTTCATTTTTTGTTACTCATCAAGCGAAAGCAATATTTTGCGACCGATGCAATTCTGTAAAACTAGTGATAAATTTGTGACCGACACATTTTTTAACCACACAATGTACGGTTCTGTCTCTAAAATTGAACATCCTCTCTCATCATCCCAAATACCTTGCACGTATTCTCGTGTTGACTCGGTTATGAGTTTCTTTATTTATGTAAACAGTAAAAATTGCAACATATCGATACTACAAACGATACACGATGTGAAAAACTCCTGAAAATCCCCAAGTGAATTCTCGCAGCAAAGTTAATGTATTGGTTATTTTTTTAAACTACGATAAAATACGCAGGGAACAAAGATGATTATTTACTCCTTTGAAGGCTACAAGAATGATATATGCGCAACGTCAGGTAAAATTGATCAACTAGCAGGTGTCAAGATGGTGGAAGATATTTCCGAGAAAAAAAGAAAGAATTATAGAACACATAGTATGCTGGACGAGTTCCAAGTTAATATTGGTTTGAAATAAAGAACCAGATTTATTTATTTTATTCATGTTTTCGAATATTGAATTTTAGCACAACATGTGTTGTTAATGAGATAATGTATGATTTAATTGTTCCACAAAACAAGGGTACAATTTGTTTAGATATGTTGGCTAGAGTTATTGAGGGTGACCCGTCTGGGGAAGAGGAGAGACGGGGAACATCGGTGGGCATGAATGCACAGAGGGCACCACGGGCGAGAGGGAGAGAGGGAGCGAGGGAGAGAGGGAGAGAGGGAGATAGGGAGAGAGGGAGAGAGGGAGAGAGGGAGAGAGGGAGAGAGGGAGAGAGGGAGAGAGGGAGAGAGGGAGAGAGGGAGAGAGGGAGAGAGGGAGAGAGGGAGAGAGGGAGAGAGGGAGAGAGGGAGAGAGGGAGAGAGGGAGAGAGGGAGAGAGGGAGAGAGGGAGAGAGGGAGAGAGGGAGAGAGGGAGAGAGGGAGAGAGGGAGAGAGGGAGAGAGGGAGAGAGGGAGAGAGGGAGAGAGGGAGAGAGGGAGAGAGGGAGAGAGGGAGAGAGGGAGAGAGGGAGAGAGGGAGAGAGGGAGAGAGGGAGAGTCGGAGAGTGGGAGAGAGGGAGAGAGGGAGAGAGGGAGAGTCGGAGAGTGGGAGAGAGGGAAAGAGGAAGAGAGGGAGAGTCGGAGATGGGGAGAGAGGGAGAGCGAGAGAGAGGGAGAGCGGAAGAGAGGGAGAGAGGGAGAGAGGGAGAGAGGGAGAGAGGGAGAGAGGGAGAGTGGGAGAGTGGGAGAGAGGGAGAGAGGGAGAGAGGGAGAGTCGGAGAGTGGGAGAGAGGGAAAGAGGAAGAGAGGGAGAGTCGGAGATGGGGAGAGAGGGAGAGCGAGAGAGAGGGAGAGCGGGAGAGCGGGAGAGCGGGAGAGAGGGAGAGAGGGAGAGAGGGAGAGAGAGAGAGTGGGAGAGAGGGGGAGAGGGAGAGAGGGCGAGAGGGAGAGAAGGAGAGAGAGTGGGAGAGAGGGGGAGAGGGAGAGAGGGAGAGAGAGAGAGTGGGAGAGAGGGGGAGAGGGAGAGAGGGCGAGAGGGAGAGAAGGAGAGAGAGAGAGTGGGAGAGAGGGAGAGAGGGAGAGAGGGAGAGAGCACTAAAATGTCGAGAGTATAAGTGTGAGAGAGAACAAATGTGTCTAGAGAGTATAAGTGTGAGAGAGAACAAATGTGTCTAGAGAGTATAAGTGTGAGAGAGAACAAATGTGTCTAGAGAGTGTAAGTGTGAGAGAGAACAAATGTGTCTAGAGAGTATAAGTGTGAGAGAGAACAAATGTGTCTAGAGAGTGTAAGTGTGAGAGAGAACAAATGTGTCTAGAGAGTATAAGTGTGAGAGAGAACAAATGTGTCTAGAGAGTATAAGTGTGAGAGAGAACAAATGTGTCTAGAGAGTGTAAGTGTGAGAGAGAACAAATGTGTCTAGAGAGTATAAGTGTGAGAGAGAACAAATGTGTCTAGAGAGTATAAGTGTGAGAGAGAACAAATGTGTCTAGAGAGTATATATGTGATAGAGAACAAATATGCCTAGAGAGTATAAGTGTGAGAGAGAACAAATGTGTCTAGAGAGTGTAAGTGTGAGAGAGAACAAATGTGTCTAGAGAGTATAAGTGTGAGAGAGAACAAATGTGTGTAGATAGTATAAGTGTGAGAGAGAACAAATGTGTCTAGAGAGAATAAGTGTGAGAGAGAACAAATGTGTCTAGAGAGTATAAGTGTGAGAGAGAACAAATGTGTCTAGAGAGTGTAAGTGTGAGAGAGAACAAATGTGTCTAGAGAGTATAAGTGTGAGAGAGAACAAATGTGTCTAGAGAATATAAGTGTGAGAGAGAACAAATGTGTCTAGAGAGTATAAGTGTGAGAGAGAACAAATGTGTCTAGAGAGTGTAAGTGTGAGAGAGAACAAATGTGTCTAGAGAGTATAAGTGTGAGAGAGAACAAATGTGTCTAGAGAGTATAAGTGTGAGAGAGAACAAATGTGTCTAGAGAGTATATATGTGATAGAGAACAAATATGCCTAGAGAGTATAAGTGTGAGAGAGAACAAATGTGTCTAGAGAGTGTAAGTGTGAGAGAGAACAAATGTGTCTAGAGAGTATAAGTGTGAGAGAGAACAAATGTGTCTAGATAGTATAAGTGTGAGAGAGAACAAATGTGTCTAGAGAGTATAAATGTGATAGAGAACAAATATGCCTAGAGAGTATAAGTGTGAGAGAGAACAAATGTGTCTAGAGAGTGTAAGTGTGAGAGAGAACAAATGTGTCTAGAGAGTATAAATGTGATAGAGAACAAATATGCCTAGAGAGTATAAGTGTGAGAGAGAACAAATGTGTCTAGAGAGTATAAGTGTGAGAGAGAGAACAAATGTGTCTAGAGAGTATAAGTGTGAGAGAGAACAAATGTGTCTAGAGAGTATAAGTGTGAGAGAGAACAAATGTGTCTAGAGAGTATAAGTGTGAGAGAGAACAAACGTGTCTAGAGAGTATAAATGTGAGAGAGAACAAATGTGTCTAGAGAGTATAAGTGTGAGAGAGAACAAATGTCTCTAGAGAGTATAAATGTTAGAGAAAACAAATGTGTCTTGAGAGTTTAAGTGTGAGAGAGAACAAATGTATCTAGAGAGAATAAGTGTGAGAGAGAACAAATGTGTCTAGAGAGTATAAGTGTGAGAGAGAGAACAAACGTGTCTAGAGAGTATAAATGTGAGAGAGAACAAATGTCTCTAGAGAGTATAAGTGTGAGAGAGAACAAACGTGTCTAGAGAGTATAAATGTGAGAGAAAACAAATGTGTCTTGAGAGTTTAAGTGTGAGAGAGAACAAATGTCTCTAGAGAGTATAAATGTGAGAGAAAACAAATGTGCCCAGAGAGTATAAGTGTGAGAGAGAACAAATGTGTCTAGAGAATCATGTCTTCCGTTTATAATTGTAGGCCGCTCAATCCATAGACTAGATGAGTCGAGTTTTTAGGTTGCGGCTAATTAATCACTATCGGTTCTTGCGAGTTTTGTTTCAAATACCGAAACCTATTCAGTGTCGTTAAGCCACCGTTCGCGACTTCTGGTGACCAATCGGATAACCAGTAAGGAAACAATGACCATGAGCACGCATCACTCCTGTTCTAAGGAACTTCTTTGGCTTCCATCCACCGCTGAATACAATGTCAGATCTTTTCACACACCCACCGTGCGACACATCACCGATCGCCAGTGTACTTGGGCGGTCTACTATGAATCAACCATGTTCTGCCACGAACCCGAGCTATAATCTATGGAGATCGACCTTTTATGAAAGCAGCGACGACTCTAGGGGACAGTCTGCCTGTTAACTGTTTAATTCAATATACGACTATTTGATGTTTTGTTTTTAAATTGTTTAACTTAATGTGTTAATGTTCCAAATATTTGACTGTATGTTTAGTAGTATTGTAATGTAAAGCGCCACAGAGCACTGCGTGATTGTGGCGAAATATATATAATATATCGTATTTTATTATTTATTTATGAAATATGACCCATCTTAACTTATGTAGTTGCATGTGAACCTTTTATAAAACCGACCCAAATAATTATCGTACTTCAAGACTGTACGCTTACACATCATAAACATACTGTAGCATGGACGCGCAGACGCCCGCACACGAACTCGTGCACGCACCACACACGCGCGTTACGGTACGTTTACACACTTGTAAACTAATAGATCTACACAGACACGAGTGTACTCATGTGCACGCAGTAATCAGTAATATTATTACTGCGTGTACACCATTTTTACAAAACGGCAAGCATTAAGCAATTGCATTGCCTATAAGATTGGCGCCGCAGGCCAGTGTGTCACTGCCGAACATAAAAATTAGTATAGGCGATTACCCTTGGCGCCGTAATGCAGAAACGACCGGGCTCCATCTTGTTTCATGAACAGCCGGTCGTTTCGCCCGCGACGGCGCACATTTCGCCAGGTGGTTGGTTTAGATATGGTGCGGCCCTCTAGTCCCGCCAGCTGGTGGTCCAACGCCGAAATAATAGACAGCTTCAGAACGCGGGAATATCCAGTTGGTTATAAAATGTTGTGTGAGTGCTACATCTAAGAGTCAAGTTAGTTTTAGCTAGATCTATTATTTGTATAATGAACTTCCCTTATCTACATGTTTCTGGAGGTAAAAAGTATGTTCAGCGTTTAATATTATGTTCCATGTAGAGTGGTATCAACGGAAGTTGTGCCAAATACAAAAAAAAAACATGTCAAACGTATCTGTTTAAATTACGATTATTTTTGTTTTCCGCAACTGCTGTACACTTGCTTAATAAATCTAATAGTATGCATCATGCATAGCTTAAAAATAATATTCATGGTGAATATAATCAAAATTTACACATTAAAAAAAACATTTGAATGCATTTAAACGCGAGCTTAAATAATTGCATTTGAATGCGATCCTGAAAGACTATTAATGTGCGTCGACGTGTATTTGCTAACATACCAGGCTAATCCTGCATGTGTGTGTATGTTTCTATGGTATCTGGTTTGAATGTGTGTACATAAACCATGCAAAACCAACAAAAGGATTTAAAAGAAGAATTGTTTTGTTCATTCAGGCAAGTTATTATAACGTGTGGAACACCTTACAGTTGTTGCTAGTAAACAATAACGAATCTGATGATAAAATTACACATAAAATAATTATACAAATGGCCAGTTACGTGTGCCAGTGTAAAGTCAGCATAGTTCAGCAGAATGCGACTCAAGAGGTCGCCATGAGTGTCCAAAGTTAATGCCCCTTAATCCGATATCCCCAATGGTCTTTCTCCGACGTGGCCACCCGGGTTAATAGTGAACGGTGTCGAACTGTCGCAAATGCGTAGTTTACTATAATTAATATAAATCATATGAATTTTTGGCCGATGTGGCTATTAAAGTTTTTTGTGTACCAAGTAAAAAAAGTAAGTTAATAACATCTCACGGAGGCATAATGCACGGCCACAGCGGCGCAGTCGGGTCAATTTGTTAGCTTCAAAGGTGCGCTAAGACGCAATACTTTCGCAGCATATAAATGTGCCTGTGATGACGTTGGATGGTGGAACTAACACAAAAACGTATCAAATGTTAGCAATCCTATAGTTATCTGGGTGAAATTGGGGTATTTCCGCGCATTCAAACAAAAATTTCCATGATTTGATCAATGATTGTTACAACACCAGTTGCGCTGATGTCTTCGCTCAAGAAGCCTCCATTGTAGGTGTCAACACTGGTATCGGCAGCTGATTAAAGCAAAAATGAATGGGTGTCAGATTAGAGGCTGTATTGTAGGAGAAAGAGATATATGTTATTTTAACGAACTTTATACATGACATGTGTGAATTTAACATGTAATGCATGTTGAAAATGGCAACAGAGCTTGATTATTATTAATGTCTGAAATTTTCAATACCATGGATTAAAAACATAGTGGGAAATCAAAGAAAAGTTACAATGACCGCCTATGGGAAATCAATTGATAGTATAATTATTTATACCCAGTAACTTCGCCGCCGAGGTTTGTGGGGCTAAAAGTGCTGCCACCTCACGGAGCCTGGATAATCAAGACTACCCCTGGTGAGTCCGCTAGATGGTGTCACTATCTCGTAAATCTAGTTCGGGAACTGCGGCGACATCACAGACAGAGAATGATGATTGTTACGGGCGTTTTCATAATGGTGTATTTACACAAACGTCAGTGAACGTGATTATAGATGATAGTGAAACATGGTATGATCTACATTACATGTGGCGGAGCTATAATATATGTAACAGATACTAAACACATGACGCAGTCTACATCAGGAACCTACAACTACGTGGCGGAGCTTTACAACATCGTTATACGATGACACAAGATTGGGTGGCCTTAATGGGATTACAATTTTTTTTCAAACAACAAGTAATCAATAGTGTGCAGAAATTTATTAAAATGGTATAATTGTAATATAATCAACCAACACAAAACATGATATGTAGGCATATAAAATAGAATATCTGTAAAACAGGTTGCTCAACAAATCACCAATCAAAAACTGAATTAATCAGTTAAACCGTAAACCGCTTTTGTAAATAATAAAACAATGTTATCCTTTTTGCATTCGACCAATTCAAATTGGCAACTAATTTGAGAACTTTCAGTGGTGTAGCTTAAAGCACTGCATTGTGGGCGAAGTAAGCTAGCTGAGTCACAAAGAGTTCCTTAGTTTGACGGATATTGGTAAACTTGTGTAATTAGCATAGCTCAGCTTCTATAATGACATATACAGAAGACACTTGTAGGCAACACTGAGAACAAATACACCAGCATGTACATACTGCAACAAACAGCTTAATACTTAAGTTTTCTACATATCTACATCTATCACATTGAGTTTGTGCATGTGAGAATTACATGTCATCTGAGACGACAATCTGCAAAACAAAGCAAAACTGCAGTGCCACCTCACTCTTCCATGTTGTCATTAAAATCAAGTAAACGAAGTGAGCAAAGCAAACTCAGTTGCATGGTCAAACGTACACCCAAGATAAATGACAGCACCACTTAGGTGCTATGAAACACTAAACTATATAATGACCTTACTGTGTCATATATATATATATATGTCGGAGCAATGATTTATATCTATATATATATATTATATTAATACATATATACATACACACATGTATATCTGCTCCCTTTCAATTATCTTTCTTATCAAATTTCTAAACTGTTTTAAAAACTTAGTTATGTTCCTGTCCAATTTTGTATGTCTAGTGAAAGGGTTGGTTGTTAAGTAATGCTCAATGGTGACTTATCAGTACAGTATTCAGACCCTGCTCTGACCGTTGTGTGACAGGTTCATAGGCGGAATGGTTACAACTAGCATCTACACCTCATCAAAACTGACGGGATCCATGTAGCGCGGTGTGGAATAATATTCCGCACTGCTCTTGGCCGTTGCAAAGCCAACACGGTTGTTTCCAAGGTCAAATTCGGTGTAGAAACGTCCAATGAAGACATCGCCAAGAATCCAGAGGGGACCAAGAGGGGCCGGAACATCAAGGCCAATGAATCCACTCAGACAGATGGTTGATCCACCTTGCTTCACCTACAAACACAACAATATCAAGTCGTGTACAGCTGTACATCACCTACATATATAACAACCAAGTATTTGTACATCACCTACATACATAACAACCAAGTACTTGTACATAACCTACATACATAACAACCAAGTACTTGTACATCACCTACATACATAACAACCAAGTACTTGTACATAACCTACATACATAACAACCAAGTACTTGTACATCACTTACATACATAACAACCAAGTACTTGTACATCACCTACATACATAACAACCAAGTACTTGTACATCACCTACATACATAACAACCAAGTACTTGTACATCACCTACATACATAACAACCAAGTACTTGTACATCACCTACATACATAACAACCAAGTACTTGTACATCACTTACATACATAACAACCAAGTACTTGTACATCACCTACATACATAACAACCAAGTACTTGTACATAACCTACATACATAACAACCAAGTACTTGTACATCACCTACATACATAACAACCAAGTACTTGTACATCACCTACATACATAACAACCACGTACTTGTACATCACTTACATACATAACAACCAAGTACTTGTACATCACCTACATACATAACAACCAAGTACTTGTACATCACCTACATACATAACAACCAAGTACTTGTACATCACCTACATACATAACAACCAAGTACTTGTACATCACTTACATACATAACAACCAAGTACTTGTACATAACCTACATACATAACAACCAAGTACTTGTACATCACTTACATACATAACAACCAAGTACTTGTACATAACCTACATACATAACAACCAAGTACTTGTACATCACTTACATACATAACAACCAAGTACTTGTACATCACCTACATACATAACAACCAAGTACTTGTACATCACCTACATACATAACAACCAAGTACTTGTACATCACTTACATACATAACAACCAAGTACTTGTACATAACCTACATACATAACAACCAAGTACTTGTACATCACTTACATACATAACAACCAAGTACTTGTACATCACCTACATACATAACAACCAAGTACTTGTACATCACCTACATACATAACAACCAAGTACTTGTACATCACCTACATACATAACAACCAAGTACTTGTACATCACATACATACATAACAACCAAGTACCTGTACATCACCTACATACATAACAACCACGTACTTGTACATAACCTACATACATAACAACCAAGTACTTGTACATCACCTACATACATAACAACCAAGTACTTGTACATCACCTACATACATAACAACCAAGTACTTGTACATCACCACAATACTTACTGTTGTGCCACCTTAATAACTAGTGTATCACAAAAAGCATCTTTCATGATGATTATGTCTTGTTGGTATTGACCAAACAGTTACAAGTGTTAATTAATTCAATATCTTGTTTGCTAACACTCCTAACTTTTTCTTGTTGTTTTTAACATTCAGCAATGTTCTATTAACTGCCTAGTCTGTATATATTGTGGTTATAATGTTATGATCTTATGTTGTCTCATTCAACCAGTCAGTCTTTTTCAGTAAAATATCACATCCCCAAGTCAGACTTGTTATGCTTGCACTGACGGCGGCCACTGCCAGGATGCCTGTTGTCCCAGATTGAAACTGGACCGACAGTAACGTGATCTCCGAGTGACAAGTCTCTCAAGTCATGTCTTGGGTCACCTCCATGTCATGTGTTCAGTCAGTTGATTCCAAATTATGTCTTCAGATGGTCACTTTGAACTCATGTCTGCAATACTCTGCATTAGTTACTTAAACTTGACACCTTCATGGCATACCTTCCGACTGTCAGCTGTCAGAAATCAAGCCATAAGTTATAAAAATAGGCACCAGCTGAACTCTTACATTTCAAATAAACAAGTCTGCTACACTTACAGCCAAGATGTAGTCTTTGCCTTCCAGGGTGAAGGGACGACCGTTGAGCACAAATGAAATCTTAGGCAACTTGGGAATGTCCTTGCAGTCAACAATGTACTACAACAAAATACAATAAAATCACATTAAGTGATTTCGCAGATCTCTTCTTGCATTCGTTGCATGGTCTTACACATTTAAATGTACTCATCAACTGTGTCATCTAAAAAAATATAACATTACAATAGTACATATAGTGGAAATATTCTTAAGTATGGTCTGCTAATGTAATAACAAACATGTGAAAAGAAGTTACTACAGTCATACAGAACCACCCTCCACTGGATGACAAACTTCATAATTAAAACATTGCTGTACTGCCACTGTTGTAATGGCAGTACAGCAATATAGTACAGAAAGGTACACATGTTGAATCTAGCTGCACTACTGGACCACTTCAAGCCCTGAGAGAGAGAGAGAGCAACGAGACAGAATAGATCGACGTGAGAAGGTTTGCTGCACTTACCTCGCCCTTAGCCATCGGCTTTGCTCCAATGAGTGTGTTCAGCTTGGTGACTTCTGCAGACGGTCCGGCAATAAGGGAGGTGCCTGTGTCAGCAATGGCACTGCAGCCACCACTGCAGAACGCACCCCGCTTGCCCCCGACTGTCACCCTGCAACAACAACACACATCACTCATGCACTGCAGAACGCACCCCGCTTGCCCCCGACTGTCACCCTGCAACAACAACACACATCACTCATACACTGCAGAACGCACCCCGCTTGCCCCCGACTGTCACCCTGCAACAACAACACACATCACTCATGCACTGCAGAACGCACCCCGCTTGCCCCCGACTGTCACCCTGCAACAACAACACACATCACTCATACACTGCAGAACGCACCCCGCTTGCCCCCCGACTGTCAACCTGCAACAACAACACACATCACTCATGCACTGCAGAACGCACCCCGCTTGCCCCCGACTGTCACCCTGCAACAACAACACACATCACTCATGCACTGCAGAACGCACCCCGCTTGCCCCCGACTGTCACCCTGCAACAACAACACACATCACTCATGCACTGCAGAACGCACCCCGCTTGCCCCCCGACTGTCAACCTGCAACAACAACACACATCACTCATGCACTGCAGAACGCACCCCGCTTGCCCCCGACTGTCACCCTGCAACAACAACACACATCACTCATACACTGCAGACACACCACACTTGCCCCTGACTGTCACCCTGCAACAACACATATGAACATTCTTGTATCATTCAATTCTCAAGGATATAAACACAAGTGTTATCACTATTACTATTCATAAATGAATAAATCGAGTAATGTCATACAAATTACCATATATCGTTTGACCATCAGTTGTGTATATTACTATGGTATAAATATCACAATTGAGGATATTTGCCAATTGATGAATAGTGGCTTGATACTGAAGACACATATGTGTCAATGGAAGCAGATAGCACTGTTCCCATCCAGTCACCTCAACTGGCGACCTTAGTCACATGTCACCAAAATATGTGAAACTAAACAACACTATCAGATAATAAGTAATATCTAGATGATTACGCAAAGGATCAACATACTGCAGATAGTGGACAGCGTGCAGTTTAGGCTTTGATAACGTAATAGCTGATAGTAATCTACAGACTGTACATAGGTTATTGTCGGATGACTTGAAGTGTTATTTACGGAAAATAGTCATCAGATTAAAAGCAACATATCACCATTATCTTATCTGCATTGATTATACTGAAGATACGCATTTATCATGCGACCCTGCATAACCCAGACATGTGTGATGACGTGTCCCCCGGCAGGCTTCACTCGGCTCAAATGTATTTGTGAATGTATTGGGGAGGCTGAGTACAGTATAATGCACTTAGTTGACTGGAGATGCAAAATTAAACACCCTCTATGTATACCAAATACTACTAATAAACTAACAGCTCTGTATTGTCAATACCCCATACATGAAAATGTCTTCCGTTTTAAGCCAACAAAATAAATAATGCCAGGATGAATTTTGTCTGTAATAAATCATGTTATTCACTTGTCATCTGTGTTTTTGTTCTGGATGGTAATCTTGACAATTTTACATAATCCTAATTACTCGGGGGTACAACATTAACTAGTTGATGTGAAAGTTGACTCACGCATCCATCTTGAACTGCCAATATCCCTTGCGAGTGACAGGCATGTAGCTGAAGTTGCCAGAGTAATACTTGGGATCACTTCCGCCCAGGATCAGTTCCCCACCATCTTTAGCAGTTGGGTCCCTGTCAACAGAACACGGTAGAATGTTCTATTAATTATCACTGAGAGGTACTATAACTATGAAAACCACATTCTTACTCAAATTGCTCTTCCTCAGTGCATCAACAGCCTGACTTGGTTGAATTTACCAACACAACTGTATTTCTACAACTATCTCAAAACATTATGCATCAAAACAAAATGCTTACAGTAAATGTTCAATCATAAATTGGTATGAAATGTTCATAAAATGTGAATGTAACTAGATTACCGGAATTTCAATGTTACACAGTACATGACAATAAGCAATCATATTTATAGAAACACAATTATCATTTGATAAATACAATTTATTCCAGGATGCTGTGAAGTAATGTATGAAAGCAAGAAGCTGTACCTGTTGAGGTAGAATGAGAAGATTGGAGCGTCGACTGTCTTCTGCTGCACCATGGTGTAGAAGACTGGCTTCACGCGGTCAACAGAGATTGTGTCATAGGCCATTCCCAGGATGCCATCAAACTTCGCAGCCACAAACGTCATGCCAGGCTGGGTGACAGCCTCAGCAAACGTTTGCCCCTTGGCCGTCACATCACCAATCTACAGAATAACCTTCCTTGTTAACGTTTGGTTTGCTTAATGAATCTCTGGAATCTCTATGAGTATTGGGTATGTGTCTTGTAACCACTCAAGTAATATATGGCTAAGTTGCTACAGTCATCCAAAGTTTCCCAAATAGTTTCCATTCTAGTGTAAAATATATTATTTGTAAACATAATTTCTGGAATGGTTGGTCACAGAGTGCACAATTACTGCAAGGCTCTCTGTGATATTGTGGTCAACCACCTGCAAACAGACTGCAGTGGAGGAGACAAGACCACCTCCTTGGTCATCTGGGCCACTCACTCAACAACGACTAGCTTTTACATGTTTTTGTGCATTATTCGGTTGATTACAATAAGATATTCAAGAAGTATGTCTGCTATTATTATACTAAAGTTTACTCATTGAGTACTCTTTTGTCAGGAGATGTACGACTTTCTTTAAAATCAGTCGGCAATTGGATTTGGTTTTAATTTATAATTTATATACAAGTTTTAACCTATTTTCATGTTGCTGATTGCAAGAGTAATGAATATGTTTGATGCCACAACACTAAAATTCCATACACATTTGAATCTGAATAAGAACCCTATCATATGAGAGTGATACTCACAGAGACAACATCGGTGCTGAGGAAACCAGTCAAACTTCCTGTGCCATAATGGATTTCAAATGCCGTGCCATTTGCCTTGTAAGTACTTGACTTGGTACTGTCATACTTATTGTGTAGCCCTGAGTAAAGTAACAAAGACATTAGAATAATAAAAAACTAACAAATTCTGCCTTGAACAGTGTTCATTACTCAATGTATTATTCAATTCAAAAGGCATCATGTATACAAGTTGTGCTATCTTTATCTGAAAAAAAACCATAAAATACAAAGTAGTTAAATGTATATTTATTACTACATTGGAACTAGTCGTTAAAGTAGCTTTATAATATCACACATTAAAAGATCTTGTAAATAAATATATATTTAATTTAACTAGCGGCATGCCTAATGCTGAAGCTTTCAGAGAACAACTACTTATTACCAAGTATGTACACCTGTATACTGTTGTCACTACACAGTAAAAACCATCCTGTAAAAATATATTTTCTCAATGAATTATGAAAGCAAAGAAGACAAAATAACAGAATTTCCTGCCAGTGCCAGAGGTAAAGACTACATTCATATAAATAACACTACAGAATGACTCTTACAGCATGCAATGTCGGTGATCTTGCACTTTTTCGATGGCACCCACAGGTTCGAAGATCCTGTATCAAAGACAACCTTGAACTTCTGGGCAGGGGTACCAATTCCAATCACTCCGTAGTATTGAGCCTGTGTGCAACAATCCATAAATATCAGACTTGTAACTTACATTAAACAAATTATGATGAAAATGCTTTATGGAACTACTGCCCAATTTCAAACTTGCCGTTTTTGTCAAAACGTTTTGAAAAAGTTATTGCAAGACAATTGAACATTCATCTTGACATGAACATCTTGCGTGATCCATTTCTATTTAGCATACCATCATGGACACTCGACGGAGATGGCACTACTGAGAGTGAAGAACGACATATCAGCTGCATTGAACAATAAGGGCAAGATTGTTCTTGTTATGCTAGATTTGTCCAGTACATTCGAAACAATTAATCACGACTACCTAGGTACTTGATTAATTGATTAATTGACTGCAACACTCAGTCACCATTACAGATGCAGCACTGTCATGGCTTCATTCATACATCACTGGACATTTGTTACCAGAGAGTTGCTGTGGACAGGATAACATCAGTTGATTGTATCATAAAATGTGGTGTGGCACAAGGATCTGTTCTTGGGCCAATTCTGTACTCCATATACATGAGACCCACCAGTCATTCAATGCACAATTGTTATACTAATTCAATGTTTAATTGACTTACAAAACAATTGTGTATATTTATGATATAACTAGAAACAAGCTGTATGCTCCAACAAGTTGCTTACATCAAGATAATTTGAGAGCGGTTCTGGGGCAGGGCCGTACACATTGTCTGTGATGTAGTTGCTCAAGTACTTCTGCTGCAATGAATGCACCGATGTCCCAACTTCCTCATACGTTCTTCTTACCGACTTGAATCGGTGAAGCTTCACACTGAAAAGTAATTATATATGTACTGTAGTTAATGTAATATGATTTATCCAATGCATTATGGAAACTGACGTAGAAATTATGACTTAATACTGGCAGACAGGGTGTGCCACATTAATATTTAACTGTAATCTAGATGCATGCAGTATCAATCACATGATAAGTACACAATGACTGCCAGAAATTGTTAGTCACAGATTTTATCTTGTAGCGCCTTGTTCTGTGATTTACTGTTGCCCACAAGATAAGATATTACTTTTGTTACATGCAAAGCTCTATCATTTGGTGCATAAGCATTATAATTTATCAATCGAATGAAAGAAAATCAAAACTCATCCAAAGTACAGGTCTATTTTATACGCTATAAAATAATCACTATATACGCCAGTCTGATAGACTATTCGCCTATTGCCAGTTATACTATTGATAGTATCAGATCCATCAGTACAATACAATAGTTGAATATATGCATTCCCAATAGGCAATACAATAGACAGTCGATGGATGGATTTATTTAGTATAGAATGTAAAACAGTGTACAGATATACATAAGATATAAATACAAAGTACATTAAATAAAAGAATCATTAGAATGACACTAAAAAGTGCAAGCACTTATTTAGTTATTAATTTAATATTTCCATTGTGGTCCCAATACTAGGTTAGCTAGAATACATCCATTAAACGCTAACTCTCTTACCGCATCAGTCCAGCAGCACATGCCAGCAGAGCAACGAATACTATTAGCAGTGACTTCATGCTGTACACAGTCGAACAACCAAACCTTAAATGACAACCGACAAAAATTACGAAGGACGAAAGCCTATATATACGATCCGCCGATCGGCCAATCTTATGACTTGGTCATGTGATTCATAACGTATCATGTGATGCCGGTATCACCATCACGACCCTGTCGGCATTTGTGAACACGTGACAGATATGTAGAGGGCATCTACGAACGTTCCCTTTGCTGTTTACATAGTGTTCTGTGCCGAGTAAATAACATTGGAAGCAAAATAACAATGATTGTTAGAGGACATCTTAACAGTAAAACCATGTTGAATATAAATGGCGTTAATGCTTACAAATAAATATTAGAAATGTTGCTTGATTTGCTGGTGAACCAAAAACATACAAATGCATGTTTACATAATATATATTTTAAATAGTCATAATTAATCAAAACGCCTGATATCGTACATACGCACGCGCGCATACAGTCACACACACACACGCATACAAACATGAGAGCAGGGCCGTACACATCGATCGATGGTCTTGTTTGATGTCTTCGAGGTACTGATGCACAATTATCAAAATGTAAATACAATCTCCATTTCCTGTTATAGGCACCGTTTTTTGTTTAGTTGATGTTTTGCACACTAAATGAGGTCTTATTCGTGTTATTTTGCTTGCATCTTAATTACATATTCTTGCAATGTGTTATCATTGTATGATGTAACGCAGTTTGTCCAATAATGTATTTTAAAAATAATTATAAAATCGTTTATCCACGAAGTTGATCGATAATTCGTGGACGTTCAACTGGACTTGTTTGAAGAAGTGAACAACGCTCAACTTCAAGCGTAAACACTTGAGTAGGTATGTGATAGTATATACATATATCTGCGAAAGTCTTCCTCACATATTTTATATAGACACACTAAGTGACAAAATAAAATCACAAAGTCACCATAAGTTCGGCAACAAATCGACGTCATTGGTCCAATAGCGCGTCGAATTATCCCCATCATAGAATTGGTTTTATAAATTTTTTCTGACATGTGCCTCAAAGTTAACCCTGCAGGTAACCAAGAAAAATTCTCTGTGGCATACTGTTCCAATAAAAATCATAACTTCGCTAATATTAGTCATAAAAATATGAATGATGCATCATTTTAACACAAAAAGGTTGCTTTATTATAATAAAATTATAATATATGTAGAACAAATGAAAATCATGCGGATATTTGTATTTGAAATTGAACTAAAAAAAATAAACACCCATTTCATCCTGCTGCCAGAAATTACAAAATGATCGTGTGGACGAATATACTTCATCATTTAGACAAATGTAGATTCATATATTAGCTGCGAAATAAAACAAAAATGAAACAAATCCGTTGAGAACTATGATATTTATGATTTTTTCCGACATAAAAATACGTTGATTCAAGGCGGCCGATTGCGGCCGCACTCGTTACCATTGCAACCCACGCGATCGGCCGGAGAAATGTCACACTGCTAATTTGGTGAATTTTCACCCCAAAAACGCCTCCAAAGTCAATCAAACTACATGAACTAATATAATAACCTTGTTTATGAATATTGTCAAGCATTTTGTCAAAATATCAACGCAGAAACTTGAGATAATCCAAATGAAAGTTGCAAAGTGGATAAACAGTTGTTTACCGCGCCGCCATTTTGTCTTCAACTTTGGCTTCGCGGGGACGATGACACTACATTTGAAATCACGGTTCTGATTGGCTGAATGGACTGAACCCACATGGGTTTTTTTTGGCAGATTGGCCACTCACAGAGCTTTCTTTTGATATCGAATGTGTGGGGGTGTCGACTTTATTAATGGATGCCTAAATTCATTCATCTGGACATAGTAAAATCTCCCAAATATGGGCAACAACTGTATCACGTGATTTTTAAACTTGACTGCGAAGAATCTGTCACTGAATCTACGCAAGGAAAAATATACACGATCTAGAAAAATCTGTCAGCTATCCAATGATACCAAATTTTCCCGTGTCAGTTTAGTGTGATCTGTTGAGAAACAATGAAGTATCACAAATAACAGGAAACAGGACATTCTCTAAAATTACTTCACACAAAAAGCCAAACTAAACCTTAAAAAAAAAATATTTCGAATTACCGAACCATGGAATAGTCTCCCTGATACAGTGGTAACAGCTAAATCTCTAGAATCATTCAAAACACAACTAGAAAAATTCTGGTATAACCAGGATATTGTGTATGACTTTGAAGCACCGTTAAGAATTACTAACAATAGAACCGGAACACGTGATCTTATATTAATAGATAATGAAAATGAAGAGCTGATCACAGAGGAACACAGGATCCTACGATCAGAACCATCCCAAGGTATCCTAAGGTAAGGTGAGATATCCTTCATATATACGAAAAAGGTATTTCACCATACAGGGAAAGGGTGACATAATTGTTTTTGTAATGGTTTCTGTTGATAAAAGCTGTGCAACAACATCAACGTGGACACCTAAGGCTAGGCTGGTGCACAGTTTCATTTAACAATTAATTACATGCAGCCTAATCCAGACTATAATAACATTGTGTACACTATAAGTATAAACACAGCAAAATTCACCAAGTGACACCAACCTTAATTGTACGGCCCAATACGACACAATGTAACAGATTTTACCTGCCTAGCATATCGCCCACTGGCATTCATTGATATTAGTGCAAAAGAAAAAAAAAAGTGTTTTGTAAGATCATGTGATCGGTTCGTGGCAAGAAAACGTGGGCCATTTCTGCATAATCTCAGATGGATAGTTCAAAGACCAAGAACATGTGATCAGTGCACGACAAAATAACTGGGACCGCCCCATTTCTACTGTAAATGTGCATTAATGTAGACATTATGCTTTCATAATTACGGCCATGTTATATGATATCACTATTTAACTATGTGTGAAGTAGCAGTCTCGTGTGAAACATACAGCGAGCTGTACTGTAGATGATTTTAAACATTTGTTCCGGAATTGTTGCACCTGTCGGGCCACCAGTCGACGTTCCATCAGCTCATTTGGCTGTAAATGTACATGAATGTACATATTATGCCTTCACATTGACGGACATGTTAGACTATATCGATATTTAGCGATGTGTGAGGTTTTGGAGTCGTGCGAGTTCAACAGCTAATTGAGGATGATTTAAACAAGCGTTTAAATGCAAATGCAAACAATGCAAACAAATCCACGTTAGTCGCTAGAGGCGCTGATACGCAACTAGACCCTAGTTGCATATCAACGCCTCTAACGACTAACATGGATTTGTGGAACCTCATTGTGCCATAGATGAAATGGTTTACTATTCGGTGAAAATAAATTGGTGAGACTTTATTTTAGTGGTTATTAGTAACGTTGTCAGCAGTACATGACTGCATTATACACAGCTGCTTCTTTTAAATTGCGTAAATGATCGCAATCCAACTAACCCAAATAACTAGTCAGTGTGACATGCCCAGCAGGGTAATCAAAAGATCGCTAATCCCCCCACCCAGCCAATCTCCCAGACAATTGCAAGGCTTAATTCAATCAATTATTGTGGTGCCTGTTTGACCTATTTTAACACTAATTATAAGTTTGAGACAAGTACAACGTTGTACCTGACAGGTCCCCTATTATTGCTCAGTATAAGTAAAGTCACATGGGATAAATTGATATGTCATCTGGATATAATCTGGTAAACATTTGTAAGACAAACAAATTGCTGAACGATTTTAGAAGAAACATAATTGTGCCTGATTTTGTTGTTATCAAAGGAATAAAGGTCAAGTATGTGGAGACATACAAGTATCCAGGGGTCGTCTGTGATAATGGTTTAAGCTGGAAAGAAAATACCAACACCATTGTCAAAAAAGCGCACACTCAATTATACTGTTTAAGGAAATTAAGATCGTTTTTTTACTTGTATCTCAAGTGTGCTTACTTTTAGCTGTGTCTGCTGGGGTGGAAATATCTCATAGCAGGATAGAGACAGACTGGATAAGATCATAAAGAAGGCAGAAAGTGTCAGGAGACAAGACAAGTTTGACATCACTACCAGAGACAATTGACAAACAAACTGACAGGCGTACTTCATGATGACACACACCCACTGAAGACGGACTTTGACAATAAAATCATTCAATGCATCGGACATTTTAGAGTGCCATGGATTATAACAAGATATGCTGGTTCATTTGTGCCTTCGTCGATAAACGTGTTAACATAACGATAGGTAGAAGTAGGTACAACATTTAATGAATGGATGAGGGTGTATGGGGGTAATTCTAATTGTTTATATTTATACTTTGGTGTGATTTTAATGTTTCAATAATGTTTTAATGTTTATGTCTGTGTTTTAGTATGATTTTATTTTGTTTAATTTTTTGGTGATATTTGCCTTTGCATGTTCATACAAACAAGCACACAAGTATAACTGTAATTTCCTTGCAGGGATTAATAAAGTATATCTTATCTTATCTCATCTTAAAATATTCAACCCTATGTATACAATTCATGTATATTTGACAAGACTTATCAGCTGAACATATTATAGATAGAAACATGCATGTCAAAAACATAGTTTAGTAATTGTAGCCTGCATCAATGCAATGTTTGAATCATTGCAGAGCAATGAAAGTAGATTGTACTGAATGATTTGGCCTTGTTATACAATTTTACCTTTCACCTTTTGCTATAATGTTAATTTATTACATTAATATGTTAGGTGTTGCCTTAATAACTGAAAGATGTCCCATTAATTAATTTTGCGTGTTTAAAAAATTCTCAAATATTTGTTCAGTTTTCTTTTTGTTTTAAACAATGTTTCTATTCATTTATATTGGGTGTTTATTTGCTTTTATGTGCTTAGCTTTCTTTTATGCTAATCATGATATAACTGTTTGGTTAATTAAAAAAAGCTAAAGAAAATCTCATTTGGCTAAAGAATTTTCTGACCTTTAGCCAAATTGGCTAAACAAATGTTAGGCCTAGTCACCTAGTGCTAGCCTACCCGGGGGTAGGCTTGGGTTGGGTTATGGGCTACATCTTCTTCTAACTCTTGAGCATCATAAACACTCATTGGGGTGACACGGTGGATGCCTTTGCAATTATGATGTGCCAGGCACTGTTGGTCTTCCACCACGCTCAGCAACCAGGTAGTTTCGTCAAGTCTTTAATATTGTCCAACCAGGACTTCATTGGTCTGCCTCTGTGTTGTTTACCCTCTACTGTGCCTTGCAGAATGATCTTGGCCAGAGAGTCGTGACGGGAGATGTGGCCATACCAAGACAGTTTCCGTCACTTGAGTGGTTCCTGCCTGCCAGTGTAGTTGGTGACTTGTCTGACGAACCCATTCATCCACTGCTCTGTGTATGAGATGCGCAGGAGTCTTCTGTAGCATGTGCACTCGAAAGCATGGATTCTACTCTCCAGATCAGCGGTGAGGGCCCCACTTTCGCATCCGTATAACATGGTGGAGACCACTACTGGGCACTAGAGACTTGACCAGTTTCAACTTTACTATGATGGAGTTGCTCTTCCAGATGACATTGAGTCTTGTCATGGCTGCTGCGGCCAAGCTTAGTTTTGTCTTCACCTCCTTTGTTGAGCTACCATCCTTTGTTAAGGTGGAACCAAGGTACTTGAAGCCATCCACTTCTTCAAGTTTCTGCCCCGTTCAGCATGATGGAGGTTGGGTAGTGGCCATCCTCTGAGTGGCCGTCCTCTGATGGAAATGGAGGTTGTGGAGGGTCTCCTGCATGATGTTCTCCAGATAGATATTGAACAAAATTGAAGAGAGGAGGCATCCTTGGCGAATTCCAACTGAGGTGTGGAAAAGTATCAGTGGATGTTATTTTGAAGAACTGTGCTGCATGAGTCTTCATACAGTGCTTTGATGACTTCAATGATGTTAGTGTCAAAGTTGAAATTCTTCATGACTTGCCACAGGCCGTCAAGCCATACATGATTGAATGCTTTGTTGACGTCAATGAAGTTATGGTAGAGGACATGTTGGTGCTGCAGATGTTTCTCTATCAGCAGTCTTATGTTGAAGATTTGTTCTAAGTACTGTACTCCTTTTCAGTTGAAATCCTGCCTGTTCTTGTGCTAGGATTCCCTCAGCTTTCCATTTGATTCGTTTCAGAAGAACCCTCAGCATCATTTTGCTGTGGTGACTTATTAGGCTGGTAGTTCTGTAGTTCTGACATAGTCTCAGGTTTCCTTTCTTCGGGATATGGCATATGAGGAAGTGGATTTATTCTTTCGGCCATTGTTTAGTTTCCATATCGTCTGGCAAATTGCTGTCAACAGTCTAATGCTCCAGCGCCCCACTGTCCCGCCCACTGATTGTGTGCATCTGGGCCTACTTTGGCGTTCCAGTTTCCTGTTATGATGAGCAAGTCGTTCTTTGTAGTCTTCTTGATGATTTCCTCCAGCTCGTCATAGAACGTTTCAACTGCATCATCATCATCATCATCATCATTTTTGTGTTGGAGCATAGACCTGAATGATGGTCATATTTGTAGGCCATGCAGAAATATGTATGGTGAGCCTGCTGGATACTGGCATGCAGCTGATTACCGATTTTATTCTGCCCTTGTTTACTATGAAGCCTACCCCATGTTGGTGATTGGAGTCTTCACCACTGTACCACAGTTTGTGGCCTTCATCAGTTACCATTTCACAACACCAGTCCATCTGAACTCTGCTAAGCCTATGATGTCCCATGTGTATCTGATTATGCGTGGGTGAGCACTTTCAGCTTTTCCCAAGCATATAGGGTGTGGACATTCCATGTCCCAATGACGGCTATGGGCTACACACAGTCAAAATATTAGTGCTGGCGACATACACACGTGGGAGAAATTGGCATTGTGCATAATATTAGTGTAGGACTCCATTGGACTTCTACAAATTTCCCACAAAAAGCAATGTTTGTTTGAGAAATATATCATGAACATCTTTTTTATTTGTGATTACCTGTTCTAAACTAACCGCTAACCTTTTCTTTGTTCTATCAATCCATGTTGTACTTGTAACATGTCTTGTCTAGAGCACTGTGTATTTGTGTCCGTTGCAGACATGGCCGAGGCTCCAATACGTCCTGCTGAGAAGGAAGCTGTTTATCGTATCAAGACAGATGATATAGACAAACTAATTGACAGTCGGCTAAAACTGCTCAACTATGACAAGGCTGATGCCAAGAAGAAGGTGGAATCTTTGCAGAATCAAGTGAAAGTCCAGGAAAGTATGTCATACACATCTTCTGAATGTTTATCATCAATCCACAGTGCATGATATTGAAGAATGGCAAATGCAGTGTATGCTGGGAAGATGCTTAGAGATTTTATTAGTAACCAATGTTTTGTGTATACATTTGAGTTTGAATAATACAATACATGTGTATTACTATAGTTTTCTCATTCTGTAAAACACATAACTCATAAGTGTGTGGAACATTCCCACAGACTATGGCAGTTTTTTGTGCAAAACCTACTGCAATTAAAAATCTACATTTTACTGTGAATTTACATGTTAGAACAAATCATTGATAGTATGTAATTTGATTGTCATATGGGATGAATTTGTTACAGAGAAACAAAAGGAGATTGACCTCATCTTCTCTGACTGTGTGAGAATGATTGAGAAGTTTAAAGCTGAAATTGAGGCAGAACAAACAGTTGAAAAGTAAGCATTCTGTTTTAACACGTTGTACAGTTTGCTAGATGATGACTGTCCTCTTTATGATAACATGTCAGCAGAATAACATTAGACTAATGTTGTAATTTACGATGACTCAGACTAGCATACTTACTTTAGGACAAGTTTGGATTGAAATATTTAAAATGTACATTTGTCAGATGATCTTGAATACAATGTCTCATTTTTTCTTGACATCATGCATGGAGGATTGAGTGTTCTTACATGTATACTTGCCAATGTGATACTTAGGGTATTTTGTATTGTAACAGTACATGGTATAATGTATATGATGTGTGGCTCCCGTCAGAATGACTGATGATAAGCTACTGTTACGATGACATAAATAGTTTGGCAGACATCTTAACATTTCATTCAGTCCTCCCAAAGGTTCCTCCATCCCAACTTGCCAAGCAGTCTTTCACCAGCTATCTCAGTGTCTTGATGTCACTACATGATCTCCCTGAGGCCCGAGCATAGTATTTCTAGAAGGTGGTTATGTGCCTACCAACTTGATGCCTGCACTGGCATAACCTGTCAATATCAAACTGCTGGGCCAGTTGTGGAGGACTGTATTGGGATATGCATAATATGTGGCCTGAGGTTCCATTCTGAAAGCTCAAAGCATGCATCACTACATCGAGTGGGTCTTGTTCTTCACCTATGAAGTCTACGTCATCTAGATAGAGGCATCCACAGGACTGAAGTGGGTGTGTGGGTTTGTCAGCCAAGCTAACACATAGCCAGGGAACTGAGTGTCGTTTTGAACCAAACTGACTGCAGATCCCTCATGAACAGTCAGGTGTTTCCCAGCAAGAAGGAGGCTACACACTGGTGGTTGTCATCACTACTACGAGCTATGTGGAGGACAGTGTCAGTTTGTCAAATGCATAGGATATGTCAATACAGTTGTAAATACCAATCTTGTGGACATCCTGCTGTGAACTGACTGTAGATACTAGCATCCACTGGGCCCTAAACTGTTCACAATGCTGTGACCCTGCTTGAAGCTACTTTGGTGTGTACCAGTAAACATGTTGGCCTTGTAGATACTGTTGAAAAGTACAATAGATGTGAGACGAAGCTGTCATTCCCCACTGCATCAAGTGGAGGGTGTCTAAGACACTTTGGGTACAGTGTTTCCAGCATACTTCAGGAAGTTCAGGAACACTTTGTTTATTCCTTCATTCCCAGTCAATGATCATAGGGAGTTTGGAATCATAGGGAGTTTTCCACTCCTGTTGATGTCTCAGGTTGTAACAGTGGTCTTGGCTCTCCAGTCAAGTGTGTTAATGGGATTTTTGATATGTTGTTCAAACCAGTGCCATATGGTGGCAGTCTTACTCTGATCACTGTCCATATTGTGTCCAGCTATAAGCTATATCATGTGTGCACAGAGGTGGAGGATGAGTGGCGGTTTGGGTGGTGCTGACCTCTCTGAACATTCTCTTGCCTGATGTCTGTCACTTGCAAATCTGTCAACATGTTGACAGGCCAGGCCAGGCAGGGATTTGTTGATCAGACGCAGGATTATATTTCATTCTGTCCACATTAGAGCTCTGTCTCTATTCTTGGTGCAGGTTTCAATGCACAAATGGAGTTTTGTTTGTTTAAAAAACAGCTCTTCTACAACAGGGTGCTGTGTGCAATGTTCTTGGCTGTTTGTCCAGGTCCTATGTTATTTGTATAAAGTTGTGTTTCTGTGATTCCGTAATGGAGATCTTCTTTGTATGCCATCTAATAATAATAATAATAATAGTAATAATTAGGTAACTTCTATTGCGCCTAAATCCAAGCTCAGAAGCGCATCAAAACAAAAAGGGTTGATCAATCTCAGAGTCAATAAACAAATCCAGTTGTCATCAGCAATGACAGTAATATAATTTTCATGAAATGTATATAATAAGCATATTCATTTTCATATCTTTTTTGTTGGTCTGGTTGCTTTCTTTGCAGGTGCATGCATTTTGTCACGAACCTAGATACTACTGATTTGTTGTCAGGGTTCAGACATAGTTCAGTACAGTTTAGCATCCTGCTTGCAAAGTACAAAATCAATCTGGTCATATGCTCTGACCAAGTCAGAGTGACTGTTACATCTTTTAAATTTTATAGGAGTAAATTTATGTTGTTATTGTATTTGTCAATATGACATTTTGTTGTGAATACATGTGTAATTATTGCTTTGTCACACAGTTATTATAATTATAAACAAGATCTACATACACTCTCTTGTTTTTAGAATCGATGAGCCTCAGGTGATTCTTTCTGGGTCTGACTCAGACGATGACGTCCAGTTTATTGAGGCCACATATGAGCCTTTGTGTGTGGCTAAGAAGCCTACTAAACAGACAGAAACTTCACAGCAGCCACAACAGCTGCTGCAGCAGTTGCAACAGTCACCACAGCTACAGCAGCCACCTGTGTTGACATCCCCAGTGCCTTGCCAAGTGGTTCCTCAC
Source organism: Oasisia sp. SBJ-2009 (assembly GCA_964017155.1). Classification (NCBI taxonomy): domain Eukaryota; kingdom Metazoa; phylum Annelida; class Polychaeta; order Sabellida; family Siboglinidae; genus Oasisia; species Oasisia sp. SBJ-2009. The sequence goes on along the minus strand of OZ024857.1, from coordinate 31,324,109 downwards.
TCACCTCTCCTACCAAGGTAGTGTTACACGGCATAGATTACTGTACAGTGTGAGGTAGTCTTACTGTAGACCCTCTGTAGTCCACCAAGGTAAAGTGTACTGTGGGACCCCAAGGTAGATTCTTACTTTGGGAAACCAAGGTAAAGTTGTACTTTGGGACACTAAGGTAAAGTTGTACTTTGGGACACTAAGGTAAAGTTGTACTTTGGGACACTAAGGTAAAGTTGTACTGTGGGACAACAAGGTAAAGTTGTACTGTGGGACACCAAGGTAAAGTTGTACTGTGGGACACCAAGGTAAAGTTGTACTGTGGGACACCAAGGTAAAGTTGTACCGTGGGACACCAAGGTAAAGTTGTACTGTGGGACACCAAGGTAAAGTTGTACTGTGGGACACCAAGGTAAAGTTGTACCGTGGGATACCAAGGTAAAGTTGTACTGTAGGACATCAAGGTAAAGTCTTACTGTGGGACACCAAGGTAAACTGTTCTGTACATCACAAGGCAAAGGCTTAAGTGTAAAGTAACAAGGTAACAAGGTAATGTTTACTGTACATTGTACAATACCGAGTTATGACACCAATGTAAAGTTTACTATACAACACCAAGGTAAAGTACCATATAACATCGAAGTAAACATGTATTATACAACACCAACAAAAGTAGTGTTTAAATATGTTTGTACAACCATCTTTATAACTTAAGATTTACTTCACATAAATTCATATTCTTGTTCCCAGTAAATATGAGTAATTTTCCTACGTTTTTTCATCATCTTTATTGATTGTCATTTGTTCATTTGAATTAATTACTATGTTCCTTTGTTTTTCCAACCATTGTGGCTAAGCAAAATAGCTGGATTTGTGTTTTTTAAAGATGTATTTTGGGTATTTTAAGTGAGAAAATTCAGAACATGTCTTGTATATATATATGTTCGAATACTCTGTGCCACCATACACTATTGTAACACTGCAGCTTCTGACCATTGTAAAATAGACTTATGTCTTATGATCCCACATCCTACAGTTTAAAACATGAATATGCTTATTAAATACACTTCATGAAAGTCATATCAATGCCCATGCTGTAGAGATCTACTACATTGTCAGATTATGCTGAGTGGAAAAAACAAAGTGAGTGTGAAGGTTTTTTTAATAATATAATTGTTTACACAGTTTTCCTCAAAATCTTGTACCCATAAAAATGTACTTGGCCCTAGTTTTATTTTGATTACCAAATATTGTGTTGTGATATGATGTGATGTGATGTGATGTGATGTGATGTGATGTGATGTGATGTGATGTGATGTGATGTGATGTGATGTGATGTGATGTGATGTGATGTGATGTGATGTGATGTGATGTGATGTGATGTGATGTGATGTGATGTGATGTTCTGCACAGAATGCCAGCCCCATCACCTGTGAGGCTCGTCAGGGTTCAGCAGTATGAGGAGTCAGCGACTAAGCCACTGCTGTTGTCCCCACACGGTGTCGTCACTCCCCACGCGACGCTGTCCAAGATACTCAATGAGCCCCCTGTCATCTGTGGCACTGTCACCAACACTAATCAGGTACTCTTCTTAGTTAGCATAATTTATCTTTTGCCAGTTGTTTGGTAGACAGCTACATTACATGCATGTAATTTGTTGAAGTAGATCAATGGTCCGTAACTTTTTATTGCACAGAGCGGCCAAAGCAAGCCAGTAAACTCGTAGTTCCTAAGCCTTTCGTTTACAGCAATCTGATCATTGTTTTATATTAACCACCCAGTTCAAACTGCTGACCTAAGCTCTATGTAGGTTGTGGAAACATGTGCTGTCACCATCTTGTGAAAAAACACTTCGTTTGCAAATTAAGTGAGTTTATTCGGCAGGATGTTGAAGTGCGTTCATGTAGATAACCTCTGACGTTGTGTGGCACAGATCATTTCTCAACAATTTTGAGTTGGATATCATTGTCTGCTGTGTGCCTAATGTTGACACCGATCATGGAGACCATACTATCATCCAACTTCTTTGTCTGTGCGACTATTTGTTGATGAGATACGAAGAAGATGACCCGCCAGCGCCATCTTCATTTCCCCTATATACAGCCATCTTGTTGATCAGAGCACGGTCTATTTGATTTATTTATTTAAGGGTATTTTATTAGTGTGGTCACATTGCTTATAATAAAGAAGCACCTATTCGTGAAAGGAGTGCTATGTTTCAATATTTTGGAACAGAACATTCCATTTGGCAATATGATCGGCATATTGACAAAAACAATTGTAAGTTGAAAACTAACTGTAAAAACGTTGTAAATGCTTTACTAGGAAAAAATAACATACATGGTAGGTTTTGTTTTTTATAAGTGATGAAATTGCCGTTTTATTTTCCTACGTAATTGTTAAAGTTTGCTTCAAGGTCATCTGAAATGTAATTGATTTCAACACAGAAATTTAATAGCATATTTTATTCACACAATCATTTCATATCTATCGCAATTCATTTAACATATTTTCATGCATCGGTTGTCGAGATATCCAAATGTTAGCAACATAATTCAATGGTTGGTTGCCATCTGCAAATTGTCAAACTACCCGGTAAAAAGTTAACCACAGGGTCGTGACTAAGATGTTGTTGCCAGCAAGTTTTAGCTGTTTGAACTTCCATGTAGGAGCCAGCTTGTCTGTGCCAGGTGACAACAAATTAAACAGCTATGCCAGATGCAACATGAATTTAAAAATGCTGTGACATAACATGAATAAATGTTCAGATTCAATTTGGCTATGTATGAGCTAGGTCCATGATTTTTATACTGTTGGAAAGACTAATATATTTTCATTCCAATGGTGTGATTCAATTTGTTTTTGATATATGCCTTATTTCATTAGAACACGTCACATATGTAAGATGCAGATGAAGACTAATCATGGTTGATGTGTTGTATGAACCACATATGTGAACTCTAATAATGGTTGATATGTTATATATAATACATGACTTCTACATGTTTGATCATGTAGAGTAACAGTTGACTCAACTGATGGTTGATATGTTATATATAATACATGACTTCTACATGTTTGATCATGTAAAGTAACAGTTGACTCAACTGATGGTTGATATGTTATATATAATACATGACTTCTACATGTTTGATCATGTAAAGTAACAGTTGACTCAACTGATGGTTGACATGTTATATATAATACATGAATTCTACATGATTGTCGTGTAGACTCAACTATTGGTAGATTTGTTACATGTAATGTCAACTGACTGTACTGTGGTTGTTTCAGCAGTCGTCCCCTGACAGTTGTCTTGGTCTCCCCCTGCCTCAAGTCAGCATCACAGGATCCATGCTTCAGCCCAGAGGGGCCACCTTCACCGAGCTACCTCCTAAGCATATGTATGTGTGCTAGTATTCCTTCCTGTACCTAGACTGAGGGCCTGTGTGGGTCTTGGTGCTCCGCACAACATGTGTGCAGGCAGTGCAGGCACACACCCAACTGTTTGGTTCATTCAGTAACTAATATAATCAATATGACTAAAACACATTTTAACAACAAATACCTTTTGAATATTTTCCTGCATATTCTCCAACAGTCAGACTGCTGCAAAAACAAGCAACAATCAGCTGATTTAAAAAACGCAAACAGTACAGTTGATAAATGGATCAGCATACGAAAGCAGTGTGCATGCAGTGTGTGAAAAATACATGTCAACAGTGGCATATGCAAATAGATTTGGCTATTACATAAAAATACATTTGTTGAACAGATTGAATATGGGGGTTAGGGTTATATAGAGGTAGGGTTATTAGATTATTTTAAACAAATGAAATGTTCACTAAGTCATTGGATAAAATGATCCAAATCAATCATTTATTACCAAAGGTTTATTGCGCATCTGAGCAGGATGTGATCACAGACATGGTCAAAATACGCATCATCATGGCAGGATAAAGCTTGTTTAAATCAATTTGAATTCGCAGAATGTTCACATCCGTTTTGATGATATTCAATTCTAGGGGAGTAAACTTGCAAATTTGTATGTATTACAGTTTCAGTGTTCACATGTCAAATCATCTCAAAGTGAATCTGGTCATTGTGATTGCTGTAAATTATAACACAGGATATAGGAAATAGCATATTTTAAAATTTATATACACATATCAGATGCTTATTAAAAAAATACATACGAGACTTATGTGCTGTAGTGATCCAATGAGGCAGTTGACTTGGTGCATTATTTCAGCCTATTTGTGTGGCCCAACTATTATGGCCATATAAGGCCTACTGTGATTGCCTGTGTAGATGTGACAGGGTTTGTTTGAATGGAATGGTCTCCATGTGTAGCACTAACCTTTGTCTCCATTGCTTGCAGTCACCTTGCTGTTGGCATGAAGCTGTATGGCAGGAAGTTCAATGACATCTGGTACAAGGGCACTCTCATTGACATACAGAACAAGGACAGACCTAGAGTTGAGGTATGTTATCAGGAAGCTGCCACACCTCTTCATTTGGTATGACCTCATTCAGTCTGATCTGATGTATCACTAGCCAGCTTAAAGGGTGTCAGTCTGATCTGATGTATCACTAGCCAGCTAAAAGGGTGTCAGTCTGATCTGATGTATCACTAGCCAGCTAAAAGGGTGTCAGTCTGATCTGATGTATCACTAGCCAGCTAAAAGGGTGTCTGTCTGACTCATTCTGTTTCACTTTGTCATTTTTTAGTTCTTTGGACTGAAGGTCCAATGAGCTTATAGCATCACACTGCATGCATTATCTGTGTTAGATCTCAGAAAACATTGAAGATCTATTTTACGTAGACATTTTTTAGGGTACTGTCACTGCACAAGAAATGTACATTTGATTGACTCATTTTTAAGCGTCCTAGGCTCCTCTAAATACTCATCCATACAGCTGAATGAACTGAAGCAACTTAGAGTGAATGAAGTTGTCCAGGATTTGACACAGCAGCATGGCAATTTCACCAGGTGTGTTGGTTGAGTCTGTCTGTCCCGCCAGTCACTGAGCCATTGCTCCCCGGTGGAATGTTGTCAGCCTTCAGAACTGTCTAAGGGGACCAATGTCCCTACTACAATCATGTTATGGTATTCAGTGTTTATTGTGACTATTCTTGTTTCCCTTAGCACAAATACAAGGTAAAGTTTGATGGCAAAGGCATGAAAATACTGACAGGCAAACAGGTGGCCTGCATTGATATCAGTACAGAGATATTACCTGTTGGAACAAGGGTCATTGGTGAGTGAAGTTTACTATCATTTGGATACACCATTCATCTGATACGCAAATGTTGTTTCTGGTGTAAATAAAATTAAATTGCATATCATAATTCCATAAAAGCATCCTCACAAGCCACTGAAGCCAGGGCTGTTTGCTATGCAAAACAAGCCCTTGAGGACAACGCAAACCACACAATGTATTGGAGTTGGCTGAGTCAAACTAACCATGAGAACAGTGCAAATACCTGCCCCATCTGAAGACAGATAAACAACTTCTGGGATTTTCAGTGTAATGAATCATTCTGAAGCAGTTGAATGGCTTTACATATTCAAATACCTGCTTCGACCTCCAAAACATTGCATGTAACATGATCAGTGTGTGACTGAAATCACCCAAAATTACATCACATGACCAGAGGCCAACCATACTCATCATTTCATTGGCGGAGCTATAAATAATAGTGTTGCAAGAGGACCAGCCAGGGGTACAGCTGCTGGTACTGACGGAGGCAGCAGCAGCGACCAACGGCACATGAGGATGCATAAAAGTAGAACTAAAGTTTTCATAATAATAATAAAAGATGTATGTTAAACATATTTACACAGGTAAGACTGCATTTGTTTTGGTTTAAAAAAACTACCAGGAAGGTGCCTACATTATAGTTGAATAAGAAAACCTTGCTACAGTACTATGATGTACCCATTGCTCAAGAGCTATCTTTTATATTAAAACTGATAAATGCTTAGCTTTCTAAAAAGCTAATGGATAATTTAAATTTAGTGATGTCAGTATATGTTGTTTCCATTTGGGAACACCAGACAACTGTCAAAAACACACAGGAAATCACCATATTAGCATCTGGCAACGTCACTGTTGGTAAATAATAAATAATCAGGTAATTTCCTGACTTGACACTGTTGACCTGCAGTGGCATGTTGATGAGGCATACCAATTTAATACTTTGATCAACTCAACCTTTATATTCAATATCGCAAGGGTAGAGTAAGCTTTTATGCAGGTCGTTGTCTCTGTCTCCGTAGTGTCTCATCCACTCTCTTCCAATGTTCTCACTAGGTGGCAGCATAGTGTTCTCGCCTAAATGTAGTTGACGTCTATAATGTACATGGGGTGATATGTTTCAGCACTGTACCGAGGAGAGCAGAGCTCACCGTCCAACTGGTACTATGCTGGCATTGTGGCTGAACCAGCCAACAAACGCAACAACAACAGGTGAGGCTGAACCCACACACACAATTCTACAGTGTCATCATCATCATCATGCTGTCGGTCGCGAAGCGACAAAGACTGCTTCCATCACTTGACTGTTGCTCTCCATTTATCTCTCTGCTGTGAGAGTGATGTCCATGAGACGATCTTTATGTCTCTCAGCTTCAGGTTTCTCTTGATGGTATCTTTGAACCGGAGACGAGGGCGCCCTCTCTTTCTGTGACCAGAAGACAGTTGGGAGTAGAGAACCTGCTTTGGTAGCCTGTTCTACAGTGTCATGATCATTATAAGTGTCAAGATGTCATGGTCTCTTTGTACTTGTTATAATATTGGAATAAATTGCTATTGCAGGTACCTGATATTTTTTGATGATGGCTATGCACAATACTGCTTCACCAGAGACGTTCACCAGGTAGTCGAACAAAGTAAGTAATCCTGCTAGTCGAACAAAGTATTCACCAGGTAGTTGAACAAAGTAACCAATCCTGCTAGTCGAACAAAGTGTTCATCAGGTAGTCAAACAAAGAAAGCAGTGCCCATTCACCACATTCCCTAGGTAGTTGAATAAAGTAAGTAATCCAACTTGCCATAGCTTGTTGCCCTGTTCACTAGAAAGTCAAAGTAACTAGTTGACCCTATTCACCAGGCAGTCAATTTTAGTAAGCCAATTTATCAGGTTTTGATCAAAGTACATAACCCTTTTAACATAGTAGTTGAACAAATTAAGGAAACCTGTTCACAAGGTAGTTGAACAAAGTGTGAAAGTAGTTGTTAACCCCTGTAATCCAACAAAGTAATTCATGTAAAGCTATGGCACTGCCCAATGATTGAACTTAGTAATAACATCTGTGTCCAAATCACCAGAGTTTAACAATTTTAATTATTGATGGGTAAACCCCACTGTGGACAGGTAGTAATATCAGTGGACAGGCGGATGGGTAACACAAATTAAGGCGCAAAAAAGTTAGAAAAATCATAGATATTTTCAGTTATGCCTTGTAAAAGGGTATCACACGTGTGTTTGTAGTTTATTTCAGGTCATAAACCACATCTCAACTGCCTGTTATGTATGTGAGTTAACATGCAGGGGTCCATCAAAACAAGTGTGACTGTCAAAAGTTGTATCGTGCATAAAGCCCTGCTATAAAGTGGTTCCCTTCCAGGTGCCAATGTGTGGGAAGACATACACCCAGACTCATCACAGTTCATACAGGACTACTTGAATCAGTACCCAGAGGTGAGATGATGTCACTGTGTCTTCATCTCAGTTAGGTATTTTTGATCCTGATGAAATGTTTGGTACAAGTGTCTCAACAAGAGTGGACTTACAACATTACAAGTGTCTCAACAAGAGTGGACTTACAACATTACAAGTGTCTCAACAAGACTGGACTTACATCATTACAAGTGTCTCAACAAGAGTGGACTTACAACATTGCCACTGCTGCTTTTGTATCGGTTCATTGATTGCCTTTGTATTCTGTTTTAGTGTCATAATGTCTACAGTTGTAATATTTATATATCAACAGTACATTTGTTATGTGCTTAATGGGATTTGTTAACTTTATGCAAACGTTTTGAGAGCTGATGGATTAGTGTAATTGTATATGTTGTGTTTGAAGGTTGGCAGGTTGTTTTGTAGGTGTGTGATATGTGTGAAGGCTGACAGATCACTGTTGGTATGTGTTATGTGTGAAGGTTGACAGATCACTGTGTTGGTATGTGTTATGTGTGAAGGCTGACAGATCACTGTTGGTATGTGTTATGTGTGAAGGCTGTCAGATCACTGTGTTGGTATGTGTTATGTGTGAAGGCTGACAGATCACTGTGTTGGTATGTGTTATGTGTGAAGGCTGACAGATCACTGTTGGTATGTGTTATGTGTGAAGGCTGACAGATCACTCTGTTGGTATGTGTTATGTGTGAAGGCTGACAGATCACTGTGTTGGTATGTGTTATGTGTGAAGGCTATCAGATCACTGTGTTGGTATGGGTTATGTGTGAAGGCTATCAGATCACTGTGTTGGTATGTGTTATGTGTGAAGGCTGACAGATAACTGTGTTGGTATGGGTTATGTGTGAAGGCTGACAGGTTATAGCAGAGCTAATACATCTGAGCTGGGGCGCTGCAACAAATCACAGCGCCCTCACACGGATGGTATCAAAACTTAAATCAGATACCGTACTAAACAATGAGCTGTCCGAGATTGAATGAGATTTGTGCGCGTTTGGTTCCATCAGGGGAGTGCCCCAGCTCCTATCTAATAGCTCTGTTTATATATAGCGTTAGTATAAATGATACGTGAAGGCTGGCTGCAGTGACATGTTGGTGATGTTTCCAGAGACCAATGGTTCGCTTACAAGAAAAGCAGATGGTAAAGACAGAATGGAAAGGAAAATGGTTGGTAGACAGTCTCATTAATTAGTCTTGTGTTTTTTTAACAAACATTGCTGTATGCCAGTAATGATTTGTTTACTATGTTTAATTTTTATAGAAAATATGTTCACATGTTGTATTGTTACTTAATTCCACCCTGTTCTGTCAATGTAACACATTTGCAATGCATGCTTAGTGCCACAGAACTCCTTGTTTTTGTAAAATAAGTGCCGCAGTTTAATTATTGTGTGACTAAATTGTGATGATTGCTACAAATGACTTGGTTGACTCAAGTATGGGATTATGTTTATAGTTGATTCAAGCCGTGTTTACAATTCACTCAAGTTGTAGACATCTATACAGTTGACTCAAGTGTGGGAACCACGCTTGCAGTTGACTCAAGTGTGGGAGCCACATTTACAGTTGACTCACGTTGGAGCTATATTTACCGTTGACTCACGTGGGAGCTATATTTACAGTTGACTCAAGTGTGGGAGCCACACTTACAGTTGACTCGAGTGTGGGAGCCACACTTACAGTTGACTCAAATGTGGGAGCCACACTTACAGTTGACTCAAATGTGGGAGCCACACTTACAGTTGACTCAAGTGTGGGAGCCACACTTACAGTTGACTCAAATGTGGGAGCCACACTTACAGTTGACTCAAGTGTGGGAGCCACACTTACAGTTGACTCAAGTGTGGGAGCCACACTTACAGTTGACTCAAATGTGGGAGCCACACTTACAGTTGACTCAAGTGTGGGAGCCACACTTACAGTTGACTCAAATGTGGGTGCCACACTTACAGTTGACTCAAATGCAGGAGCCGTGTTGACAGTGCACTGTTTCTACCCTAGGTGGGCGGCCCATGTGCAGAGAGTGGATGCGAGTCTCGTACAGATGTATTTTGATGCAGACAAGAGAGTGGAGTGGATCTACAGAGGCTCCACTCGACTGGAGCCACTCTACACAGAACTCGTGAGTCACTCTTTCATATCAACCTGTAGCAACAAACTTACTCAATACTCAACACGATGAGCAGACAACTTACTGCAAACAGGTTGTCTAACATGTCATACAATTGTTTGTGTAGCATATATAAACATGCATTATCCTTGACACACACGCACAACATATGTGACATTCACATCATATGTCATACAAACACACATGATAGTAATCTAACATGTCATATTTCAGGCAAATGCAGAGGCATCGAAAGTTTCAGGCAAAGGCCGTCGCCACAACATTCACATCAAGAGTCGACAGAAGCCGTTTGTGGAATACACACGAGGCAGTGAGGACCAGGGCTCCAAGTCTGGAGGTAGGTGTTCACTCAGTGTCACAATGTACACGAGGCAGTGAGGACGAGGAAGCCAAGTATGGGGTTGATGTACACTGTCTCGCACCATGTTTTCATATACATACGCGTGCAGTGAATATTACCAAAATTAGAATGAGTGGTATGTGCACGGTGGTTTAATTGTTGTTGCCAACAGAGACAGACATGAGTCTGTGTATACAGTACTGAGCACTGCATTGTTGTTGCCAACAGAGACAGACATGAGTCTGTGTGTACAGTACTGAGCACTGCATTGTTGTTGTTGCCAACAGAGACAGACATGAGTCTGTGTGTACAGTACTGAGCACTGCATTGTTGTTGCCAACAGAGACAGACATTAGTCTGTGTGTACAGTACTGAGCACTGCGTTGTTGTTGCCAACAGAGACAGACATGAGTCTGTGTGTACAGTACTGAGCACTGCGTTGTTGTTGCCAACAGAGACAGACATTAGTCTGTGTGTACAGTACTGAGCACTGCGTTGTTGTTGCCAACAGAGACAGACATGAGTCTGTGTGTACAGAACTGAGCACTGCATTGTTGTTGTTGCCAACAGAGACAGACATGAATCTGTGTGTACAGTACTGAGCACTGCGTTGTTGTTACCAACAGAGACAGACATGAGTCTGTGTGTACAGTACTGAGCACTGCGTTGTTGTTGCCAACAGAGACAGACATGAGTCTGTGTGTACAGTACTGAGCACTGCATTGTTGTTGTTGCCAACAGAGACAGACATTAGTCTGTGTGTACAGTACTGAGCACTGCATTGTTGTTGCCAACAGAGACAGACATTAGTCTGTGTGTACAGTACTGAGCACTGCATTGTTGTTGTTGCCAACAGAGACAGACATTAGTCTGTGTGTACAGTACTGAGCACTGCGTTGTTGTTGTTGCCAACAGAGACAGACATTAGTCTGTGTGTACAGTACTGAGCACTGCGTTGTTGTTGTTGCCAACAGAGACAGACATTAGTCTGTGTGTACAGTACTGAGCACTGCATTGTTGTTGCCAACAGAGACAGACATTAGTCTGTGTGTACAGTACTGAGCACTGCATTGTTGTTGTTGCCAACAGAGACAGACATTAGTCTGTGTGTACAGTACTGAGCACTGCGTTGTTGTTGTTGCCAACAGAGACAGACATTAGTCTGTGTGTACAGTACTGAGCACTGCATTGTTGTTGCCAACAGAGACAGACATTAGTCTGTGTGTACAGTACTGAGCACTGCATTGTTGTTGTTGCCAACAGAGACAGACATTAGTCTGTGTGTACAGTACTGAGCACTGCATTGTTGTTGCCAACAGAGACAGACATTAGTCTGTGTGTACAGTACTGAGCACTGCATTGTTGTTGTTGCCAACAGAGACAGACATTAGTCTGTGTGTACAGTACTGAGCACTGCATTGTTGTTGTTGCCAACAGAGACAGACATTAGTCTGTGTGTACAGTACTGAGCACTGCATTGTTGTTGTTGCCAACAGAGACAGACATTAGTCTGTGTGTACAGTACTGAGCACTGCATTGTTGTTGTTGCCAACAGAGACAGACATTAGTCTGTGTGTACAGTACTGAGCACTGCATTGTTGTTGTTGCCAACAGAGACAGACATTAGTCTGTGTATACAGCACTGAGCACTGCGTTGTTGTTGTTGCCAACAGAGACAGACATTAGTCTGTGTATACAGCACTGAGCACTGCGTTGTTGTTGTTGCCAACAGAGACAGACATTAGTCTGTGTATACAGCACTGAGCACTGCGTTGTTGTTGCCAGCAGAGACAGACATGAAGAAGACTGCCAAGACAGAGGGAGTGACTCTTGTAGACGCAGGAGCAGGTGAGACCGGGACAAAGAAGAGGGCTGTGGCTCGCAAGAGTATCTCCAAACCCACTCCTATCATTGTGCACGACATCACAGATGACACGGAGGATGAGCTGCCTGTGGAGGTGCAGGAGGAGGAGGAGGAGGAGGAGCAGGAGGAGATGAAGCGTGAGTATTGTGTCACTGAGCAACACACACAACACAAGAGCAAGAAATTTAAACATGATGTCATTAGGACATTACACATGACACAGAATGAACAAGTATTGTGTCATTATACAAATGCTGAGGTTGTATATCTTAATGTATCCTATACTCAGTTTAGGGCCATAGTTCACAAACATAATCATTATCAGTTATGATTTGATCAGAATAAACCAGTTTCTGCAAAAGGCCATGTCGGTTTTTGTGAACTGCCATGTGCTGAGATGTTGGTGTGGCAATGATTCATGTCATTTCTCTGCAGCGTATCAGCCCAGTAATGAAAATCATATGATATTGCACCGGGATATAGCCACTACCCTACAAGAAAGATTCAATGGTGAACATTATGATTTAGGTAAGTTTTTACGTGATGTAGATCATTTGTGTGTGTCCTCAAAATTGAATGTCATTTAGTTAATTTTCAACAGACAAGTTATGTCACATCTAAGTGAACATCTAAGCAGAACCAGACATGTGGTCAAGTTTTGATGATATTCTAGTTACTGAAATGTAAGTTAATAATATTGCATTATACAGATAAAACCACACAATTCACATAATATGACCATAATAAATCATAGCAATAAGATATTGTCATGGTAGGAATTGTGTTTCATGATATGGTGCTGGTGATGCTGTGATCCATGTTTGTACGATTTTGCTCAGGCTCAGCCCCTGACTCAGGCTCAGCCCCTGACTCAGGGTCTGCCCCTGCCTCAGGCTCAGCCCCTGACTCAGGCTCAGCCCCTGACTCAGGGTCTGACTCAGGCTCAGCCCCTGACTCAGGGTCTGCCCCTGCCTCAGGCTCAGCCCCTGACTCAGGCTCAGCCCCTGACTCAGGGTCTGACTCAGGCTCAGCCCCTGACTCAGGGTCTGACTCAGGCTCAGCCCCTGACTCAGGCTCAGCCCCTGACTCAGGCTCAACCCCTGACTCAGGCTCCAGCTCTTTACTCAGGTTCAACTGTTGACTTAGGCACAGATTGCACAGATTGAGACTGACTCAGCAGCAAACAATTCTATGTTTCCAGCACAGATGCCCATTTTAATATCTTCAAAAATGTAATACAACAAATATGGTGGTATGTTCTGAAAAAGTTATAAATATTTATACTTTTGCTACAAGTAAAAGTTATTTCCAAAACATGTACTCTATTACAAGATTTAACAAGATTTAACAAGATTGCCACCTAGAGAATCAACTCTAGATGGCAGGTGGACAAGGAAGCCGTTTAGCTTATCGAGAGTCCAACCTATCTATCTAAGTATACCCTGCCCGTCTTAGGTATATGTCAATTTTATTTTTAAACATATTAACACTTCTAGCACCTACACAATCAGCTGATAATTTGTTCCATTCGTTTACTATTCTTTGGGAAAATGAAAATTTTCTAATATCTAGTCTACACTGCTTCTTTGCTAATGCAACTCCATGTCCTCTAGTCCTTCTCTCTTCCTTGACCGTGAAAAAAATATTTCTGTCAATATTTTCATACCCATTCAATATTTTAAAAACCTCAATCTGATCTCCTCTCAATCTTCTGGTTTCTAGTGTTGTTAGACCACATTCTTTTAGACGCATTTCATAACTAATATTCCTGAGTTTTGGTATCATTTTTGTTGCTCTCCTTTGTACTCTTTCTAGCATATCAATATCCTTCTTGCGATATGGCCTCCATGCTTGTATACAATATTCTAAATGAGGCCTAACTATTGTTTTATAAAGCGGTATTATTAGTTCTTTTTCTTTGTATACTATATTTCGCCTAATTAATCCAAGAATTTGGTTTGCCTTCGCTGCTGCAATTCCACACTGCTCTGATACCTTCATGTCAGCACTAATGGTTAAACCTAAGTCCTTTTCCTTTACAGTAGTATTTAGTGCAGTACCACCCATTGTATATTGTGCATTTTCATTCCCATGTCCTGTGTGGAGGCACTTACACTTTCCAAAGTTAAACAGCATTTGCCATTTCTCAGACCATTCTATCAACTTATTTAGATCATCTTGTAAATGCTGTCTATCTGCATCACTTTTTATTTTCCCAAACACTTTTGTGTCGTCCGCAAACTTCAACACCTTGCTTGTTATGTCATCATCCAAATCATTGATATATATTAAGAATAAAATAGGTCCCAATACTGATCCTTGCGGTACTCCACTCAAAACAGATTTCCAATTTGAAACCTCCCCATCAACTACTACTCTTTGTCTTCTATCAATAAGCCATTTTTCTATCCAGTTAATCATACTATTTCCTATGCCATGGGCCTTTAGTTTAAGTAGTAATCTTTGGTGTGGCACTTTGTCAAAGGCTTTTTTAAAATCTAAGTAGATTATATCTACTGGTGATCCCTCATCTACCCACTTTGTGACATCTTCCAAAAAACATAACATATTTGTTAAGCATGACCTCGCTTTTAAAAACCCATGTTGAGATGTGTTTATCAATTTATTTTTAACAAGAAAATCAACCAAGTGATCTTTAATTAGTCTTTCTAGTAGTTTACAAATCACCGATGTTAAACTCACTGGTCTATAGTTCTCTGACTTGCTTCTTGATCCTTTTTTAAATAATGGTATGATGTTTGCTTCTTTCCATTCTACCGGAACCACTCCTTCCTCTAATGCCAAATTGAACACTGTTGCAAGTGGTATGCTAATTTGTTCTACAATTTCCAGTAGTAATTTGGGAGGAATCCCATCCACTCCTGGTGATTTATTATCCTTCATATCTCTTATTTTCATAGCTACCATTTTTGGGGTTACAGTTAGTTGTCCTAAATAGTCACACTCTCTCCCTTCGAACTTAGTCTCTAGTACTGGTAATGTACTAATATCTTCCCTGGTAAACACCGAACTAAAGTATTCATTTAGGTTTTCTGCCATTAAGAATCCCTCCGTTATTATGTTTCCATCACTACCTTCTAGTGGCCCGACCTTATCTTGAACTTTCTGTTTACTTCGAACATACGCATAAAAACTCTTGCTGTCATGTTTTATGTTGAAAGCTATTTTTTGTTCATAGCTTCTCTTCGAATTTCTAATTTCAGCTGTAGCTTGATTAAGTGCTTCTTTATAAATGGCATAGTCTTCGTCACTTCCAGTATGTCTATATGTCTTCCACATCATTTGCTTGTACTTGATTTTTCTAATGGCTTCCTTCGATAAGTGTTTCTTCTTTGACCTTTTCCCCTGTTTTTTCAAGGGGACAAATTTGTCAACGACGCAGTCAATTTCCCTCTTTAAGATATTCCAGCATTCTGTTGCTGTCTTATTCTTCAGTGTGTTATTCCAGTCTATCTTCGCTAAATATTCCCTCATGTCCTTATATCTTCCTTTGTGAAAATTTTTCCTGTACCGTATTTTTCTGTTCCATTCTCCTTTTACTTTGATGATAAAATGTATCTGGTTATGATCACTACATCCCAGTGGCTCGCATATATTGACATTATCAACAAATTCCTTCTGTGAGCTCAAAACTATGTCCAACACGTTCTTGTCCCTGGTTGGTTCTAACACATGTTGAAAAAGGAAACTATCTTGTACTAAATTTAAAAACTCTTGATCCTCTCTCCCAGTACTCTGTAGAGATGTCCACTTTATATGCCCATGGTTAAAATCCCCCATAATAATACAGTCCCGTTTACTCACTTCTTTTATAGCGTTGTGCATTTTTTCATTCTCTTCTATGCTTATGTTTGGACTACGATAAACTAACCCAACAGTTAATGTTGAGTTTCCTGTAACTATGTTACACCAGACAGCTTCACATTCTGCTTCTTTTTCTAATTTTATTTCGTAAGCCTGGATGGATTCTTTAATATATAAAATAACTCCGCCTCCCCTTCTTCCTAATCTATCTTTCCTAAACATTACATATCCTGTCATTCCTAATTCGGCATCTGATATATCGGGGGTGGCCCAAGATTCAGTTATACCTATTATGTGAGGGTCAATATCTTCTACCATAATGTTTAGTTCATTTCTTTTGTTTACTATGCTCCTTGCATTTAAACAAACACATTTATAACCAAATTTCGTAGGGCTTTCCAGGCTGTTTTTTGCTGATTTAAATTACCCAAGAAAAGGAAATGTATCTACTCAAGGTCCTACCCATATCATATATCATGGTGTGTGTGTGGGTGTGCGTGCGTGCGTGCGTGCGTGCGTGCGTGCGTGCGTGGGTGGGTGTGTGCGTAAGCGTGTGTGGTGTTGTGTGGTGTGTGTGGTATGTGCTTGGTGTGTGTGATGGTGTGATGTATGTGCATGGTGTGTGTGTGTGTGTGTGTGGCGTGCGTGCGTGCATGTGTGCGTGCGTGCGTGCGCGCGTGCGTGGGTGCGCGTTTGGTGTATGTTATGTCTCACTGCTGTCTGACAGGGAGGATGGACTGTGGGAGTGTGATGTATGTTATGTCTCACTGCTGTCTGTCAGGGAGGGTGGACTGGGGGAGTGTGTGGTGTATGTTATGTCTCACTGCTGTCTGTCAGGGAGGATGGACTGAGGGAGTGTGGTGTATGTTATGTCTCACTGCTGTCTGTCAGGGAGGATGGACTGGGGGAGTGTGGTGTATGTTATGTCTCACTGCTGTCTGTCAGGGAGGATGGACTGAGGGAGTGTGTGGTGTATGTTATGTCTCACTGCTGTCTGTCAGGGAGGATGGACTGAGGGAGTGTGGTGTATGTTATGTCTCACTGCTGTCTGTCAGGGAGGATGGACTGGGGGAGTGTGGTGTATGTTATGTCTCACTGCTGTCTGTCAGGGAGGATGGACTGAGGGAGTGTGTGGTGTATGTTATGTCTCACTGCTGTCTGTCAGGGAGGATGGACTGAGGGAGTGTGGTGTATGTTATGTCTCACTGCTGTCTGTCAGGGAGGATGGACTGGGGGAGTGTGGTGTATGTTATGTCTCACTGCTGTCTGTCAGGGAGGATGGACTGGGGGAGTGTGGTGTATGTTATGTCTCACTGCTGTCTGTCAGGGAGGATGGACTGGGGGAGTGTGTGGTGTATGTTATGTCTCACTGCTGTCTGTCAGGGAGGATGGACTGGGGGAGTGTGGTGTATGTTATGTCTCACTGCTGTCTGTCAGGGAGGATGGACTGGGGGAGTGTGGTGTATATTATGTCTCACTGCTGTCTGTCAGGGAGGATGGACTGGGGGAGTGTGGTGTATGTTATGTCTCACTGCTGTCTGTCAGGGAGGATGGACTGGGGGAGTGTGTGGTGTATGTTATGTCTCACTGCTGTCTGTCAGGGAGGATGGACTGGGGGAGTGTGGTGTATGTTATGTCTCACTGCTGTCTGTCAGGGAGGATGGACTGAGGGAGTGTGGTGTATGTTATGTCTCACTGCTGTCTGTCAGGGAGGATGGACTGGGGGAGTGTGGTGTATGTTATGTCTCACTGCTGTCTGTCAGGGAGGATGGACTGTGGGAGTGTGGTGTATGTTATGTCTCACTGCTGTCTGTCAGGGAGGATGGACTCAGGGAGTGTGTGGTGTATGTTATGTCTCACTGCTGTCTGTCAGGGAGGATGGACTGGGGGAGTGTGGTGTATGTTATGTCTCACTGCTGTCTGTCAGGGAGGATGGACTGGGGGAGTGTGTGGTGTATGTTATGTCTCACTGCTGTCTGTCAGGGAGGATGGACTGGGGGAGTGTGGTGTATGTTATGTCTCACTGCTGTCTGTCAGGGAGGGTGGACTGGGGGAGTGTGTGGTGTATGTTATGTCTCACTGCTGTCTGTCAGGGAGGGTGGACTGGGGGAGTGTGTGGTGTATGTTATGTCTCACTGCTGTCTGACAGGGAGGATGGACTGAGGGAGTGTGGTGTATGTTATGTCTCACTGCTGTCTGTCAGGGAGGATGGACTGAGGGAGTGTGGTGTATGTTATGTCTCACTGCTGTCTGTCAGGGAGGATGGACTGTGGGAGTGTGATGTATGTTATGTCTCACTGCTGTCTGTCAGGGAGGATGGACTGTGGGAGTGTGATGTATGTTATGTCTCACTGCTGTCTGTCAGGGAGGATGGACTGAGGGAGTGTGGTGTATGTTATGTCTCACTGCTGTCTGACAGGGAGGATGGACTGAGGGAGTGTGATGTATGTTATGTCTCACTGCTGTCTGTCAGGGAGGATGGACTGAGGGAGTGTGATGTATGTTATGTCTCACTGCTGTCTGTCAGGGAGGATGGACTGAGGGAGTGTGGTGTATGTTATGTCTCACTGCTGTCTGTCAGGGAGGATGGACTGAGGGAGTGTGATGTATGTTATGTCTCACTGCTGTCTGTCAGGGAGGATGGACTGGGGCAGTGTGATGTATGTTATGTCTCACTGCTGTCTGTCAGGGAGGATGGACTGAGGGAGTGTGATGTATGTTATGTCTCACTGCTGTCTGTCAGGGAGGATGGACTGAGGGAGTGTGATGTATGTTATGTCTCACTGCTGTCTGTCAGGGAGGATGGACTGGGGGAGTGTGATGTATGTTATGTCTCACTGCTGTCTGTCAGGGAGGATGGACTGAGGGAGTGTGATGTATGTTATGTCTCACTGCTGTCTGTCAGGGAGGGTGGACTGAGGGAGTGTGGTGTATGTTATGTCTCACTGCTGTCTGTCAGGGAGGATGGACTGAGGGAGTGTGATGTATGTTATGTCTCACTGCTGTCTGTCAGGGAGGATGGACTGTGGGAGTGTGATGTATGTTATGTCTCACTGCTGTCTGTCAGGGAGGATGGACTGAGGGAGTGTGGTGTATGTTATGTCTCACTGCTGTCTGACAGGGAGGATGGACTGTGGGAGTGTGATGTATGTTATGTCTCACTGCTGTCTGACAAAGAGGATGGACTGTGGGAGTGTGGTGTATGTTATGTCTCACTGCTGTCTGACAGGGAGGATGGACTGAGGGAGTGTGGTGTATGTTATGTCTCACTGCTGTCTGACAGGGAGGATGGACTGTGGGAGTGTGATGTATGTTATGTCTCACTGCTGTCTGTCAGGGAGGATGAACTGAGGGAGTGTGGTGTATGTTATGTCTCACTGCTGTCTGTCAGGGAGGATGGACTGAGGGAGTGTGGTGTATGTTATGTCTCACTGCTATCTGTCAGGGAGGATGGACTGGGGGAGTGTGTGGTGTATGTTATGTCTCACTGCTGTCTGTCAGGGAGGATGGACTGGGGGAGTGTGTGATGTATGTTATGTCTCACTGCTGTCTGTCAGGGAGGGTGGACTGAGGGAGTGTGGTGTATGTTATGTCTCACTGCTGTCTGTCAGGGAGGATGGACTGGGGGAGTGTGGTGTATGTTATGTCTCACTGCTGTCTGTCAGGGAGGATGGACTGAGGGAGTGTGATGTATGTTATGTCTCACTGCTGTCTGTCAGGAAGGATGGACTGAGGGAGTGTGATGTATGTTATGTCTCACTGCTGTCTGACAGGGAGGATGGACTGAGGGAGTGTGGTGTATGTTATGTCTCACTGCTGTCTGACAGGGAGGATGGACTGGGGGAGTGTGGTGTATGTTATGTCTCACTGCTGTCTGTCAGGGAGGATGGACTGAGGGAGTGTGGTGTATGTTATGTCTCACTGCTGTCTGACAGGGAGGATGGACTGAGGGAGTGTGGTGTATGTTATGTCTCACTGCTGTCTGACAGGGAGGATGGACTGGGGGAGTGTGGTGTATGTTATGTCTCACTGCTGTCTGTCAGGGAGGATGGACTGGGGGAGTGTGGTGTATGTTATGTCTCACTGCTGTCTGACAGGGAGGATGGACTGAGGGAGTGTGGTGTATGTTATGTCTCACTGCTGTCTGACAGGGAGGATGGACTGGGGGAGTGTGGTGTATGTTATGTCTCACTGCTGTCTGTCAGGGAGGATGGACTGGGGGAGTGTGGTGTATGTTATGTCTCACTGCTGTCTTTCAGGGAGGATGGACTGGGGGAGTGTGTGGTGTATGTTATGTCTCACTGCTGTCTGTCAGGGAGGATGGACTGAGGGAGTGTGGTGTATGTTATGTCTCACTGCTGTCTGTCAGGGGAGGGTGGACTGGGGGAGTGTGGTGTATGTTATGTCTCACTGCTGTCTGTCAGGGGAGGATGGACTGAGGGAGTGTGGTGTATGTTATGTCTCACTGCTGTCTGTCAGGGAGGATGGACTGGGGGAGTGTGGTGTATGTTATGTCTCACTGCTGTCTGTCAGGGAGGATGGACTGGGGGAGTGTGTGGTGTATGTTATGTCTCACTGCTGTCTGTCAGGGAGGATGGACTGAGGGAGTGTGGTGTATGTTATGTCTCACTGCTGTCTGTCAGGGGAGGGTGGACTGGGGGAGCGAGTGGAGATAGAGAAGATTCTTCCCATCCGAGACAGCGACAAAAAGAAATACAGTGAGTAGATCATTCAGTCAGATATATGCCCAGTTTGTTATGTCATCTTCAAACAGTTTCTAAAATGATTTGTTTAGTTTACTGATTTTGGTAGGTATACTGGTGGAGGATACAATACATAAAAAACGTGTTTTGTTTAGGATAAAATATAATTTCAGTATCCTGTATGAGCAGTATGCTTTTATTAACACACCTTAGTGTTGTCATTATGACACCTGCAAAAGATGAATGTCTTATAACGTATGAATATGCACAAATGGTGACCTATAAATTCTATAATGTTGCATAAATCATGAACTAAGAAAATGCACAATTACCTTTGAGTGTTGCATATACTGGGAAGTGGTTGAAACATTAACCTATAAGATGTGTCAACTAGATGTGTCAACTAGAATGACATTTGGAGGAAGAAGCAGCAAGTAAGTCTCTGTCACCGTCACCGGTGACTCTCACTTAGTGTGTAAGTTGTCTTTCACATATCACTTCTTTCTAACAGAACCAGTCGTATTGTGTATGTCAGAGTGGTGTCTTTCATTGGTGACTCCGTTTTGCGTCTAGAGCCACACACCTGCAGTGCCAGCTGTCTCAAAGATGTACCTGATGACCTACAGAAGTTCAAGTGTTATAACCCTCTTCTAATACCCCAATTGTGTGGCTGGGAAAGGTAGGTACTGTAAATCGGGAAATAAATGCACCATGAGCATAATATGGGAGTGGTCAGTGATAGCCAAGTATGACATATTATTTTAAATATACCATGGCTCAATGCTCATCAATTCATGGCAATTGTTATTCAAGCTTTTCAGCTCCGTTTAAATATCATTGTTATAAATGTAAGTGCTACACTGTTCATTCAGAGCAATATTCAAATTGTTAGTCCTATGGGCCGAACGTCCAATGAACTTATGGCATCACTCTGTGCCACTATGCACCATTAGCTTCCATGCCTCAGAAACGTTTCAGGATCTATTTGTTTTATTTGGCATTGACATATCTAAGGGCACTGCTGCTATGCATGAGACAGTTTTATTTGATTGGATGTAAAACAAATGTTGAAACTCTTATGTAACTTTTATCTAAATTTGCATAGACTTATCTTATGGTACAAAGGTAGTACACAATTTTTTTGATTGAATGTTTCTAAAGGCACCTCCGGACCTCCCACAAATTTACATGTTCACATTGCCTGATGTCTCCCTGGGTAGGTTGGCACACAATACAGTACTTGTATATTCCAAACTGCCTCACTTGACCCCAACTCTGGAGGCTAGGTAGCTAATTGATAATTGTGTATGTTTGCCCCACTCCGCCCACTGGAGGTCAGGAAAGGCCTGGAAAGCATAGCTAAATTGGTATTCCATCTTTGACAAGCTTCTTCTGCAGGTTTTTAATTAAGCTGGATTGTCAAAAATATAGATTTTCGGTAAATGCAAGTAAATTTTGATGTTAATTCAATTATCTTTAAATAATACACTGGTATATTGTCACCTGAAAAACATATAAAATTAATATTCTGAACAACTATAGAATGAAATATCACACACTTTATTGATATCATCTACATTCTGATCACTGAATTGGCTGAGTGGAGTGGAAGTAGATAACTCCCTCTTGACTAAAAACCATTAATGACCAGTCCTGTCACTGCATCCAATTTGGCACTGTTTCTGGTCATCTGATATGAATAACCAGAAAAATGGCCAGTTAGGTGATTATGATGAAGAGAGTAGGCAGTGCCTATGATTCAACAAAACACATTTCATTCTTAATTACCAAGTCACTATAATTATAGTGCATATGTCCTGTAGGCCCATTTCTAAACTTGTTGTGTTTCATGATCTTTTCCACATATGTTGACCCCTATTCAGCAATTAATTGATTGTACTACCTTCATCAAGGCAAATCACAAAGCAAAGTAACTATGGCAAGAGGGTGATAGTGTACCGCGCCCCGTGTGCCCGGCGACTGCGAACCATTGAGGAGGTGGATAAGTACCTGGACCAGACCAACTCACACATGACCATCGACATGTTCTGCTTCGACTCTCAGCTACACACAGACACAGAATATGTGCCAGTGAGGGTGAGTGTAACTCAAACACAGTGTATGCAATGACACTGTTATCAATCTAAACATTCATCCTTTGCTCATTTCTTGTCAAATTGGTCATCAACAATGCTTAATAGAGTATACATAAAGGTGCTTTGATTCTGAGTCAAGTACAATCTATTTTAATTTTGTACATTTAACATGTTTAGTTTGTTTAAATAAACAGTTTGATTTGAATATACATGCTAAGAGTATTATCTGTTTGTCTTGCTATCTGTTTGGCTTGTAATCTATTTGTCATGGTTTGTTGTAGACATTTTGTGACATCAAGGATCTGTCATATGGCAAGGAGACAGTTCCAATATCTTGTGTAAATGGCATCGACCGAGAATATCCTGACTATGTAGAATATTCAAATCAACGTACACCAGCCAAAGGTGTCAAACTCAACCTCGATCCTTCATTTCTGGTGGGATGTGATTGTACTGATGGTTGTCGTGTAAGTTACACATTTGACTCTACTAATGTATTACTGATTACAAAGACACCTGATCCCGTTTTCAGTTTATTAATTTCACAGGTACAATTGTTACTGTACTAGGGGGTGACTGTTACAGTCTGAACAGAGTCGTGTCTTCTTTGTGATTAGATGTCATGAGTAGCTGTGATAGCATGGTTTGAAAATAAAAATGCTGGTTATGTTTTGATTCTCTTATTCACATTCAGTCCTATGTTACAAGGTTACATCATTCAGTATGTCATGTTACATAGTCTGTTCAGTCAGGCAACTGATATTATCAGGTATCAATCCACTTCAGTTAATTGTCCACATTGACATGTTTAAGATTTTGATGTTGTGAGAGTGTTAAAAGTGACAGATTCCTCTGTTAAGCTATAAAAGACAAAACTATTCAATTTCCTAGGAAGTATCCATGTTTGAGATGCCACTGGTGCAATGGTAGTTTCTTGTTTAGGACCGCACCAAGTGTCGCTGTATACAGCTCACAGTTGATGCAACTAGATGCATAGCTGAGAATCTGGATGCTGGCTATCACCACCGCCGTCTACGCGAGTCCCTCATCACTGGGTGAGTGACATAGTTGTCCTGAGGTCTCCTCATCACTGAGTGAGTGACATAGTTGACCTGAGGTCTCCTCATCACTGAGTGAGTGACATAGTTGTCCTGAGGTTTCCTCATCACTGCGTGAGTGACATAGTTGTCCTGAGGTCTCCTCGTCACTGAGTGAGTGACATAGTTGTCCTGAGGTCTCCTCATCACTGAGTGAGTGACATATTTGTCCTGAGGTCTCCTAGTCACTGAGTGAGTGACATAGTTGTCCTGAGGTCTCCTCATCACTGAGTGAGTGACATAGTTGTCACATCTAATAGCTGGATGAGTGAGAGTTGACTTGAGATCACATCACAAAGTTGATCTTGGGTCATCTCATTAATGTGTGACAAAATTGATCTGGAGTCATCTCATCATTGGAGTGACAGCTGATCTGAGGTCAAACAATTGTTTTTGTTGTCACAAAGTACTCTTTAATGTTCTTGAACAGGACTCGTTTTGAAGACATACGAAATGGTGACACAGGTGTGCATTACAAGAGATTCAGTTGCTGTAAGAGTAAATGTGAATGTTGTGTGTTTACTGTTGCAGGGTGTGTGAGTGCAATGTGAACTGTAAGTGTGTTTACTGTTGCAGGGTGTGTGAGTGCAATGTGAACTGTAAGTGTGTTTACTGTTGCAGGGTGTGTGAGTGCAATGGAACTGTAAGTGTGTTTACTGTTGCAGGGTGTGTGAGTGCAATGTGAACTGTAAGTGTGTTCACTGTTGCAGGGTGTGTGAGTGCAATGTGAACTGTAAGTGTGTTTACTGTTGCAGGGTGTGTGAGTGCAATGTGAACTGTAAGTGTGTTTACTGTTGTAGGGTGTACGAGTGCAATGTGAACTGTACGTGTGTTTACTGTTGTATGGTGTACGAGTGCAATGTGAACTGTAAGTGTGTTAACTGTTGTAGGGTGTATGAGTGCAATGTGAACTGTAAGTGTGTTTACTGTTGTAGGGTGTATGAGTGCAATGTGAACTGTAAGTGTGTTTACTGTTGCAGGGTGAATGAGTGCAATGTGAACTGTAAGTGTGTTAACTGTTGTAGGGTGTACGAGTGCAATGTGAACTGTAAGTGTGTTTACTGTTGTAGGGTGTACGAGTGCAATGTGAACTGTTAGTGTTTTTACTGTTGTAGGGTGTACGAGTGCAATGTGAACTGTAAGTGTGTTAACTGTTGTAGGGTGTATGAGTGCAATGTGAACTGTAGGTGTGTTTACTGTTGTAGGGTGTATGAGTGCAATGTGAACTGTAAGTGTGTTTACTGTTGCAGGGTGAATGAGTGCAATGTGAACTGTAAGTGTGTTAACTGTTGTAGGGTGTACGAGTGCAATGTGAACTGTAAGTGTGTTTACTGTTGTATGGTGTATTAGTGCAATGTGAACTGTGTGTTTACTGTTGTAGGGTGTACGAGTGCAATGTGAACTGTAAGTGTGTTTACTGTTGTAGGGTGTACGAGTGCAATGTGAACTGTAAGTGTGTTTACTGTTGTAGGGTATATGAGTGCAATGTGAACTGTAAGTGCGACTGTCGATGCACCAACCGTGTTGCCCAGACTGGTCTACAGTTGAGACTGCAAGTGTTCAAGACAGAGAAGAGGTTAGTTGTCTGTCTCGCTCCTCACTGCCAGTCAACTCTCAGAAGCTACAAGAATAAACTTTGATGTTATTCAGCATTTGGTAGTGCATTTTATCCATACATTATTACAATGTTTGCACTAGTTCTTTTAATTGCAATTCATTTATGAAGAACACGTAAAATAAAAAATCTTGACAGTCATAATAGAGGGCTTTTGGTCTATATACAGCAACTTAGATTTATATATAATTACAAAGGGAGCAAGAGGTATGTTGAGAGAGGTGGGGGCTTCATACATACGCTGTTGATTCACTGTAGCAGTTTATGGATGGAGGTACCATTTGTATCTGTGTCAACAGAGGCTGGGGGCTGCGGTGTCTTGATGACATTCCAGCTGGTGGCTTCATCTGCATCTATGTGGGGCAACTTCTAACAGAACAAGGAGCCAATGAGGTAAGCCACACTAACCTCACCCACGCATAAGCAACTATCACATAGACGTTTTGTCAGTTATGAGATTTTCACAACAACAAATGTTGCTACAATTTGTATTTAGTTCCTCTTACCGTTGTTTAATATGTGATGACATAAAGAGTGAATAGTAGCTATATTGAGACAAAATTCATGTCAGAATTCCAGTGACTGACTGCCTAATTCCAAGTGTGAGGATTACCCATCTCCTGATACAAGAAATGTCCATGCCATTTTAATTAATAAGCAACTAAATGAGCAGTTACTTATTTCAGTGTGACTTTGTATTCATGTTGGGTATACAGGATGGCCAACAGTTTGGTGATGAATACCTTGCTGAGCTTGACTACATTGAGGTGGTAGAGCGGGTGAAGGATGGCTTTGAGAGCAATGTGGATGAGGATGAGGGCATCATGGATGACCTCTCCACAGACAACTCTGTGCCAGCTGACGACTCCGACAGGTGAGCTCTCCGTAGCAGACTGGAGCCAGGATATTGTTCCTTCTTCCTATTTCTAGAAACACGCCATGTAGTTTGATGTCCAACACAATGGACAGTGTGATGCTTAGATATCCATGCGACTATTCCAGTTGTGAATTCTGCATCATAATCTGGAATTAGTAACTTTGGATCTGTTTTAAAATTAGAATATCTTAGCTAAGTATAACTTCATTAAATGGTTTTCAGCTTATCCAAGTGAAAGTTGTAATTTATGTGTTTTTATAATTTATGAGTTCATTATAAACTGCTGCATTTTCCAAATTAAATATGCACTACTTTGAAAATGCTTACAACTTTTGTATGGGGTTGCCATGACTGACTGTGGCATACCATTTTAAAGCTATTTCAAGCATGGAGAACCCTGCAACAGTGTGCATGGATACGCTAGGTGAAAATTGAGTGCACATTGAAAGTTAGCATGTTTTGTTTGGAAGTTCAAAGTTTGGTTGGAGTGTTTATGTAGATTGAGTAGTGATTTAGTTTAGTTTGATGCAGCTGTACTTTATATCCTCACATACAGTTACCAAACATTTTATCCTGTTGTCGAAGCAAATTTAATTGGCAATATGAACTTTCATTTCTTTCTAAAAATCCAATATGGCTGCAGCCATTACTGGGTTGAATTTGGACATCATTGCTCGATGTCTCGCTTGTTAATAAACTTGCATAAAAGTGAAGTTGTTGATGACGATCTGTAACAAATATCATTTCACTTAGTCTTATTTATTTCACATTGTTGGTGTATATGTAGTTTTTATGTACTATCATAAATAAATTTTGAAATGTACTATTTACATTTTTCTACAGCACGTATTCAGGCGAGAAGAGATATGCTCATCAGAAATCTAAAAAGTAGGTGGCCTTATGGTTTGTCTGGTGTATTTAATATTGTTGTGTGCTAGAAATGTATTGTTATCATTTAGTCATGTTCACCTCTCATAAAACATGATTTTTTTCCGTAAATTCCTTGACAGGTAAAATTTACTAAATAACAATACAATAATAAACTGTATCACTACATTCGAGGATTATATCATTATTACTATCATGTATTATATAATAATGTCAGAGAGAGTGTGTAATGATCCTCTGAGATTGATATCCGTCTAGCAATTCGTGTGTAACATTAATTTATCAAAACATTTTGTGTCGTAAAACAGAAATAAGTTACTCATTTGTTTTTATTGCAAATCAGTTTAAATGTTTATCAGCTGTTGTCACTACTCGAAATATTGTTTCCACACCTGGTATATGTGACTCATCTTAACAAAACCGGTCGGATGTCGGTAATTTTCAAAATTGAGTTATTAGTACCACTGGAAAGAGCATATGATATATCATGCTAGAAGATATCTCGATTCTAGCCGAAGTTATAGCTTGACAAACATGTGTGGGGTAGAAACCTTCAAAGTAAGAAAATGGCCTTCAAAGTTGATGCAAAATATTGTTTACGTTTCATGGAATGTACCTTAGTTACCATGGACCGATCTTGTTGAAACTTGGCATGTTGGAAGATAATGTCATTCTTAAGATACCATGTTAATATGAACACAAAATGTTTATTAGAAAAAAAATTGCAGATTAATTAATATTTTATGCAGTTACCTCCGTTGTTAAGTAAAGCGAACAAACTCTGCTGCTGTTATGCCTTGGTTAGGATGGACATATCTGGCTGAAATTTGGACAACTCAAAGATAGTATCATTCTCATGATATTGCATTTGCTTTTCCCAATTCCTCATTCGGAGAATCTGACATCGTCTCTACGGATCGGTCAGCGCGACTTGCGTAGCCGTGCCGTGTCGCAATCATTCTCACGAAAGTCGAATTAAATCGTCGTCTTCGTCAGTGATGTAGTTCGCATAATTGTCATCCTCGTCATCGTCCGCCACGCTTTCATCAGTCACTTCCTCCAAAAAGTACTCCGGTCGCCTCAATCAAACTATCTATTTGTGTCCGATCACTTCCATCAGAGTTTAACAACTACGCCACGCCATTTTTTGCTTCGTCTTCACTCGCTAACTAGGTCAGCAGTGACACAAAGTAAATACACAATGCGCATGCGGTTATGCAAATGTTCCACGCTGGACCAATGAGAACGGTTGCCGGAGCTGTTGCTACCATATGACCCCGGTTTGTTTACCCACTGGCATCGAACAGGGGGTCTATCCCAAGCTTTCTGGAGGCCGGAGAATGCATACATTAGCATAGATATGACCATATATGGATAGATGACGCGTTAAGCTACGCGGTGATACCCGTTATGATAGGGATCGTCCCAAAATTAGCGGCAAAGAATGCGCGCAATTACTGGCATTTTCGGCTTTGTTTTAAGGAAATGGAGCAGAACACTTAGCACAACTCTACGCAAATGTCTTTAAAATACACGAAACAGAGTTACTTAGATGATAACAAGTGTGGCAATCGATAAAACGAATACTAAAGAATAATTTTCAGGGAAAATCTCAAAATTTATGAATGCCCGATTTTTTCACAAAATCGGCATTTACGGAAAATCTGATTTACCGACATCCGACCGCTTTTGTTAAGATGAGTCACATATTATCTTTATTATATTATCTGCCATTTTTATTATCTTTATTATGACATGTCAAATAAAGTGCACATGTGATATAACTGACTTTTGAAGCATTTCATAAAACTACCAATGCTGTTATGTGATATTTCAGTGATGTAAATTAGTAATCCAGTTTCTGAAACGCCTCATTTTGGTTGATCAAGGCCCTATCTTATCGTGTCAAAACAAGGTAGATTTTCTTTAAATGTAAACTACAGTAATCGAAGCATCATATACCATAGACTACTTGCATGTGTAGGAAGAATGGCGTCAACAAGATTGTGCTGAAGCGAGAGGACAAGGCCTGGTATGTAGCACTGGTTGGTGACAAGGCTGCTCTAACCCTAACCTAACTGGATTTAGTGGCTTAACTTATCACAAATCTGTTGGTCACATTATCTGTTGGTCACAGTATCTGTTTGTCACATCTGGTAACCACGTTAACTGTTAACCACATTAACTGTTGACCACATTAAATGTTGACCACATTATCTCTTGGTCATATCAGTTGGTCACATTATCTGTTGACCACATTATCTGTTGGTCACATCTGTTAGTTGCATCATCTGTTGACCACATTAACTGTTGACCACATTAACTGTTGACCACATTAACTGTTGACCACATTAACTGTTGACCACATTAACTGTTGACCACATTATCTATTGACCACATTATCTATTGACCACATCATATGTGGACCATATTATCTGTTGACCACATTATCTATTGATCACATTATCTGTTGACCACGTTATCTGTTGACCACGTTATCTGTTGACCACGTTACATGTTGACCACATTATCTGTTGACCTAGGTCAGTGAAGTGTGGGGTGCAGGAGATAAGTGGCACTAACAAAACCCAGGATTGGCTCAACAGTCTGAGCAGCAGTGCCATCGTGATCAGTGATGAAGAAGCAGACAAAGGGGCCTCTGGGGGGAGGGCGATGGTCAATGATGACGAATTGCCAGACTTGGATGAGCAGCCTCTGCCACCAGTGTCCAGCAAACACAAAGGTAGGCCCACCTTTCTCAACTCTTATCAGTCTGATATCATCACATCATTTTTGAACCCATAGAACTTTCTGCAATAAACTGATGCCACTAAAACTGTGTCCCTGTCAATGCAGATGATCTCTCTACAATGTGCCACTAAAACTGTTTCCCTGTCATCGCAGATGATCTCTCTACAATGTGCCACTAAAACTGTCCCTGTCAATGCAGATGATCTCTTTACAATGTGCCACTAACACTGTGTACCTCTCATCACAGCTGATCTCTACAATGTGCCACTAAAGCTATATCCCTGCCAACACAGCTGATCTCTCTACAATGTGCCACTAAAGCTGTCTCCATACCAACAACTGTTTCCCTGTCAATGCAGATGATCTCTCTACAATGTGCCACTAAAACTGTGTCCCTGTCAATGCAGATGATCTCTCTACAATGTGCCACTAAAACTGTGTCCCTGTCAACGCAGATGATCTCTCTACAATGTGCCACTAAAACTGTGTCCCTGTCAATGCAGATGATCTCTCTACAATGTGCCAATAAAACTGTGTCCCTGTCAACGCAGATGACCTCTTTACAGTATGCCACTAAAGCTGTCTCCATACCAACAGCTGACCTCTCTACAGTGTGCCACTAAAGCTGTCTCCCTGCCAACAGCTGCTATCTACAGTGTGCCACTAAAGCTGTCTCCCAGCCAACAGCTGATATCTTCAGTGTGCCACTAAAGCTGTCTCCTAGCCAACAGATGATATCTACAGTGTGCCACTAAAGCTGTCTCCCAGCCAACAGCTGATATCTTCAGTGTGCCACTAAAGCTGTCTCCTAGCCAACAGATCATATCTACAGTGTGCCACTAAAGCTGTCTCCCAGCCAACAGCTGATATCTACAGTGTGCCACTAAAGCTGTCTCCCAGCCAACATGTGATATCTACAGTGTGCCACTAAAGCTGTCTCCCAGCCAACAGCTGATATCTACAGTGTGCCACTAAAGCTGTCTCCCAGCCAACAGCTGATATCTACAGTGTGCCACTAAAGCTGTCTCCCAGCCAACATCTGATATCTACAGTGTGCCACTAAAGCTGTCTCCCAGCCAACAGCTGATATCTACATTCCACAACAGATGTTTCTCATACTCCACAAGTCACATACTTATTGTACATTTCCTCTGCTTTTGAAAATGCATTTTCTCTGTGTTGTAGCATATGTTCCCATGTTTAGCATGTACGTAGTTATGGTGGTTTAAGTCTGTATTTGGAAATTATGTGTTTATTGATCTAACTTGTTTATATGATTCATATTGTTATTATTTAATACATTGTGTTTTAAATGGTATAGATGTTCTAATGTTTCAGTATTTTACCTTAATTGCTCTTCATTTGTATTCAACAGTAGAGCGTGTTGGCAGTCACAGTGATGAAATGAAAGGCATCATTGAGAAAACTGACGATGGAATGGCTTCATTGAAGATAACAGGCAAGTCTCCATTAGACTCTCTCCAGACATTAACACATATCTCAGAAGTAGTATAAAATTGTGGGGTGTGAGCAAACCTTACAAAATTATGGACTGACTAATAACCAGTTGTGAGCAGGTCAGCTGTAACCTAGAAGTAATCTTTAAATGTTGTTTTTTAAATAAATTTGAAATAGCAACATTTGTTGTTTTGGTTTAAAAGCACCAACTATGAAAACATTAAACTTCTTATGGAATGCATTGTTCATGGTGCCAAGATTTGGTTATTTTGTAAGAAATGCACTTAGCTGGGAGCATAACATGACACCAACATGTGACCAAGCTGATGGGTCGAAACGTTGTACGTGTCAAAATTGTATGCTCCTAAGAAAATTAATTTCTTACCAAAACTAAAAATTTTGAGGTGGTATCTTGTTTTATAGACAGCTTCACACAATTGTGTAATTACATATATAAATATAAACTCATTATTGTTACTAAATATTTTAATAATATAATTATTTTATTTCAGAACCAACATCACTTAATATTGACGATGTTATATCTGAAGACTCAGACGACAACATGTTTACTGAACAGAAAGGTTGGTGCAAGGCTCAGCTTCAGTTGATCATTTGTTTATTTATGTGTATTAATAACCGCACCCATTATTTCACTATGCCCACACACTTAACAATCACACATATGTCAATCATTACAATTTCAGCAATCTTTCCAATATTATGCCCCCATTATTCGATAACAAGCATAAATCAATCACTATGCTCTCTGTGTTTCTTAGTACAAAAGGTGTAATTCTAATCTTGCCCCTAAGCCTAATCACTACAGGCACATTTTGAACAGGGTGACAGTTCTGGTGCCATAATATCTGTGCAGAGAGATGAGAATGGCCAGCTCATGTACAACATGTTGGCAGACGTTATGCTTGGAATCCAAACAATGTTCTATACCAGTGTTCACAATTAATGTATTCAGCGTTGTAACAAAGAACTAAATGAAACTGAGACATACCTTCAACAGCTCCCTGTTAAGTAGTATCTTCACACAGTCTAGTGGCCAGTGCTGTCACAGGCACTGTGTCTTCACACAGTCTAGTGGCCAGTGCTGTCACAGGCACTGTGTCTTCACACAGTCTAGTGGCCAGTGCTGTCACAGGCACTGTGTCTTCACACAGTCTAGTGGCCAGTGCTGTCACAGGCACTGTGTCTTCACACAGTCTAGTGGCCAGTGCTGTCACAGGCACTGTGTCTTCACACAGTCTAGTGGCCAGTGCTGTCACAGGCACTGTGTCTTCACACAGTCTAGTGGCCAGTGCTGTCACAGGCACTGTGTCTTCACACAGTCTAGTGGCCAGTGCTGTCACAGGCACTGTGTCTTCACACAGTCTAGTGGCCAGTGCTGTCACAGGCACTGTGTCTTCACACAGTCTAGTGGCCAGTGCTGTCACAGGCACTGTGTCACAATAACCAAAGACATCCTCAACAGGGCCTTGCAACAACAGCTAAATTGTGACGGTAAATGTGATTGGTAATTTTGATCAACAGTAAGGACGATATATAATTATTTACAAAGCATTTTTGGCAATGATTGCTTGGCATATGTTTGCCCTTGGGAATGAATAATAAAAATGTGGCTGATCATTCACCATGGAATCTTTATTTTGGAGAAACATCAGTTGGGCAATCCAAACTGATTTGTTGTTCAAGTCCAAAGTGTGGGTATTAGAACATTCTGATAGGCAAGAGAAAACACCTTCCTGGTGTCCCTATCCTATCATACTTTCAGGGTTTACCACGATTGTCTTAAGCATTCTTTGCAATGGCAAACCCACAAGACCATTGTACTCTGATTTGTGATTGCAATTGTTTGTTATATTGTTAGAAAGTATGTAATCAGTAGTTCAATGTGTTGAAGATGAAATTGATTGGATTAGAAGATAGTTGATCTGGATTGAAAGGGTCGCTTTGGTTCTGTTGGTAAAAAGTAAAGATCATATGCTGGAAAACACAGTTTTATTTAATTTCCATCAGAACCATATAAGAGGTAACGAATGACTAATGTTGTTGTCAGATGTGTCTACAGCAGCTCTCCCTGAGTTCAAGCGTACCACTCGGTCTCAGACCCAGTCTCGCTTCTCTAACCTGCCTGACCCCAAGTCTCAGAAACACATAAGTCCGCAGCAGAACCCTACCATCGACACCCCCACAGGACAACCCAAGAAAAGTAGGTCTTATTTTATTATACAACATCCAGACATTATTATATGGTAACTGTATTTTCAAATGTTAGTATTCCCATTGTGTGCATGATTTGTTTATCAGGTAAACTTTTTTACTTAAACTGGGGACCAAAATGTCTGGATTAAAGATATTTCTTAGAAATAATATAAACCAACTGAATAAGTATCCATGTCAACCCTTTCCAGCATCTTCTCAACATTTCATCTGACATTTTGACAGCAAACAAAGGATATTAGAACAAAATTCTGTGTTGATACATGTATTTGAGTGAAACGATCAGAACCCAGATGACTGGCCTAGTAAATGCAGAAAGCTAAGTTGTTTGTTGCTGTTTTGATTGGTTGGTGCAGTTGACTTTGTAGACACAGTGCTGTCGCCTAGTCCAGAGAAGAGACCCACCATAAGCACAAGGCCGTACTTTGGCGAGGAGTTCTCCTACGTGATGGATGCCAAGTCAATGGGCAACCTTGGAAGATACCTCAATGTGGGTAGTTTTCTGCCAAAGTTCCTATCAAATAATTTTGGTTTAAATATCATCGCTAGTATCATTGGTTGGGGCCTTAGGAGGTGATGATGCCAGTGGGAAGTCAGACACAGTTGGTTAGTTTGTGTTGTGCTGAAGTAGTCCTATTTGTACTTCTCATTGCAAGGACGACATTTGCTTGGTTCCAGACATGGGGTCAAATACATTGAAATGTATTTAAATACAAATACTCTTGAGGGATTCAAATACAATTACAAATACTTTAAAAAGCACAAATATTTAAATACAAATACATTGAAAGTATTTCAAAAACATTTTCATATACTTTTTATTTTTAGGATATATTACTATGTAGGTAAAAGAAACAAGAAAATATCGAGACATCTAGTTCATAGGCATAATTAGTGTTTAGCTCATAAGATGACAGGCAGACCAGTGCTAGGGAGTCTTGTTATTGCAAACTACATCACAGTGACAAGTTACTTAGAAATCTCTATCCACAGAGGTAAAGACCATCATATGTTGTTTGTTAAGTTAAGCCAGGAAGTCTATAATAAAATGCCTATGTTGCCCTCAAAAGACAGTGCTAATGACTGCTAGGATCTTATGAGGAAGTGTGACAGCTCAACTTGAAAGATGCTGAATAGCCTAGTGACAGACTAAAGAACAAAGGGAACTGTCAGGTGCTAATCCATCCTCTGGCTCTGACCAAACAGAAGTTGTGCTCACTGCTAGTGCCCTAGTCAATAATTAGCACTGTTGGGTGAAACACATTAAAGTTGCCTTAAATGGGTATTTTAAAGCTTGAAAACAATCAGTTTGGCAGGCATTACATGTGATCGTGAAACAGAAATGTTGATACTGACAAAGTATTTGTGTCAAATACTTTAGGAAGTATTTAATTACAAATACTTTTAATTCCCAAACATCAAGTACCATTACAAATACTTTTTAAAAAGTATTTAAATACTTTCAAATACAAATGTATTTGACCCCACATCTGCTTGGTTCAAGGTTTGCAGTCAATTATATCCCCTCCTCTTTACATACCCTCCATCAAAGCACCCTTATGGACCTCTCCTGGGCAGACAAAGCTTAGATGATGTGTGTAGGTTAGACAACAGCTAAAATATAATTTCATCCAACAGTTTCGACCTTTATATACTAATTTCTATTGAAAGCAGCATTAATATAATTGAGCAAATAAAGTGATTTAACTGTGTCTATTGTTTACATTTATAACTTATATGAACATGCATAGAAATAATTGTTTGTGATATATGTCTGTTTGCTGTGGTTAAGTGTTAATGTGTTGTTTATTTTGGTTACAGCATAGCTGCACTCCAAATGTCTTCGTGCAGAATGTCTTTGTTGACACTCATGATCTCAGGTTCCCATGGATTGCATTCTTTGCTGCTCAGTGAGTCCTCTTCCTTCCAGTTAATATATCTCACAACACTGAAATTTATCACTGCAACACTTGATGTATTTCACAATACTGGCACCTGGCATCATTGTAGCAGTGAATATGTCTGCTCATATATCGTCACCCAGTGCTAATTTTATAGGTGGCTAATACACACTTGTTTTCAATTAATAATTGTTTCAGATAAACTGAAAATAATTCTCAGACATTGCCTGTGTAACACATTAAACAATACACGGGAACAAAAAGAATTGTTTAAACCATTGATCACTTCTGCCTGGTGTTTATGCAAGGGAATGTAATACATCCCACAAAGGGGGTAAATATGTAACCATCGTGAATTCTCAGCATCGGTCTCTCTCTTCCTCCTTCTCTCACTCACTAGGTCTTGCTTCCAGCAGCCAGAGTTGCTTCCTGGTTGGGCGTATGAGAGATGCTGAGTAGGCAGTGTATATAGTATACACTGTATCATTGGACAACCAGATCATATAATGAATGACCTATATAAATGCTTATACACACAAGTGTCTATTAAGATTGCTGCAGCTTCATAAACATTTTGCTAATGTTGCTATAATCTTTGTTCGATTGCAGAACAAACAAAACTATATGTGACACCAAACAGAGGAAGTTCACAAGTTGGTTGGTTAACTAGCCAGTTACACAGTTGCCACATAGGACAGGTTTAATGTGGTGTTCCTCGTTGGCAGGTACATTCGAGCTGGCACGGAGCTGACATGGGATTACAACTATGAAGTGGGCAGTGTGCCAGGCAAAGTGCTCTACTGCTACTGTGGCTCAGCCGAGTGTCGCGGAAGACTTCTCTAGATCAACAAGTTCAACAGAAACAAGAATCAGTTTCACAGAGATCTCAACATTGACAGAATTGACAGTTCATCATAATAAGTTCTACTTAAAAATACAATATAAATTACTATCAACATCACTAGACATAGAAATGTTATGTCACAGTTGGAATACCAGTATAAAATAAAAATAATGTTCTAATATATTGTAATGCCATTAAACAGTATTTCAGGTAGAAACTAACCCTTTACCTTATAAAGGAGTTAGAACTAATTGCAGCATTGTGAACATT
The DNA here is from genome assembly GCA_964017155.1 of Oasisia sp. SBJ-2009. Taxonomy (NCBI): domain Eukaryota; kingdom Metazoa; phylum Annelida; class Polychaeta; order Sabellida; family Siboglinidae; genus Oasisia; species Oasisia sp. SBJ-2009. Next base: position 31,287,521 of record OZ024857.1, on the reverse strand, counting down.
AAGACAACTAACCGGCAGGTATTTGAAGCCACGTGAGCAACTAAGCAGCAGTAGCTAGGCAGGATAGACAGTTCATTTTGCCATGGTCATTCTTCGTCATTTTACTGTAGTCTTTCCAGGCTCTGCTAGATTCACCTTTCGCCCAGTTGCCTTTCTCCAACTGGTACAGACCTGAGCATCCCGTGTGTTGATACCTATCAGACTCAGGTCTGCAGGCACAGAATCTGCCATGTTTTTGGTCATTATTCACATATGTTTTTAATGATAGTGACATCAAATTGTTGTTATACATTGGAAATATTGTTGGCAATGTTGTTATGCATAATGTTTGTGATGTTTAATTAATTAATTGTTACACTACTGGTATTTGAAATGTTGGATGTTTCAAGGGGGTTCATATGCATTTGTCTGCAGGATCGTGTCACTTGAGTGACTTGTGTAGTTAGAGATTGTGGGAATACGTTTAATGTTTCAGTTGTCTGACCCTAGTGGGGTTATTATCGTTATAATTAATTATGTTGTCGTATGTCATTTTTGCAGGTTGTGTTCATTCTTAAATGTTTGCTAGGCAGACATTTTATCAACAGTTGTTGCACAAACTTTTATAATAAAACAATAAAAATCTTGCTGGTTGATAATGACCTATTATTTAATTTGAGAAAAACCACCAAAATATCTACTTATATAATCACGCTGTCCGCCATTAGCGTGATTATATAAGTAGATATTTTCTCAGAAACTATTTGGGATCTTTTTTTTATTTGTCAGACATTAAGGCACTGCCACTAAGCATGAGGAATTTATGTTTGACTAGACCGTTCTAAAGGTCTACAAGGGCTCAAAAACCGGTACAATTTCCGTTTCTCTAATTGCGAACAAATTCTTTTTGTAAAAAGTAATTTACAACAAAGTATTTGATTCGATGTTTCTAAGGGTACCTCTGAGCCTCCCACAAATGATAAATGTTCCCATTTGCTTGGTCCTGCCTAACATGACTCTCATATTCGCCAACTTGTATATTCCATGGCTTGTGTATTCGCAGACTATAGCCTCTTGTTCCAGTTGTTTACTGTTGGTGGACCCTGTCTGATCGGTGACTGATTTATTATTAGTAGCTAGCTGATTATTATGTCAACAACACATTATATCCATGTTGCCAGCAGTTTCCACTTCAAGATGTCCAGATTAGAGGGTAACCTGTATTTTAAAAGGGTGTGTTTTTATTAAAATATTTGTCGTAACTAAGATAATTACTAACAGTAACAACATATTGATGACATTGGTAAATAATCTTGTATTACACAAGTTCAATGTATATGTGACACGACAGATGTTTGCTCTCCACAGTGCATGTATCTAGAGCTAGCCAGAGCTATGTAAATGGATATTGGCATGTTGACCTGAGATCACACTTGAGTTCTCCACAGACAGCCATTATAATGCTTCCTTCACTGTCGGCCACTGTTTTTTTCCACTAGGGTATTCACATTTTCAGACATTATTTAGCCTTCATTCACAAAGGTGCAGTATACAATTTGTTAAATCTAATACTTAATTTCCCCACAATCCAATTTCTAACCTGACACCCCTAAATATCTGCTAAAATCAGACACTGGTGATCTTATCACCAATCAAACTGATCCCTATACCTAGAGCAGACAAACACTGACTGACATGTCTTAATTTTACAGCTCTGACACCACGCAGCACAAATACATAAGTTTTACTCACTTAACAGTAAACAAATCCTATTAGAAATTCAAACAACTTGCATTTCTAATGGGTGTCTTTTGTCAGGTAATGACAGTTGAACACCTTATTGTGGTCTTACATCTATTGAGCTTAACTGGATAAGTGTTTCTGATTTTGCACAGGCATTTCCCGTTGTAATGCCACTCAAAAATCTGTATTTGATCAAATCGTTGTGAACGCATCTCAATCCCACCCAAAATGCATTTTTAAGGAGTGCCTACTTTAAAAAAAACTAGTATTATTGTTTTATTTTTATTGACACTCCACACTGTAATGCCAAAATCATAATACAGCTGCATAGTCCAAAGGACTTCAGCGCCTTTGGCCCATGTAAAACAAATAGCAGAAATGTAATAGCAGAAGTGCTGTTGATGACATTTATAATATTGTTCCAATCATAAAAGCCCTTGACTATGCATCTAAACATCAGCCAGCTTTAATTGAGAGAGAAACTAGGATGCTCAGAGAAAGTTGCTTGTGTCACTGGTAAGTGTTCGCTGTTGGGTCTCGCTCATGTTGTAGGATGCTACTGTAAGGAGCAGACTGCTCAGTCACTGCTACGATACTAAAACCAACAACTTCTTCGTAGTGTCATTTGTTGACACTCATGTGGGCACTGGGCAGGAGTATAGTCACTGTCTACTTGGCATCCAGTGGTGTTGATGATGGGAACTTGTCAGGCACAGCCTGATACCTGTCCTATGGCACATGTAGGGGGTTTGTCAAAACCATTTTTGATGTTATCACCTGTCCAATGGCATTGATGTATGGGTTCTGTCAAAACACAGTTTGACGCTGTCACCTATCCAGTGGTGCCGATGTAGAGCCTTTGTTAAAACATAGTGTATGTAGTTCCCGACATTGCTCCAGCTCTTCCTACAAACCAACAAACCAACAGAATAGGGTTAAACTTTAAACCGACTGAATTACATTACAGAATTATTCTTTGGAGAACATTAAACATATCCATTCTGTACTGTCTACTCAGTAAATCAGAGTACCTAGTGTATACAATTTACCTTCCTTGTTACTTGAATACATATATACACACACTCCTCCCAAAGCATACACTGTATACTACCTGGTACTTATTTTTACTTGTAAAAATCGTTATATCCTTTAGATATACAATTTTTGGGTAGATTTGGGTAGATATTCTAAACATAAAATTGTCAAGAACATTGATGATTATCAAAACTACGTAATGGTAAATAAATAACTTGTTGACCGTGACACGCACCAGGTACTCTGGCTTGCCCTGTAGGTCAGTCATGAGTTGTGACAACAAGTCTTTGAGGGCGTGCTGGGGACGTTGACACTCCTCAAGACTGCGTGGGTGGTCTGTCACAAGGTTCACGAGGGCTCTCACCAGATGCTCATGGTACGGAGCCTGCTCACATCGCAGCAGGTTCATGAGCTGTTCTATCATCCCCATGTCACACAAGGTGTCTGTTTGAACACAACAGTTACATTCACTTGCTTGAACAAACATTGTCATAATATAAGAACATATCATTTAGAGGATATGTGATCATCTGCTTAAAAGAAACAACACGGAAATGTGTTTTGGGCAGCACCGTGTTCTGTACAGTGGACACATGAACAGAACACTTGGACACAAGGACCAGTCTCATCAGAACCATGGATAAATTGTTCGTGTTTCATGTTAACTGAAAAAAAGAAACGTTTTTGTTACTTTTTAAAAGGTTGGTCAAAATAACTGGCATATAATCACTAGCACACCAGTACAGCAGTAGTTTTATTTAATAACCTATCAAAACACGATTTTAAGTGTTTTGAAGACAGATGTTCTAGATTTACCCAATTGGTTTTATTGGAGAACACTGCAATAAGATAAGCAATGTTAAGCAAATGAGAACTACAGTTGTACAAATTGTGCAAAGAAAGAAATGAGAGGAACCTTTGTGTTTTGGATCCGACAGCATGATGTTAGCAAGAAGAAATGCAGCTTTCACTTGCAGTTTCTCCTCATCGGACTGCATGGCTCGCATGAGCACTGAGAAGCCATCCACTGACACAAAGGCTTCTTCTCCTTTTGGAAACTGACGCACTAAACCTGCAACAGTCATTCATGGTTACCATTTATCAAAGCAAATATAAGTAATTAAAGTAAATTACATTGCAAATGATTTTACAAATGCATGTGTGTGTCGACATCCCTAGGCTCAATTTTGATTTGTTCTTAATCAACATTAATAAATTTATCTGACTTTCAGCCATAGAAAGCCACTTGACTTGGTGGTTTCATTGAACCACCAAGGTTCATTGGAACTATGAACCTTGCAAATAGAATTAATTCACTCATGCACTTTTACCATTTTAGTCATGCATTAGTGGAAACCAATTAAACCAACCCATCTAACTGATAATAAATACAGGTATTTGAAATAAGTAATATAAAAACTAAACATCTTGATTGATGTGTGTGCATGCATGTTTCTAATGTTCTCACTTAGAGAAGATCACCACCAATGTGAACCTTCATGCTCTGTACTTAGAAATAACCATACTGATTGTTTAGCTGTCTCCTTCAGATGTATTCATCTTCAATATGATTATGTATGGAGTGTGTTATGACAATGATTCAGTGTGTGTCACTCACATGAAATGGCATAAAGAGCTTTCACTCGAACCAACATGTTAGCATCAGAGTCGACTAGGTGCACCAGTAGAGGCAGCAGCTGAGTCTCCAGGGCCTTCTGCTGGCAGTGGGGGTTGTTCTGTACAACTGTGGCAATGAGTTGTGCGGCACGCCAGCGGATGTCGGCATGCTCACTTTGCAAGAGTCCTTGCACCACACCGTAGGCTCCCATCTTCTGGAAGTCTGAGCACACAAACTGACACATTAAACATACCTCTTTATAGCTCCAAAATACTGCTAACAACAGTAATGTCATTGTTCCCATATGTGTGTGTCTTCAATATTGGGCACTGGTATAGATATAGCTTAACAGAAATGCATGCACAACATCACTCTAGAATGATAAGGAAGTTACAAATGTGAGAACTTGACATAGCGGGAAATTATAGTTTTTATTTATTGGTATGGACAATTGGTATAGTTTGCATAACAAGATAGAAGATACACGAAGCTTTATTTAATATCAGTTTACATGACAATTTGATAACATTAGCTCATCTGAGCTATTTTCCGACAAATAGTTACGGTTTCCACAAATTCTTTATCATTCCTTCTAAAAAAAAATCCTTCCATCTATTTATTTTGGTAACTACTAAACAAATGTTGCATGATGGTAACCATATAACTTTGTGATGGCAGTTTTAAAAACAAATCTAAGGTTGTAGACTATATGCAGTACTAGGAAGCATCTTTAGGTGTCTTCTTGCACTTTTATTTATGTTTAGTGATGCTGCTAAATTTTTATTTAAGTTAAATTGGTGTGCATATATGTGTTATTATTCTCTTGAATATGCTACTAAGTGACAAATGTGATAGGTTTATAAAATTTATGAAGTATAATCAATGTGACAACACAGAAGACTGAACAACTTACACACCAAGTGTGAATGTATATCTGTCTCAAGTTTCACTACAATAAATTAGTCAGGATTATATTGTACACCTTACTGGCTACGATACTAGTAATGTGAAATGCAGATGGAAACTACTAGTATAATGCTACTGAATAAATAAAAAACGCTTTATGTAAATCTTGACATCAGTTATAAGGCCAGGATGGCAGACAGGCCGTCATGCACATTAATTAGCTGCTGTCTGTGCTGTGTAAAGCATGTCTAGTGAGGTTGATGTCCCATGAGACAGAATGAGACTCACCCATGGCGAGGTTCATTTCCCATGAGATGGAATGAGACATGAGATTCACCCATGGTGAAGTCAATGTCCCATGAGATGGCACAAGATATGAGATTCACCCATGGTGAAGTCAATGTCCCATGAGATGGCACAAGACATGAGATTCACCCATGGTGAAGTCGATGTCCCATGAGATGGCACAAGACATGAGACTCACCCATGGTGAAGTCAATGTCCCATGAGATGGCACAAGACATGAGATTCACCCATGGTGAAGTCGATGTCCCATGAGATGGCACAAGACATGAGACTCACCCATGGTGAAGTCAATGTCCCATGAGATGGCACAAGACATGAGATTCACCCATGGTGAAGTCAATGTCCCATGAGATGGCACAAGACATGAGATTCACCCATGGTGAAGTCAATGTCCCACGAGATGGCACAAGACATGAGACTCACCCATGGCGAGGTCGATGTCCTCACACAGGGCCTGTGTGTCGTCCAGTAGGTATGTGTGTCTGTGGACGTCGTCCTCACTCTCACACGGCTGCTGCAGCTGTTGGATGTTCTCTGCCATGTGTTTCACCGGGTCGTTGTCTGCCAGACTCGCAAACACTTCCTGCAGCCACTTCTTCGTCTGCACATAATATTATACACTCACATCAACGATTTTACAATGTTTAACTTATTTTTAGGAAACAACTTGGGACACTTTACTTTATCAAATAACTGCAGTTAAGATGGTGTTCTAGATAGTGTTGTGTGATGCCTTTGGGACCTGTCTTTCATGGTGCATCATTATCTCAACAGTATATTTTCCTAATTATTCATTAAATTGATAGTCTGGGTAATATATATATATATATATATATATATATATAAATATATATATATATTATATATAAATATATAAATATATAAATATATATATATATATATATATATATATATATATACATATATATATATATATACTATGTGATGGTGCTTTACAATTACTTAGCAGCTGAAGAAACACTGAGAGATAAATACTGCACACAGCCACTGCAATCAAGCTGAAAGTGAAGCAACAACATCTGTAGTGTGATCTCCCTAAGAGTCAACTACATCTGTAGCGTGATCTCCCTAAGAGTCAACTAACAGCAAGTGAAGCAACAACATCTGTAGCGTGATCTCCCCAAGAGTCAACTACCAGCAAGTGAAGCAACAACATCTGTAGCGTGATCTCCCTAAGAGTCAACTAACAGCAAGTGAAGCAACAACATCTGTAGCGTGATCTCCCTAAGAGTCAACTAACAGCAAGTGAAGCAACTACATCTGTAGCGTGATCTCCCCAAGAGTCAACTAACAGCAAGTGAAGCAACTACATCTGTAGTGTGATCTCCCTAAGAGTCAACTAACAGCAAGTGAAGCAACTACATCTTTAGTGTGATCTCCCTAAGAGTCAACTAACAGCAAGTGAAGCAACTACATCTGTAGCGTGATCTCCCCAAGAGTCAACTAACAGCAAGTGAAGCAACTACATCTGTAGTGTGATCTCCCCAAGAGTCAACTAACAGCAAGTGAAGCAACTACATCTTTAGTGTGATCTCCCTAAGAGTCAACTAACAGCAAGTGAAGCAACAACACCTGTAGCGTGATCTCCCTAAGAGTCAACTAAGTGAACTTAGTAAAGCAACTACATCTGTAGCGTGATCTCCCCAAGAGTCAACTAACAGCAAGTGAAGCAACAACATCTGTAGTGTGATCTCCCTAAGAGTCAACTAACAGCAAGTGAAGCAACTACATCTGTAGCGTGATCTCCCCAAGAATCAACTAACAGCAAGTGAAGCAACAACATATGTAGCATGATCTCCCTAAGAGTCAACTAACAGCAAGTGAAGCAACAACATCTGTAGTGTGATCTCCCTAAGAGTCAACTAACAGCAAGTGAAGCAACAACATCTGTAGTGTGATCTCCCTAAGAGTCAACTAATAGTGGGTGCTTCTATGTGGCATAATGCAATTTGTTTAAAATTGGATGATCAGGAAAATGTGTTAAAAAGACTAGAGAATAGAAAATGTTTAGCCAGGAGACTTAAGATAGAGTGAGTACAGTGATCCCTTTGGTCAGTAACATCACAACTCACTTCCTCATCCATTGGTCCTGGGCGGCTGGGTGAGTCTTCACTTGCAGTATTCTCAATGCAAAACTTGAGCATCCCCTTCCAGTTTCCCGGCACATTTTGTCTGTCTTTATCATCACCTGCTCCAGCCATCTGTCAACACAACACAATGACCAGTCCATTTCCCTGGGTAGGATCTTTTACTTCCCCTGGGGAGACACTAGATAGAAGAGACCAATGGCTTACATTATCACATATATCATCACTTCCGAAAAACACAGAATGAGGTTCCCCCAAGTTTCAACATGGCGGCTGGATGAATCAGTACTGTTGTTGTGCCAAATCCTTCCCATTGCGAAACTATTCCCACCTGCCCCAGTGCGCACAGTGACTTGCCATGTTAACTGTACATGTGCTGTCTCATAATTTCTCGCTAACATTAGCCTTGTTAGTCTCTTTAGCCCGGACCCTGGGAGATAAAGGATGATAAATTTGATTTGTTGATCATGTGAAAAATATATAGCTTAGCCTTAAACTAGAAGCCTAGGCAGATTGCACACAGGGACTCATCGGGGAGGAATTTATCAAATGTGAGGAATATGGCATGGAGACCATGCAAAATTACAGCGATCTTTTATTTTCTTCCTAACCATGGAAATGACCTCTACAGCTACCAAACTTACCCTCACATCTTACATACACACACACACTAGGTTACAAAATAAAATCATTTAAATTTGTTATAAAGAATAAAATTAACAAACCAAAATTGAACAAAACTTGACATCATCTGCAGTGACTAAGCAGAGCTCATCAATTTCCATGACATCGATAATTTATCATGTGCAGTGTCCCTTCACAAGGGTTCCCCTACATAATGACATTCAAAAATTCCAGTTTTATCTTAAACCCTAACCTTACTGCTACTAATCCTATAATCTGTACCCTAAATCTTAACCAGACACTGCTAACAAAACATGCGTTGACAAGTACAATACTGATGTTATTGTAATCGTAGAGCTATGAATGGCCGCCTTTGATAAGTTGTCGCCAAGTTTGTTGTATGACTTTTATTTGATTAATGTAAGTTATTTTATTTTTTAACTAGTGTGTTTATATATACATAAGATATGTGAGAAGTTTAGCAGCGTTCTCATGGTTAGGTCAGGATGTAAAAGATTGCCGAAATTACTTCTTCTTCGCGAGAATCTTGCAGGTTGGTTTAATTTTGGAGTGGGAGTGATTTGGCATGATACCAGAGTTAAGGGTATAGTCTACCAGTACGAACCCACCAGTATTCCAGTAATAATACTAATTATCTAATGGATGAGATTATTCGCGGAGCAGCTCTGCGAATAAGGTCCCATTTGCCACTATTCGTCACTGCTCTGCGAATTATGGAATTGGTTATGGTATTAGCAAAGCAGGTAGGAGAGAATCTTTGACTAGTTGCTATGCATCTTGTTCAAATAATAATAAATTTTATATAGAGTAAATCTCTGTCCAGTAGTGTCGACTGTAGTATTTAAAAGTTATAAGAAAGAAATATATTAAAAGCACAAGTAAATGAATAGCTAAATTATTGATTTAGTTTTATCTCCTGTAGTTCAATTCCGAACAACAAAGGTGTCAGTGTTGTAATTTATATTTTTATCAGTGTAGTCAAGAAATAGAATATATAAAATACGAGTATAGCAATTGCAAAAAAATATATAACTACCGTGACGGGGAATTGAACCCGGGCCGTTGGTATAACAGGCGGAAAATTTCAGGCACAGACGTATGTCTCAAATGTTAAAAAAACAGTGATACCACTAATTGTGATTGTGGCACATTGCGGTAACATTGTAGGTAATAGTTATTAGTACATTATTTGCCATAATGTGACATAACATTTCAGTCTTACAATTGGTTTCTTTTAATTTTCTAAATGCATTTGTGTAGTTCCAGGCAAGCACCATGTCCATAATCAGTGCTAAAAAAATAAAAATCATTATATACACGGAGGCAGTAATTGATTATATTTTATTTATCAATGTAGTCAAGAAATAGAATATATAAAATACGAATATAGCAATTGCCAAAAAAATATAAATATAACGGGGAATTGAACATGGGCCGTCGGCATGACAGGTGGAATGCTAACCACTATACTACCCACACGGCCTAATTACGACATTATCCCCGCCGCTTGCCTCGTCATTGTTAGGACAGAATAGTATTTAGAAAAAACTTCTATGACTAGTCTACGTGCCAACTGTATTTAGTAAGCAGCTAGTAGTAAAACCTACGCACTGAGTAAGTTCTAATTATCCAATAAACACCCTTTCCTACCAGCTCTGCAAATAATAGCAACTATGTTTTCTTAATTCGCAGAGCAGTGACGTCACTGCTCTGCGAATAGTGGCGTGATCTTATTCGCAGAGTTGCTCTGCGAATAGCCAGTCCATTATCTAACACTGCCTGAGCCCTGGTTAAGTGGTTTCACTGGCTGACTTCGATTGAGCTACGTGAGTTACTCGCGTAACCCCAACGTGGTATCCGGTTTATGATCATTTACACTGCGCACGCAGTACTACGCACGTAATCCAACTGAACACTGATGATCGTGATCACGGACATAAACCCCTTATGTAAATAAACAAAATAAAGTAATATGTTGTTTAGTGTGTAAATTGTGACGTTCATCTTCTTGGACTTTAATTATAATTCATAGAATGTGTTGACTTTAATCCATATTTAAGTCCTTAAATGATTGTGTCATATAATGTTTAATTAATTTCTTATGCCGTAGGGGGCCTACGACTACGTAAGTTACGAGTGAATCCAGTAAAACTCGCGATAGGGCGTGTAAGTCTCGCGCGCGAAAACGAGGCTGGGGGCAGTTGGGGGCAGAAAGTCCATATTCTCCATGTTAATGTATAGGACTTCGTTTTGTTTTTGGTTGTAATAATCGAACTGTACCAGTCTAATTATTTTAGTTACACTGCCCGAAGGATTATTACAAGCAGAAGCCGTTGCACACTTTGCCGGTGACAGTGCTCACGGAAATCATGAATTTTAATCGATTATAATTATGGTTGCCATGGCAACGCCGGCTTGTACTTGTGTTCGGCGATCTTGACTAATACTGAAAAGTGCCATTTTTCGCGCAGTACAACCTGTTTGAGGCAAACGCATACATGTGTTATGATTATGTGTATTTAGACAACTTGTCAGATATAAGTGCTTATCGAAACCACAACGTACGAAACCACAACGTACAGCTATGTAAAATGCAAAACCCGTAAAAAAACACATACGGCTTAAATTTTTGGGGAGTGTCTATTATCTGCACTACATAAAATAAATCGCTATGTCTATGATAGTGTGGTAAACTCAATATTAAATCGGACATTTAAGATAAGAAAGGTATAACACAAGATATTTATATCCTGATTTTCCTAATATTCATCAGTCGGAAGTTGCTCGAGTGATCTCGGCTGTTCGATTGGGACTCGGGTAGCCCTCGCGTTACGCGAGTTACTCGCGTAGCTCAATCGAAGTCGGCCACTGGGTCGCGTCTGGGGTCCGAACCACGCAGACAGTTCATCGGAAAGACATTCCAGCACTTTATCCGCTCGATAACTATATGTCTACTGCGCTCCATTTCTTACTTAGTGGAAAGTAATATCACAACACGTGCTCTTACGTTAATGTTTCGCTGGAATCCGCAGCAATCAATATGATTTAACTAGGTTTGGGGGCGATATTTCGGCAGCATTCTAGAAACGGAAGAAGACGGAGAATTGTGGGTGGGCACGTTTTGGCTCACCAATTAGCCTCGGTTACCAAGGCTCCGTGATGTGGCAGCACTTCGCCTTAGTCTCGCTTAACCGACTGTCGGTCGGCTGCGGAACTACGCCGAAAAGACAGTCTGGCCACATTAACGGCTTTTGTTTGGTATCCGCACATGCATGAACATGCGCACACTATCCACGAAGTCGTCATAATTGACGGTAGTGGATTACCGGAAGAAGAAGAAGATCTATACAATACTGCCACCTCACGGACATTGTCGTAATATATATTTTTATAAACAACTGCAAATTTGTATTTCTATTTATTTTGTGTTAATATAAGTTTAATTTTGAATAGTTTTATAATACAGCATTATTTGATCAAAAGGTTTCCTTATTTAATTTGTATGCTATCCGTGTCGGGCTAGACAATGCTGCCACCTCACGGATAGTGGTTAATCCTGCCGTAATTCTTATTTTATAAACAACGGTAAATTTGAATTTTTACTTACTTTTGTGTTAATATAAGTTCAATGGTGAATACTTTTCATATGATATTATTATCTTGTAAAACTATATCGTTATTTAATTTTTTATTTCCTAGTTGGCCTGAGAGCCAATCAGCGTCTCTACCCTAATCTGGGGTAAGGCTGCCCGGATGTAGAAACTTAAGCCCATATACTGTCCCAGGCGGAGTTGAGGGGGCTTAAAAGTGTTGCCACCTCACGGAGTCTGGGTAACCGAGGCTACACTTCGCCTTTGTTACTAACGTAGTTTTCTTTAGTAATGCGTCAAGTATTGAAATAATATTGTTATCACGCACATCTTAAATAAAAATAGATTAACTTTTGTTATCATTTTCACTCACTTAAGCGTGTTGTGCTATTTAGAGCGTTGTTTTCGTCAGTCGATGTTATAATTAGTATCGAGGCTACAGCAATAAGCGGCGCGTGGCGCTGTCTATATGCACAGCCGCGGTGTCCTGCTTCGTTTTATTTTATTGGTTTTATTATCAACATGTGGCATTAACACCACTGTGGCCAGCATGAGGTGCTGAATGCATCTGCCAAAGAATTTTCTGTCTTTCGTTGCGATCTGTCACAATTCGTTGTCGTATATTTGTGTTCGGTGGTTTATACACCAAAGCTCCAGTATCTAAAAAATTAAAATTAAATCATGAGACATTATTTATAAAAGTACAGTAATGCAAGTGAAACAATATTTAATAACACAGTTAGAGTATGACAACATGGGTGTATGTCAACAATAATGATCTTATCTCAGAAAATTGAATTAATTAATAATGTTGGAATATAATAATTGTCAAGTCTTGTTTTGTTCCAAAACACCAAAGAATATATGATAATTTCCTTCAAAGTCATTGAACACACACACATATATATATAAATTAAATATATATGTAAATACATAAATGTATATACATATATATATATATATAATCGTGTATTTAAGTATTGTGACTGTAACAAAGTAGATGATCAACACAACATTATGATTGTTTGGTCAAATCCTTAATTAAAGCACAGATAACAGACTCGAAATTCAAGTATCCAGCAGGCTGCCTATTAATATGCTGAAGTAATATCAAGTTGCGTTCTCTGTTCACCCAAGCAATCTATCTAGTCGATTTTCCTCTGGGTAGTGGGAATCATGTATCATCAGTTTATTATTTTTAGCTACTAGACTTATATAGGTGCTTATGAGATAGGTGAGAGGGAGACAGATTTTTTCTGAACTGAAGAGATGAAGACATTTCCTATGCAGTCCCACTCAAAATAAAAAATTAAATAAAAATCTAGGTGAAGTATCATTAAAGATATAGGTCACTGAAATTTGACCCAAATCGCATATTGACTGCTACATTAATGCCTGTAACTCGGCTATTAATAAATGCAGAGGAACAATCAATATATCATTGGAAAGCCTATAAACATGCACATATAAATATTATAAAATTAAAACATTAGTGTAAATAAGAATGTTGTAATTTTAGAAATTTTACTTTTAATCGCAGATACCCAAAACATGTATCCTCTGATTTTTTGCTAATATTTTTTATACAGTTATACAGTGCTATCCTGGTGCAATTTATCATCCACGGGTGTACTTAATTTAATGTATCTCTGCAACTTATTATTTGCCCACTGCACCACCCTAATATTTTCAGGGACTCTGCAATAGTATCGGATATTGTGTACAAAATAAAAACATCAGAGAATAATTTTTTGGGTATCTGAGGTCAAGTTTCTAAAATTACAACATTTTTATTTACACTATTGTTTTATTTATACTCATGTGAACCAACAACTGTACTAAATTTCGTTAAGTTTTGAGTCAGGTGATGCAAAAATGGCCAAAATGTGATTGATTTGACTTGGAATGACCCAATGACGGAATTTGGCTAAAGCTGTTACTGATCTGATACAACTTTCACATGAATATCAGCATATTTCTATTTTCGTCGTACATGACCTATAATATGCATGGGGTGCCAGCATATATGCGTAAACAATAGTCAATCTTGAAGGCAATGCTAAGTTTTTTTCCTAGGCAAGTGACGCATGTTTTAACCAGTCTTGCCATTCGTGTAAATTCATTGATTTGTATTATATGTAAATGCAATGTTTCAGTCAATAAGCCTATTCCAGGGGTATCTGAGCACAAAGGCATACCAGTTGGAATTGAACCAACAACTGAAAACCGAGACATTAGTATTTGCCCTTAATTACAAAGCAAATTTATAAAATCAATTGATAAATCCACATGACAAGTTAATTATCTTTATAAAACTACATTATTTCGTGAATGCATGTCAACTTCTCTTTTGGATCCCCAATGTCCAGGCTGGTGAACAGTATTGGCGACTTACAACAGGTAGACGATCTAATGAAGAAACAAGTTAACAACTACATATGTTCTCATAAGGAAGTCCAAAAGACAATGAAACAACAAGTTGTTAAAAAAAGAACATTCACAACATAGCATTTTCATTCCTTTATTATTAAAGCCAATAAAGCATCAAGATATTGCATCTGATAGCATGTGAGGGCATACCATATCTTCTCTCCATTTGTTTGAATCACTATTAGTAAACTAGCGTTCTAAAAAAAAATGATATTTGTTTACAATTTCCAAAATAGTTTTCGGCATTGTATGACCAATGAATGACACGAGATTGGTGATTTTTATGAGTTTTCCAAAACATACTGATCCTATTCAACATGTTTCAGCAAATATATATCCATAACTTTACTGTCTGAGGTATCAGCTGCCTATCTTTGTTTTGAAACCAATAATGAATAAGTCAGCAAAGACTGCCGACCGAAATCACCCGGCCGAATTCACCAGTTACGTAAATAATATATTGCTTTAGTCTAAATTAATTAACACGAGCACAGCATGCGAGAATGTGACAACTGTCAGGACGGGTCCAATTGGATGGGCGATAATACAATTACTTATTGCGCTACGTAAACATTAATTTATTTTATAACGTATGAATAGATGAAATTACTGTTAGCTCAAACCAAACAGTACCATCAATGCAACTGGATTTAAAGAAATCAAGAAAAGAAAATGTTATACCTTGTAATTCGCGCAGCCCATAAACTTACAAACGTGGCAAAGATTTGCTGACAAGCCACTACGCGGCGCTATCAGCAATGTCAGTGCTGTCATCTGTTGGATACTATCGTGTAATTGTTCTGAGAATGACGATAAAAACGTGTGCTCTTGCCATTTTACAGCTTCTGGTAACAATCAGACTTCACACAGTTAGATCATTAGTCGGTGTAGTTCTAAATGGTTTAGTTCATTCTATTTTCGTCGTACATGACCAATAATATGCATGGGGTGCCGGCGTATATGCGTAAACAATAGTCAATACCGAAGGCAATGCTAAGTTGTTTTTTCTTAGGCAAGTGACGCACGTTTTAGCCAGTCTTGCCATGCGTGTAAGTTAACTAATTTGAATTATATGTAATGTTTAAATACTCATAATAATTGTATTTAACCGATCTGTCATTCTGTGCTGTCATTCTATGCCTAGGCCCAAGGCCAAGCCCAGTTAGGCATTGCTGTTTTCAATATTGACTGTCATTCGCTTGTATTTATTATTTATTTGTGTTATTTATATTTTGATGAATGTTCATATGCAATTTATTTATTTTGATCCTGTTTTATGACATTGTTGTGAATAAAATGTCACCAAAACTATTCCTAATTATAATTAATAATAATGCAATTTCTTCTAGAATTACTCAGAATTGTGTATTTGTTATTTCTAGTTTATTGATTTAAATGCTTGGGATGGATATACAATAATTCTGACATAATGTGTTTAATTAATGATTGTAGTTATTAAATACACTTTGAATTGTTTTATTTGCATATAAGTCCGTGGTTAAATTAAGCTGTGGACAGCAGATTCTGATATTGTAATCACCAGCTAAAATCATCATAATTCACATAAGAAAAATCTACGTACAGCGTCAGTGTTAGGAGATGGTGTCTTTTGGTGGGCCCATTTACTCCCAATTCCGGTTGCGCATGACTTCCGGTCCCGGTTGCGCACGATTTCCGGTCCCGGTTGCGCATGACTTCCGGTCCCGTTTGCGCATGACTTCCGGATCCGATTGCGCATGACTTCCGGTCCATTTTGCGCATTGCTTCCGGTTCCTGTTGCGCATGACTTCCTGCTCCGGTTGCACACGACTTCCGGTTCCGGTTGCGCATGACTTCCGGTTCCGGTTGCGCGTGACTTCCGGTTCCGGTTGCGCAGTTAATTCCGGCTCCGGTTTCCCAGTTACTTCTGGTTCCGGTTGCGTAGTAGGAAATGGAAGCCTATTGAGATTGGCACAATGAATACTTGTCATTTCCTGCGATTTCCAGTGGATAACCATACAATAAGACTTGTTGATATTATATGTCAATATTATATGTTATGTTGAACAATATTCATCCTACTTGGTACAGCATTCTGTATGTTTTCTCGAAACAGCAACACTGAGAGAAAAAATATACAGGTCATCAGCATGCATGAAGTGCTTGGTTAAATTGTCTGCAGAAGCGTAACGACATTTCTCTAACCAAAAACATTACGCTAGATTAGACACACAAGTGTACCCAAAAACTCCAGTCCGCATTTCGGCAACACTAGATAAACTACGTCGAACAGGTATGTTATTCATGAACCGAGACAATGACGTTGTCTCGGACAATTTCTGTACGTCGGAACGTTAACGCGAAAATCGCTATGAAAACCCGACTGCTGGTCACGCATCTTAGACAACGAAACAAACAAAGCTCCGATAATTCATTTTATCGCTCAGTCAGTTGTATTTCGAACATACTGTAAACTTACCTTTTATTTCCATGTCAAAAGTGTCCAATCCAACGCTATATAAGCACAAACTTCATCAGAAGTATATAGCTACGATGTCCAAGGCAACGGCATTTTTGAAAGTCCACAGATAATGAACTTCAATCACGAAAAACTAAAACAATTCAATCCCAATACATGTCAAAACTACCCAGGATTCATAGCTGAGATATCAAAACATCCGTCGGAATTAGTCTCTTAAGTATCCGCAAGATGGGGCCACCGCTAGAGGCTTTATCTCCTTCGGACAAAGGTGTTACGTCCAGTCTCGGGATAAAGTCAATCTCAAGATTGGACGTCCGCCATCTTTGCCCGTTTCGGAATTCCGAGATGGGACGGTCAATCTCGGAATATGCAATTAGATACTTATCAAGTGATCAAGAAATTGTAAGTACTACTGTATATCGAAAACTTTTAACAAATAAATAATGCGTTTTGCTATATGTACGATGAAACAAAGATCCCGTTCGTTGGCGCCACTTTTTTCGTAATAAATGTAAATCTGGGGTAATACCACATTTGATAAAGCAATTGAATTACGACATAAACATATTCACTATAGTTAGCACGGCGTACTGTAGATGGCCTTACATATGTATGTTAGCTCCAAAATAATATCTTCCTAATTATAATATACCGCAGCCCAAACAATGAGTGTATGTATGTGTAATTATCTGTAATTTCACGAAAACACGATGCCAGTGCCATGCTAGTCATCCCCTGAAAAGTTACTACTCCCCATTTTTTGTTGGACAAATTTAATAAACGTCAAATGGGTGTAGTATATATCCCCGTAATCCGTATTATATTACAATAATGTAGTGTGTATATATATGTATATAATTTTATGTGTGTGTGTACGTGTGTTTAACTGTATCGTTTATTGAGCATACCTGTGAGCATGCATGTTAAATGTGGATTTATTTTATGACATACGTGGATAAATTAATAATCTCAAGTTATGTTGATGCAGAATAATTACTGTTGTTTTTCATTATTAAATATCTGTGTGAATATATTCAGCAGCACTGCATACTTACTATTCAAGGTTGTTGTTGTAGGTTCTTCTAAATGCCTGATGTATACTGAAATTATGTGTACGTGTAATTTTGATGTAATAAATGTAAACTCTTTATAATTCCTTTAAATCCGCATTTGGTCATGTCAACATATCTCGAGTCATTCCATGTGTAAGTCTATTAAAATGTACAAGTAGTTACCAGATTTGGCTTCTTTTGACATATTTTATCCTATTCTAATTTTCTAGACGTACAATATTAATTGTGGAGGCATAATTAATTGTCTGATATCATTATGAATAGAAAGGAAAACAAAATCTCCCACAGCCGATTGTTTTAAAAATTATGATCACTCATTCGCCTAAATTGCTATCCGAAGTTAAACACCTAAAAATTGCATTTTGTAAGAATATGCAGACCTAACATAGCCCATTTAATGAAATAAAGAAGTTATGCCAACTTATTTGTGTTTAGTTGCTATGAAAATGCCACATGTAGTGGTGCACATCTTCTCCCAGTACACATTTAAAGTACCGGGTCATTTTTGAATAAGTAGTAAGTGGTGTCACCTTTGATAGATTACACGAAAAAGGGTTGTGTTGAATGCAAAACAGTTGAAATCCTTGGTAATAACATGTAAATATCATGTATTTGAACAATATACATAATTTAAAAAAAAAATTAATGCATATGTCGTACCGCTGCCTAGATTAATTATAATTAGGCAATTGCAGAGTAAATATAGGGGATCAACTAAGAGGATAACTTACATAGTACGGCGTAATATAATTATAAACCAACACATTATATCAAACTCGTCAGGCGCAATCTTTATTATATAATCGAAATAATAAATGTAATAAAACAACAATAAAGTAAAATTCAAATAAAAGTACAAATCACGCACCACGTGGCTACGTACAAACTGTTTCCCTGAACCAACTCTCACAATCCAAGTCTCTCCATCTCCACGTGTCTCTCCCTCCCCTCCTATTTATACTCTTTCCCAATGGCGGGAAACCTTCCATCACGTGTCCAGATACGCACTGTCATGGGCATCCCCTCAACTTGGAGAGCCCTGCCATGCCCTCTGGTGGGCATCTCCTCACCTTGGTAGCAGCCCTACCATACATAGTAGAAGTACTAACAGCATCAGTAATTAAATTCAATGCTTCCTTTCAGACACAATTGTACATACATATATCGGTCCATGCATTAGTTATGCTAACAATAGAGGCATATTATGCAAGAAGTACATTATATATATATATATATATATATATATATATATATATATATATATATATATATATATATATATATATAATTACAGTTAAGTTTTTATATAGCGCAGTATCCGCTCCTTAGGACTGCCCAAAGCGCATTTACACTTTCCTTCCCAGGCAGACCTGTTCAATCAAATATCATCTCAACCTCTCTGGGAAGCATCCAGCCACACTTAATGTGCGAAGGCTGCTCGTACACATATCCGATACTGTTTATAGCCAGGTACTCATTTATACAGCGAAATGAACTGGAGCAATGTGGAGTGAAAAAAATTTGCCCAAGGTTTTAGCACAGTATTCGAACCCGGGTTCTCTTATTCGAGAGTCCGAAGCTCTACTCCTCAGCCATGTGTGTGTATACTGCAAATCAGTTGGTGTATATTTTATGTCAGTTGTATCTGCCTGATGTTTGTATACATGTATGCATTTCGTAGGTCTGTCTATCGAATCCTCTCTGTCCTAGTTCTAGGTACGGTTGTTGGTAATTGGTCTGTCAGTCAGTTTTAGTCTGTTGATGTTGTGTCAGGCAGTCATAGGTCCACCTGTAATCTGTTGGTCAGTTGTGTGTCTATTTGTCACTCTTATGTCAGTCTGACTCTCTCCTACGTCTCTCTTTCAGTTGTAGGCCTATCTCTTATATGTCTGTGTGCCTGTCTGTCACAGTTGTAGGCCTGGCTGTCAGTCATAGGTCCATCCGTTGACCACAGGTCCAACAGTTGGTTGTAGATCTGTGTGGAGGTCAAATGTGTGTCTTGCGTGGATAATGTATTCATTTGGCATTATGCTAAAGTTGTGATGTCATGTATGTGTTGTGTTTAACGTGTTCCGAGTATAGGTGTACATCGTCGTCAAGTTACTTCTTTCAAAGTGTGTTGTGGTCAAAGATACAGAATATTGTGAATACCATGTAAATCTTATGGAATGTCCTTGTAGTAACTGAATATATCAGCATTTTTATAGTTAAATAAAATCTAGGTGTACATATATATATGTAACTATGTACATATAATAACCATAATAAGGTTTTATATATAAATTGGATCATATTGTTAAATGGATTAATTGGTCTGATCATGTCTATTGCGAACTCTTCTGAAATGCAGATTAATATTTAGAATAATGTTATAAATATTTTGAACTACAACTAGTTTGAAGAGTCGTCCGAATCTCCATCTCCCTGCAGCTGGCAGACGTCACATTGGAAGTATCCACCACTCCTGCTCCCGGCATATGTAGCATGATACAGCCAGTGACAGCTGTCACATGTAGCATGATACAGCCAGTGACAGCTGTCACATGCTACGTACAACATCATAAGTACAATTTCACATAATGAATAGACATGTAATACATGAACTGGCATTATAGATTATTGGTATAAGTGATTAATGAGTTCATGCTATGGTATCAAGATGATTCAGTCGAAGATGGATCCATGTATGCATGCATGTTTGGAAGGATGGATTGGACAGTGGTGCATTTAATCTCCCTTATATATACAATACTGAATTGTTATGATATATGAAGGAACATGACTTAGTCCAATAGAAAACACGAATCAAGTACAAATAATACTTGCCCATTCTCTTGTCCCGGTGTCTTGGCTGCCACAGTACCTGCAGCATTTGGTTACAACATCTGTCACAACCAACAGAAACATACGTTTATTCAAACACAGTTAGTAGTTATAGAATAAAGTAGTAACAACAATATTTGCTGTATAAACAGTTTAGTAAATTTATATATAGCACCACATGATACACATATATTGGCATAATATAAAACAATAATAAAAATAAAATACATTTGTATGTTACTTGTATGGTATGCTAAACTGAAGCTGTAAAAATATAATCTTCCTTCAACCACTTGTGGTTTGGGATACTGGCTTAATTACATATGCTATTATTATAAGACATAAACAATGAAGTCCTGGATGTTACTGTGTTACCTGTGTCCATGTTGTCGAGGAGTCGCTGTGCTTGTTGCCTCCGCAGGTTGTTGTCTGTGCTCTCTGTTATGAGGTCTTCGCCAGCCAGGAGAAGATCTGCGAACTGAAACAATTGATTAGGAAGTGCAATGTGAAGTTATCATTACAAGCGTTCTCGCTCATATACATGGCATCAACAATGCAACATTTACACACAAACATATATAATGATTTTATGTATATATATGCTTATACATATATACGTAATATAAAGCATTTATACAAATCTTGGACATTACATTTATAAGTAAGTAGGTTAGAGTTCACGTCAAGGAAAAAAACCACAAGTAAAGGAACGGAGGTATGTAACACACACACACGCATACACACAGCTGTGTCTTGTTAGCTTTTTGCACTTACCTCCATCACCAACACCCCACAACTGTGGCCATCTTGCTGTCTGGTGTGTGGCCGAAGTGTCACCGTCCATGTCTCCTGAGGAACTTCGTTTGTGTATCTCTTTGTTATCATGTTCCACGCATCTAGGATGTCTTTGATGCGTGTTGGCTTCTCCCCCAGTGGATTGACATACAAAATGTTTCTCACACTGGGGTAGAAGGCCAGCAGCTCCAAATGGTCACCGAACCCATTGAACGGTGCCAGGACAATGTCTGTATCGTGAAAGACATGCTGAAACACAGTCAGACATCAAAACATTTAGCTGTGTGGCATAAGGATAATAAGACATAGTAAATGTCCCCAAGCAAATAAAAACTTACCACCTGTAAAATCATTCAGAGAATATATTCAGCAACAGTGCTTAGAAAAGTACAAGGTATATTAATTGTCAATGATCATCGAGTTACTGTAATATTCCGAGGTACCTTTGGGAAAGCGGCTGTATGTGGTGACTTCAAGAGCAAGTTCATGACATGGCAGTCAATTGTATTGGCTCTCTTCGCTTCCACCAAGACTTGCATGTCAGCTCGGATCACCTACAATAAAGTAATCACCTGGCATTTGTTTGGGTCAGAATGATTCACCATTGCACTAATATATATATATATATATATATATATATATATATATATATATATATATATATATATATATATATATATATATATATATATATATGACAAGTCACACCGTACAGTATGGTATGTGACACACAATAGCCCTATCACGATACACTATAAATATGTGATTAAAGTTTAGTGACCTTACTTGGAAGAGTCCAGTTAACTTACCTCATCGACGACATCATTGTTCGGTCTGATTGTGCCAAAGGCAAAGCCAGAGAGCTTCACCTTGTGCACTACAGCCATCAGGAGACACTGTGATGCTTCCAGACGTCGTCTAGACAGGGCGTCACAGGAAGTGGTTGCTCACCCTGCAGTGCAATGCATTTGTGATCAAGTTTACTACATCACAATAGTCTAAAGTAATGCTCTCTGCCATGGTTGGCAGTGCGACCTGTTTAGAGAACACACCCTGTAATATGTCACTTGTTATTTTGTTACTATGATCCTATGCGCTACATTTAATTTCCTTAATATGTTACTTCTGGGCATAGTTAGTGTGACCAACTTTAAAACTATATTATGGTAAGTGCACAGATTTAAAAACGAATCATACAGATTATAAATTTCAAAAACCTCAATTATTTTATCTTTAAAAATAATTATTTATATTAAACTACCCTGAACATATAACGACAAGTACATGTATGTCAGTTAAGTTATCATGATACATTTCCCAGTACCGTCACATGGTTGGCTGCACTGTTCAACCTGACATGCCGTCCCACATATGTTGGGTTTAACGTGTAACTCTTGCCCAAAGTGTCCCACGTTGTGTAGTCGGCTTTGGGCAAGAGTGACCCAGGTTGCATACAACTTTGGATGATCTTCATTGTCTTCGTAGCTTGCAACGTCATCAGAAGATCATCCGTCAGCTCGTCAAAGTCATCCAGCTTAACACGAAAAAATATTATATAATTAATTATATGATTAACAATGGTTAATATAGGTCCTGCATATTATTAGTAATGGCCGGTAACAACAGTGATTGAGCTAACCGTATTCGATGACTACAGGAAACTGAAACAAATATTTGGATTATTCATAACAAGCATATAACATTTGTTAAGCAATTGTTAAAGAGTGCTCTAATGATTTATAAAGAACGTAGTGATTGGCTTGAGACAGTGTTCCATTGTCTAATTGTGGTTGGGAAAAAGCTGTTTACAAATATGTTTGCAGAGTGTCTAGTTTGCAGGAACTTTACGTGAGGATCTAATGTTGTATTGGATAGATAATTACGTGGTCTAGTGGGATATCTATTAGGTTATGTTCCCTCTTGTATATTATGTATTTTAATTTGTCTTCTTGTTTGGAGGGTGTGCCATTGGGGGTCTTCAATAAGTTGTGTTACTGGCTCCCTAGAATAGTTGTGTCTAAAAAATCTGGCAGCTTTCTTTGGGTTCTTTTTATTATACATAGTGGTTATAATTATTAAGCACAACTTCGTTTATTTGAGGTGAGCCGACGGAACCAGTAAGTCTACACATGTATGCATCAATATTTCATGAACATTATGAATGAGGACTGAGTAATGTTACGTTAGAAATTCGTTGAAATAAGTCGCTGTCATTGAATTTCACTTTTTATTTCGAAACATAATTCAATATGTAGCATGGCGGTAATTTTGCAGAAACTTTATCTATTGAATTATTGGTAAGCCGTCAAAGGTACAATGCAATACGGGTCTGAGCGCTTACACTCCGGAACTAGTAAATGAAGTATTTTCAAAACGGTGAGTTAAGATGTATTGTATACTTATTGCCTGGCATATCGTATTATTTCTTTATCCACAATTAACGTAATGAAGCATTTCATGCAGTATTAATGGGGGACATAACATGTAATAGCAACAGAGTACAATCAAATGCAATTGTTATGCGACACTACATTTATTGCTATGCATCAACAGTAATAATGTATAATTATTCTGATCAGTAAGCTGCAACAATGAACAGCGATCCAGCTGACAAGATGGCTGCCTTCTTGCATGTGTTGAATAACTGTAACAGTAAATACAAAATGAAAAAAACCCAGCCAATATTGCAATTCATTAATTTCACAGCAAAACTCGGATAATAATGGGGTGATTGAAACACTTATACAGAGAAAATATCGGAAATCATAAATTAACATCTAAAATGTTTTTTCGTGCATTTAAAACAATCTGGATAATTTTACTAACGAAATAATTATTGTAATGAATATGCTTATAACGATCAAGTTGCGGCAGAGGGTTTTCTGTTTCTTTTCATTTCTTTTTGAATTAACTATTTTACTAGCAGTTATTTTCAATAATATATATGTACACCAGAGAAATATTTTGTGACAAAATAAATTACGCTTGGCGATTTTTGAGGTGACTATTCCTACCAATGGGTTTCGCCCGTATAAAATGCGGCTTATTGCAAGGAGGGTAGAGTGATATTCTGCATAGCGCAAGAGATCTATTCTAATGTATATCACATATATGGTTCCGTCGTGTACTCAATGCATTAACGAATACTTATTCCGCATTTCAGTAGTCTACATACACACAGCCACAGCGAACTGGCAGGAGACAAAAGCGATTGATATCGGCGCAAACAAACAGTGCTTTGCACCAAATTTACTGGGCCTAAAAGTTAATTGAATGCACTCAAAGGAATTGGTCACGTTTTAAGCAAACACTTAGGAAATCACCACACAAAGCAAGCGCTAAATACACAATAGATCGGTTTGAAAAACGATCGGATTGATGCCACGAAGCCGACGGCAGACGGCAGAGCAGAAGCGAGGGGCACAACAAGCAACGAACTCAGCAACGCAGTTGTACTACTGTGTTAAATTTCGTAATATCATTAATTTTTTTCTAGATTTCTTGTACAAGACAAACATGAGGACTTCATAAATATAAGTGACAGTTAATTACAGGAATATTGTTAGCCGTAGCGCCCATTTTACTTAGGGATAACTATAACCACGCACGCACGCATGCACGCACGCACACACATTACACACATACAAAGTTCAAAAAAGACCAAGCATGCTTTGGTCAGAGTAAAAAGGTCTCAGGTACGACTTATTGAAATTGTGTGTCGTTTCTTTTAAGAGCATGAGAAATGAGAAGTAATTGACTGTTATAATTATGTCCGCAAATCGCTGCGCCAGTTAATATAACGCAGAACGTTTTTTTCCAATATACATTTGTAAACTGAATTATATTTATAGACAAATGCAATATAGATACATATGAAATCACGGGTCGTCATTAGCTGGGAAGGAGTGGTCAAGGAAGATAAATTTAAATGAACAATTTAAAGTATAAGCAGATAAACTGATGTGCAGCAGGACCTACAGAAGTGCTCCAAATTAAGCCAGAGGGAGGTCTGAGGGGGCTACTGGTGAACAAAGGCTATCAGGACCAGTCAGCAACTAAGAACAGCATCAATGCCATGAGTTATGTAAAACCGCAATAAGACAACCTGGGTACACATTATAACAGAGTAATCCAGCACAGAACAAACAAGAAACACAACAGAGGCACATCCTCTTTCCCCCTTGAAATTAGATACGAACCCTGGGCTTGTCCACGCTTAATTAATCCAAGGAAGCTCAACTCACCAACTAAGACAATACACGGTAGCTAGATAATAGAAACCAGGACCACTTCATGAGGTGCCAATAAAAGGTACCAATGCTCGGAAGCCGTTTATTGGCCTCGGCACTTGTTGGCGGGAATGAGGGGCTGGCGTGGCGGTGACTACTCCAAACATGCTATATAAGAAGGATAAATTAATTCCTTTTACATGTGTATTGATGTATAGCTTATGGCGGACCGCGGGACAATCCGATTACAGTGGCGCACAAAATATTGGAAATATTTAATAAAAATAAACATATCTATGCTCGCCCAAATTATCTACAAATTATAATTTCTTAATATCATTAAATTGTTTCTAGATACACCTGTACAAGACAAACATGAGGACTTCATAAATATAAGTGACAGTTAATTACAGCATTATTGTCAGCTGTAGCGCCCATTTTACTTCGGGGTAACTATAACGTTTGATTCCAAACTTACATTTGACGAACATATAGGCCAAGTGGTAAATAAGGCAACTAAAATGACCATTCCAATTTCTAGATAAATATACTTTTTTTACCACTCTACAAAACCAAAACAAATCAACGTTACCTTCAACCACCTGTTGATATGTGGTGGCGTCTATTCTTGTTCCACATCGTATGTGGCACCACTTGTCGCACGATTCGCATTGGACCGCTTTCGAATTTTTCTGTACTCTTTTGCCGCATTCTACGCAAGGATGTAACGGTGACATTGCTAAAGAATCGTTAATAGCTTCCATACTAGAGTAACGCAGTATATATAGAATCACCACGCCCGCCAGAATCGAGGCCTCGCCAGAATCACCTACTCATATATTCACACCCTGTTCAATGCCCTGATTGGCTATCATGCACACCTGTTACAGTTTACACCAAAACCTGTAACTAAATTTATTTGCAATTATAAAATGAAACTCTTGAAATATTTAAACATTACAAACATTTCACTCTTTGACTTTATTATTTCTGAAAGAAGACCACATATATATAATATCAATACAGTATACTTTCAATCTTTGAAATATATATATATATATATATATATATATATATATATATATATATATATATATATATATATATATATATATATATATATATATATATATATATATATATGATGAGATACTCGTCATTGTGTTTCGCGCCCTACACGGCACAACCTCGAACGTTTTGGACGCCGCTCATTCTCTCGTGCAGGACCAACTCTTTGGAACGCACTACCTGAGGACTTGCGTTCTAGAGTATTATTATTTCAAGATTGCTTTTAATGTCTAGTTTTTCTACACCTTTCACCCTTTTATATTTTTATTTATTTACTTATTTACTCTTAATTACCTCAACCAGCATGTCATTTTAATTATTTATTAATTAATAGTTTACAAATTAACATATATTTGAATATTTATAATTACAATTGACACAACTATTATATTGCTGTACTCATTTGTTAATAATTAAGTACTATGTATATTATTATATATTTATTCTGCTACTTTATACATACATACATATATATATATATATATATATATATATATATATATATATATATATATATATATATGTATGTATGTATCTGATATATATATATATATATATATATATATATATATATATATATATCAGAGCTGTAACAAGTACATTTATTTTGTACTTGAGTAAAAGTAAAACGTAAAAATATGTACTTGGAGTAAACACAAAAGTACTTTTATCCTGAAACTAGTTTTCAATGTTGTGAATAAAACAAAACAGTCACAATTATAATTTAGTGTGTACACACTATGCATAAAAATATATATAACTATAATGATGCAAACAACACTGTGTCTACAAACTGTAAATACACCATGCTTTATTAATAATAGGCCCACAACAACCATCGTGTTCATAATTTGAACTTGTAGTAATTCACGTTGTCAAAGGGGTGTTATATCTTTCTTTAAAATTTCTTGTTATCGTGGTTTATAGATGGACGTATGATGAATTTTATCCTGTGTTACTTGAACGAGGCAATCGGTCTAGATGAATGGTTATACTATGTTTCTTTAAAAATATTTTAGTCTTTATTTGTAATAATTACTAATTGTAACATTTATAAAAAAAATATTTAGTTAAATTAAACAGTTACACACACTGATCTATATTAAAAATAGATAGATATTATAAAGATGACTGGTTCCACAAGACCGGCAGGTTTGCGGTGGGCGATAACGGGGAGTCTTCGATATCTACAGCACGTGCAATTCACGGTGAACATCTAAAGCTAATAAACTGTGCCAACAATATGAAATACACAAGGAGACAAATAAGGCAGCTGTTTTTCATGTCTACTGCAAGGCTTTAAATAACCTCAGGGCCAATGCCATTCATGGCATTGTTGTCTTAGCGGCACAGTCAGGAAGTCTTGCACTGCACTTGTGACACCCAGTTCAGGCTCAGCAGCATCAGAGCCCCAGATTGCAATTATATCACTGGCTTCATCGGATGACAAAGCAAATCGGTTGTTCAACTGATGTAAAAATCTGGCCAGTCCAGTACACTTAATGGTTCTGTTTGTTGTACGTTCCAGCTGATATATTTGTAAATAAATCTATGCTAGCTGCCGACATTGCCTTGCTTACGACAGGAGCTTTTAGGACATTTGCAAATTTAACACAGAGAAATTATGAGTACTTCACTAAATTTAGAAAAAGTATACATATTTGTACTTCGTTACAAGTGAAAGTACTTCCAAAAATATGTACTTCGTTACTCAAGAAAAGTAAACTGTTTTACTTAATTTACTTAAGTAAAAGGTTTAGTGTCTAAATAAAGTGTATTATATATATATATATATATATATATATATATATATATATATATATATATATATATATATATATATATATATATATATATATATATATATGCATACATGATGACTAGAAAGCTTAAAAGAACGTAGAAGTCCATCGAACCTTTTATTTTTGTACATTAGGACATGTAATTATATTAAATGAAATATCGCAGAACGTTTTTTTTCTTCAATATACATTTGTAAACATAATTTTATTTAGACAAATGCAGTATAGATACATATGAAATCACGGGTCGTCATTAGCTGGGAAGGAGTGGTCAAGGAAGATAAATTTAAATGAACAGGAAACTGTTCATCATAAAATGAGCCCATGAGCAACATGCAGTCTAAGCAGATAAACTGCTCCCAATTAAGCCAGAGGGAGGTCTGAGGGGGTTACTGGTGAACAAAGACTATCAGGACCAGTCAGCAACTAAGAACAGCATCAATGCCATGAGTTATGTAAAACCGCAATAAGACAACCTGGGTACACATTATAACAGAGTATTCCAGCACAGAACAAACAAGAAACTCAACAGAGGCACATCCTCTTTCCCCCTTGAAATGAGATACGAACCCTGGCCTTGTCCACGCTTAATTAATCCAAGGAAGCTCAACTCACCAACTAAGACAATACACGGTAACTAGAAAATAGAAACCAGGACCTCTTCATGAGGTGCCATAAAATATTATTTTATATATATATATATATATATATATATATATATATATATATATATATATATATATATATATATATATATATATATGTATATATATATATATATATATATATATATATATATATATATATATATATATATATATATATATATATGTAAATATATATATTATACATATATATATATATATATATTCGATATATATATATATATATATATATATATATATGTAAATATATATATTATACATATATATATATATTCGATATATATATATATATATATATATATATATATATATATATATATATATATATATATATATGATGACTAGAAAGCTTAAAAGTACGTAGAAGTCCATCTATCCTTTTATTTTTGTACATTAGGACATGTAATTATATAAAATGAAATAGTGGGCCGAGATCGACGTGGCCCACGATCGACATAGGCCGAGATCGATGGGCCGAGATCGACGTGGGCCGAGATCGACGGGCTCCAATAATACAATTACTTATTGCGCTACGTAAACATTAATTTATTTTATAACGTATGAATAGATGAAACTACTGTTAGCTCAAACCAAACAGTACTATCAATGCAACTGGATTTAAAGAAATCAAGAAAAGAAAATGTTATACCTTGTAACTCGCGCAGCCCATAAACTTACAAACGTGGCAAAGATTTGCTGACAAGCCACTACGTGGCGCTATCAGCAATGTCAGTGCTGTCATCAGTTGGATACTATCGTGTAATTGTTCTGAGAATGACGATAAAAATATG
Organism: Oasisia sp. SBJ-2009; assembly: GCA_964017155.1. Taxonomy (NCBI): domain Eukaryota; kingdom Metazoa; phylum Annelida; class Polychaeta; order Sabellida; family Siboglinidae; genus Oasisia; species Oasisia sp. SBJ-2009. The sequence continues at coordinate 31,257,454 of OZ024857.1, read as the reverse complement.
TGCTCTTGCCATTTTACAGCTTCTGGTAACAATCAGACTTCACACAGTTACATCATTAATCGGTGTAGTTCTAAATGGTTTTGTTAATTCTATTTTCGTCGTACATGACCTATGATATGCATGGGGTGCCGGCTTATAGGCGTAAACAATAGTCAATACCGAAGGCAATGGTACACAAAATTCTTAGGCAAGTGACGCACGTTTTAACCAGTCTTGCCATGCGTGTAAGTTCACTGATTTGAATTATATGTAATGTTTAAATACTCATAATAATTGTATTTAACCGCTCTGTCATTCTGTGCTGTCATTCTATGCCTAGGCCCAAGGCCAAGTCCAGATAGGCATTGCTGTTTTCAATATTGACTGCCATTCGCTTCTATTTATTATTTATTTATGTTATTTATATTTTGATGAATGTTCATATGTAATTTTTTATTTTGATCCTGTTTTACGACATTGTTGTGAATAAAATATCACCACAACTATTCCTAATTATAATTAATAATAATGCAATTACTTCTAGAAATGTAAACATTACTAAGAATTGTGTAACTGTTATTTCTAGTTTATTGATTTAAATGCTTGGGATGAATATACAATAATTCTGACATAATTGTAGTTATTAAATAAACTTGGAATTGTTTTACTTGCACATAAGTCCGTGGTTAAATTAAGTGGATAGCACATTCTGATATTGTAATAACCAGCTAGAATCATCATAATTCACATAAGAAATATCTACGTACAGCATCAGTGTTAGGAGATGGTATCATCAGTGTTAGGAGATGGTGTCATCAGTGTTAGGAGATGGTGTCTTTTGGTGGGCCCATTTACTTCCAATTCCGGTTGCGCATGACTTCCGTTTGTGCATGACTTCCGGTTCCGGTTGCGCATGACTTCATGTTCCGGTTGCGCATGACTTCCGGTTCCGGTTGCGCATTACTTCCGGTTCCGGTTGCGCATTACTTCCGGTTGCGCATTACTACCGGTTGCGCATTACTTCCGGTTCCGTTTGCGCATTACTTCCTGTTCCGGGTGCGCATTACTTTCGGTTTCGGTTGCGCAGTTAATTCCGGCTCCGGTTTCCCAGTTACTTCTGGTTCCGGTTGCGTAGTAGGAAATTGACGCTTATTGAGATTGACACAATGAATACTTGTCATTTCCTGCGATTTCCTGTTGATAACCATAAAATAAGACTTGTTGATATTATATGTCAATATTGTATGTTATGTTGAACAATATTCATCCTACTTGGTACAGCATTCTGTACGTTTTCTCGAAACAGCTACACTGAGAGAAAATGTATACAGGTCATCAGCATATATGAAGTGCTTGATTAAATTGTCTGCAGAAGCGGAACAACATTTCTCTAACTAAAAACATTACGCTAAATTAGACACACAAGTGTACCCAAAAGCTCCAGTCCGCATTTCGGCAACACTAGATAAACTACGTCGAACAGGCGTATTCAGTCGCTAAGAAAGCAAAACAGACACTAGGAGTCATTAGGAGAAATCTAAGTAAATGCCCAACCCACATTAAATCTATAGCTTACACAACCTTTGTCCGACCAATACTTGAATATGCTTCAGCATCATGGGATCCACATTGCATAAAACATATTAAAACCTTAAAAAGAATCAAAAGACAAGCTGGCAGATTTTGCACACAAAACTATTCTAGAGAGCCAGGAACAGAAACACAACTTCTTAAAGACCTCCAATGGGACACCCTTCAAACAAGACGAAAAATTAAAAGACTTAGCATTATATACAAGATGGAACATAACCTTATATAGATATCCCGCTAGATCACTATATCCAACACAACACTAGATCCTCACGTAAACATGAGTCAGTTCTTGCAAATTAGATACTCTGCAAACATATTTGGAAACAGCTTCTTCCCAACCACAATTAAAGAATGGAATTCTCTGCCCCCAAACACTGTCTCAAGTAAATCACTAAACTCATTTCCAAAAAATGTAATACAACATTTTAACAACCAATCCAAACGACCCACCATACGCACTGGCGTGGTGTGTCCCCAGGACATTTTGCCAGTAACATATACATATATTACAGATACAGATTCATGAACCGAGACAATGACGTTGTCTCGGACAATTTCGGTACGTCGGAACGTTAACGCGAAAATCGCTATGAAAACCAGACTGGTGGTCACCCAGCTTAGACAACGAAACAAACAAAGCCCCGATAATTCATTTTATCGCTCAGTCAGTTGTATTTCGAACGTACTGTAAACTTACCTTTAGCAATGTCAAAAGTGTCCAATCCAACGATATATAAGCACAAACTTCATCAGTAGTAAATAGCTACGATGTCCAAGGCAACGACATTGTTGAAGGTCCACAGATAATGAACTTCAATCACGAAAAACTAAAACAATTCAATCCCAAAACATGTCAAAACTACCCAGGATTCATAGCTGAGATATCAAAGCATCCGTCGGAATTAGTCTCTTAAGTATCCGCAAGATGGGGCCACCGCTAGAGGCTTTATCTCCTTCGGACAAAACCAAGCCAGGCTTCATAATAAAGGTCACTGATATCACACAGGCTAATTTAGCTTCTAAAGCAGTAACTTACATGAACATAATGGAGGAAAGAACTGAAAAAGTATTTGAAAAAGTATTTGAAAAAGTATTTGAAAAAGTATTTGAAATGTATTTGAAATATCAAATACTTTAGGAAAGTATTTAAATACTAATACTTTCAATTTCTAAATGCCAAATACAAACACTTTTTTTAAAGTATTTAATACTTTCAAATACAAATGTATTTGACCCCATGTCTGTAACTGAAATAGAATTTTGTTAATCTACACAAATGGTAATGGAATTATTAACCACTGAAGCTGTAAACCACTTTAAAATAATCAAATAAATCATAATTGACCTTAATTGTTTTCAATTATGCCACTTCTGTTATTGCACCGGTTGTTTTCTCACTTTGAAGCCATTTTTAAAATAACTTATTTTCTGCGTCAGATTCTTGATCGAGAATCAAACACCTCCCGGTCTTCCGTTTTCCCTTCTTAGTGGTTGATGCATCTAATTATATTATAAATAATTATATAAAATAAGGTACAATATATAAATATCACATGTAGAATTGGGATGACCAGTATCGAAAATGTACATCTGTATGGAAGTAGTTAACAAAATGAAGTGTACATTGGAGCAAAGTAAGCTTAAAATATGGTAATTTCGGTGGTAGGACTACAAAGACAGATTATTCGAACTGAAACATTACTTTGTGCATAAAGGTATCTTTTTTGTCTGGCAATGTCATCGCCATCAGTAAGGTTATTATTGATTATATGACCCAGGTTTTTACATGTCATTGTATAAGATAAATGGACGATTATCGAGATTGACACAATAAATACTTGTCATTTCCTGGGATTTCCTGTTGATAACCATACAATAAGACTTGTTGATATTATATGTTAATATTCTATGTTTTGTTGAACAATTAATCCTACTTGGCACAGCATTCTGTAAGTTTTCTCGAAACAGCAAGGCTGAGAAAAAAAGAGCTCATTAGCATACATGAAGTGCTTGATTAAAGTTTCTCCATAAAGACAACAAATGAGTAATTTGTTGAGATTGACACTTTAGTCATCCATCTACACATTGAAAAGGTGGGGGGGATGCCTCCATGTTTGACACCATTTGATACATTGAAATAGATAGAAATGTCCTTACATCATTTGATTGTAAGTTTCTGAGTGTTATACCAGTGTGATGCAATGAGAGAAATACCAAGTGTGAGTATCTAAATCATTTTTTTTTACCAATATGGTAATAGCCATTTTATACATACCTTAACCATGTCCATGAACTGCAGTATACTTTTTGTGGAATCCTGGCATGGACCCGGTACATCATTGTGTTGTACTCGTTAAGTCTCATAATTCATATTAATAAGTATGTTCATCATCTTCTTTGGGAAATCCAATACCACCATTATATGCTGATTTTGTGAACAAGGGCTTCTACTGTTAGTTTGCTCCGAGGTTCTAATGGGGCTATAAATTAGCAATGGTACTTTTAGGCATGTATCAAAGAATGCCATGTCATTAGTTTTATGAGATGTCCTCTGTGTCTTGCAGCTAGTTATTCTTTGGCACAGTGGGTGCATGCTTGCTGGGTGTAAATACAGTAGTAATATCTATGGAAGCATGTTGCAGATGGCAGTCTGACGTATCATAGAATCGGTGATGAGAAAGATGCAGCAGGGTCATTCCATGTGAAATCAATCACTTTTTGGCCATATTTGCATCACCCGACTCCAAATTTAATGAAATTTAGTACAGTTGTTGATTCACATGAGTATATCAAAATAAAAACCTAGGTCAAGTATCATGGAAGATATAGGTCACTGAACTTTGACCCGATTCGCATACTTACCGCAACAGTAATTCCTGTAACTCTGCCATTAATAAGGCTAGAGAAACAAAAATTGAAACAATAGTGTAAATAAAAATGATGTAACCTTTGAAATTTGACCTTTAACCTCAGATACCCAAAAATGTATCCTCTGATTTTGGAAATAGTTTGTAGACAGCATCCTATGCTATTGCAGAAGAGTCCCTGAAAATATTAGAGTGGGCAAATAATAATGTTCAGAGATACATTAAATTATGTACACCCGACGTCACCCGTGGATGGAAAATTGTACCAAGATAGCACTGTTTACCACAATACAAACATACAGCACAATCTCTGATGTCCCTAATATTGTGTACACAGCATCCAATTTCATTGCAGAAGAGTCCCTGAAAATATTAGACTGGACAAATAATACGTTTTAGAGACACATTAAATTAAATACACCCGTCGATGTAAAATTGCACAAGGATACCACTGTATAGCTCAATCATAGATATAAATAGAACACCCTACTAGAACAAGATCGCTTGGCCGCTATCAGTTGACACATGATACTTTGAAGTCAACACGGGCTGGTGACAGCCAGGCTATAGCACGGCAGAACGGCCACTGCAGTGCCTGTATATACATAGGACTGCACAAAGTTTTATACATAATTATCACGTTATTTATTTACTGACATCAGTTAGCCAGTGTTGTTTAATTGTGTACAATGTGTTCAAACAGTTGCCTCTCTGATATGCCAGTATGAAACAAATCAACATGCTTATACTTAGTATACAGTGTCTCGCTGTGTGAGGGGTGAGTACAGCTTAGAACTATTTAATTTGTTGTTTTACCAGATCCACAATTGTGACAAAAAAAGTCATTTAAAAATCAACCAACTGAAGTCCGTCCTCCAAAGACATTGGAGAGAATACCCACACCTATATAATTAATTACAATTTTACAGATTAAAAAACAGACCATGCAAAGTGGATGAGAGAATAGGGAAAACAACAACAAAACAGAGCTGCCAACATTACTAACAATAACAGTAGTAGAAAAGGTAGAAAAGTAGTAATATTAAGATAGTGTCAATAGTAATAACAATAAATAAATAAAATTAGACAAACTACAACAAAACAGCAGGGATGTCATGGTAACAGGTTTCCTTAAAAAGACCACAGTTTCCCTTTCACTTTGCTTGGCATTCAGGTCTTTTTTTTCCATCTAGGTATCTGCAGAAGACAGTACCAATTATCAATAATTAGTAGTCATAAAATAGTACCATATTATAATTAGGCTATTAGATTAATATAAAATATGTCACTCACACTACGACTATGCACTGTAATATTATTAAAAATCGGTTTGGTACATAATTCGTCCAACATGTATTATTGTTGATCAATTTTCATATCACTGTAATGTCTTAAAACTATTCATTTCCTAAATTAATGGTAGTGGAACATAAATTTGTTCGCAGACGATAACCTAAGCTATATATTGTATAACTGAGATTCTCACCTGTGGAAAGAGACTCTGGATCCTGTTTTCTGTCGGTTGGTACAGTTGTACGCTACACAGGAAATAACCATACTTGCTAGTTCACAATGACTGTTGTAGCCAGCATGTCCCCAAATGGATTAACGTTGCTCACATCAGTGTCAACCACCGAACTGTCCAGTGTTTGGGTTCTATATATTCCGGGTCACAGTCCTTCCCCAAATGACTAAGCTGGAGGCTACAGCCTACCCCACTGGATCATTATTCACATAGCCGGGGAACCACAGTGACCAATATTTAGATCCCTACCCCAGTTCTATTCTATATCCTGCCAATGAATACAGCACTTTCTGCCGGGCTAATCAATTATCGCCAGTGGTCCACAGCGGCTTCTGTGCAGCGGGCCAGCTTATCACTCTAGTCTGTGGGGAATGATTAATGATCTAACTCTGTTAGCCCAATACAAACATACAGCACAATCTCTGATTTTGATAATATTTTGAATACAACATTCTATATTATTGCAGAAAGGTCCCTGAAAATATTGGAGTGGGCAAATAATAATGTTCAGAGATAAATTAAATTAAGTACACCTGTGGATTAAAAATTGTACCAGCATAGCACTGTATAACCTGTGCAATATAAACATACAACACAATCTCTGATTTATAAATCCATATATGTACATATGCTCACTAATTATATAATTGCTATTCAATATAGCAGGGGTTATTGTTATTCAATTATCCATCAGAGGAACAAGATCATGCACATGTAAATTTTGCCTGAACTGTTATGTAATTTGTGGCATACAGAGAAATGATAAAGTATACAAATGACCAACTTGTATTGCATAATACATAATGGTAAGCATTGCAGATTGAATTGTATTGATAGTTGATCAGCTTCATGTGAGATGACTGCAGTTTCATTAGACTGAGAGATAATATGTGAAGTGATCTGAAAAAGGTGAAGTAATGAAATTCATAATTAGTGAGCAAATATACATATATGATTTACACATCAGAGACTGTGCTGTATGTTCATATTGGGTTATACAGTGATATCCTGGTGCAGTTCTTCATCCACGGGTTACTTAATTTAGTGTATCTCTGAACATTATTATTTGCTCACTCCAATATTTTCACGGACTTTTGTGCAATGTTCTATACCAAATATTAGCAAAATCAGAGATTGTGCTGTATGTTTGTATTGGGCTATACAGTGCTATCCTGGTGCAATTTTTCATCCATGGGTGTACTTAATTTAATGTATCTCTGAAACTTATTATTTGCCCACTCTAATATTTTGAGGGACTCTTCCGCAATAATATTGGATCCTGTGTACACAACATTAGCAAAATCAGAGATTGTGCTGTATGTTTGTATTGGGTTAAACGGTGCTATCCTGGTGCAATTTTCAATCCATGGGTGATGTCGGGTGTACTTAATTTAATGTATCTCTGAACATTATTACTAATATTTTCAGGGACTCTTCTGCAATAGTATAATATACTGTCTACAAAATATTTGCAAAATCAGAGGACATACTTTTTGGGTATCAGAGGTTAAAAGTTTAATTTGGAAAATTACCAGATTCTTATTTACACTATTGTTTTAATTTTATGACAGTTATATGCACATGTTTATTGGCTTTCCAATGACCAATGAGCACGAACCGTTTTCTGTTGTGACTGCTGTCACTTTGCGACATGTGTGCGTACTGCTCACAGTGTATTTTCGCTTGGATTACTGGCGTGTATAACTCAACGTTGTTATGACAGCTGAGAGACGTGGTGTTTTTCTTCACGATGTGCGTTGTGTGAGCGGAACGTCGGTTGCGCATTACATCCGGGACCAGCTGCGCATTACTTCCGGTTCCGATTGCGCATCACATCCGGTTCCGGCTGCGCATCACATCCGGTTCCGGTTGCGCATAACTTCCTGTTCTGGTTGCACACCACATCCGGTTCCGGATCATATCCGGTTCCGTTTGCGCATGACTTCCGGTTCCGATTGCGCATCACATCCGGTTCCGGTTCTGCATCACATCCGATTCCGGTTGCGCATCACATCCGGTTGCGGTTGCGCATTATTTCCGGTTGCGGTTGCGCGGATATTTCTGGTTCCGGTTCCGCTGTTAATTCCGGCTCCGGTTTAACAGTTACTTCTGATTCCGCGTGCGTAGTAGGTAAGATGCGTTCGGCCGCGAAAAATGCGGTGTCTGATTGCACGTCTTTTACAATACCTCCGATAAACAATGGTAGCCGTTAATTTTACTGAAACGCTACTCGATTGTCCGACACAACTGGTTTTAAGCCAGAGTAATAGCAGGTCTAAACATCACGTCGTTTCGTCCCGCGAATAGGCCATGACGTTTAATCCGTTTGACCCCACGCATCCGAAAGCATCTGGTGGAGATAAAGCCTGTAGAGGTGGCCCCATCTTGCGGATACTTAAGAGACTAATTCTTTGATATCTCAGCTATGAATCCTGGGTAATTTTGACATGGCTTGGCTTTGAACAAATTTTTGTGTGTGATTGAACTTCATCATCTGTGAACCTTCAAAACATTGAAACTTGGACATCGTAGCTATTTACTACTTATGAAATTTGTGCTGATACATCGTTGCATTGGACACTTTTGACGTTGAACTAAAGGTAAGTTTACATTACGTTCGAAATACAACTGAATGAGCGATAAAATGCATTGTCGGAGCTTTGTTTATGTTTCGTTGTCCAAGCTAGGTGACGAACAGTCGGGTCTTCATAGCGATATTCCATGCCAGGATTCCTCAAAAACTATACTGCAGTTCATGCACATTGTTATGGTATGTGTAAAATGGCTATTACCATATTGGTAAAGATTTTAAAATGATTTAGATACTCAAACTTGATATTTCTCTCATTGCATTATTTTTGTGTACCTGATAGTTTGGTGTATGTATGGGAAAGCACACATTACATGCAAATTGAATTGACAAAATTGGGTTCCTGCAAATTTGACATATCCAGTATGCACTGTACTATTTTGTGAATGTTTTGATTTCACTTACTTATATTTATCTGTCTGTTGCAATTAGTCCTCAGAACACTTGTTAATTTGTTTCCACATTATCGCTGCGATATGTTATCTGTTAATAATGCTGTTACACTACACTATGCAATGCCTAGGCCAGGAGAAAAGTTACCATAGTCTTACAAAAATAATCAGCTTGCCTTTTGGAGTAACTGAATAACTTTATCAAACAAATTGTATGTTTATAACAATGGTATCTGCTAATGACTCGGTTTTAGTTGTTGGCTCGATACCAACAGGTATTGCACTCCGTGCAAAATTACCCCTGGCATGGGCTTATTGACCGAAACATTATTGATAATGATATTTAATACAAATTCTTCATATCTAATATTTTTTACATCTAATTATTTGAATATTAATAATAATGTGATAGTAATAGGAAGGAAATTAAGTACAGGTTTAATAGGAATATATTTACAGTGCAATGTAATCGACTCCATGACTATGTCTAGATGTTATGGTTATCATGACTGTACTAATGTTGTAGTGCAGATTAAAAAAATTGCTTCTAAAAAGTCATAGTTGATTACACCATTTCTAAGTGATCATACATTTGAATACTAATCATAACTGATCATAGTTATGGTCTTGCTTTTTATGATAAACTATAGCTTCTCAACTCAATATTTATTTCCAGCATATGCAAAGCTGTACAATAGCCAGCCAATGTTCTACAATGTTATTATATTACAGAGGCTAGCATATATATTACACACTTAGATACCTGTCTTGCAGTTCATTAATTTACTGTATTGTTTCTCAGATATCAATGTGGTTTTAATATCATCAGTGTGCAAACATTGTAGAATAAATGGTTATATTGTTGTACTGTTTCTTATATATTATATATTTTTGTATGAGCAGCCTTCGGCCTTCGCACACTAATTGCTGTGTGGCTGGATACTTCCTAGAGCAGTTAAGATAGTGTTTGATTGATCAGGTCTGCCAGGGAAGTAGTGTTTAGTGTTTTGAGTAGTCGTGAGGATTGGCTACTGCGCTATATAAGAACTTAACTTTATCATTATGCCATTAATGTATACCTTTGTGTTCATTTGCTACATACTTTCTAGCTGGGCGGCAGAACTACGGGAGGTGGATGCCCTCTTCCGGAGATACAGTATGAAGATGTGATATGACGGATCGTTGGGGAAACCACCAACCTGGTGAGAGTAAGAGCCAAGTTGCAAAAAGAGGTGAGTGGACTTTAGCACGTGGGAGGTGATGCACTTATAATGATCCAAACTTAACTGTACAAATGCGTAGATGTATCCAACTAATGACTTATTTAGATTTTAAACTATCGTTAGAGTTTGGACACATTCCTACAGATAATAATTATATGAGCGTTGCAATTTAGTAATATCTAAATAAAATAGTCTGACATATACCAAGTTGTTGAGTGAGAAGTTAACCGAGCTTGCACAATAATTAAGACCTTAAGTAGAACTATTGTATGGTAGGTCATTGCTTTGGTGCTGGCAAGAATTGTTTTTCTTTGGATCAGTAGTGTGAACATAGCCTCCTGCATGGATCTCTGTGAGAGTAATCACTAGACACTTATTTGTTACTGTGGCCGTGGTTTTTTATTATCAGATGAAGCACAACATGGATTATATTATTGTTCTTCTGTACCATTCCTGTCATTCAGAGGTCTGTTTGACTGCCCACCAGGCACTGTATATATTAATCGTAATACCTTAGGTTTCGATCACTGTAATTACACTGCTACTAATTAATAATATAATGATAAAATATATTACATTTAATATAGCAGCAGATCCAACCCTAATTGTTCTTGAGGCTTTACAACATATAAAACCCACACATCATCCTTGGAAGCCAAAGGTCACTTTGCTGTGCTACATACCTGGCTGGTTGGATCTGCAAACCATGGCGTTGAGCAGAGACGAACTCTGAAATTATAACAACTGCCTTCGCCAGTCACTATTGCATCAGCCATGGGAACAGCACAAATACATGCCCCAATTTGATGATGGATACACGTCTGGTGAGAATCCCTATACATGATGCCCATTCATGTCCGAGCAAGTAACACAAGTAGCGTGTGGTTAAAATCATCCACAATTATATCTCACGGTCAGAGACTGACCAGATTATTTCTGGGCAATTTCATTGGATAATGTTAAAAGGAGTTTTGCAAAGGCATGTGCCATGGGTAGAATCTAGGCTGGCCCACAAGGATGCTACCAATACAACCCTGCTAGCCCACAGGGATGCTACCGGTAGACCCCTGGCCCACAGGGATGCTACCTATAGACCCGTTGCCCACAAGGATGCTACCTATAGACCCCTGCTTGCCCACAAGGATGCTACCTATAGACCCCTGGCCCACAAGGATGCTACCTATAGACCCCTGCTTGCCCACAAGGATGCTACCTATAGACCCCTGGCCCACAAGGATGCTACCTATAGACACCTGGCCCACAAGGATGCTACCTATAGACACCTGGCCCACAAGGATGCTATCTATAGACCCATGGCCCACAACGATGCTACATATAGACCCGTACTGGCCCACAAGGATGCTATCTATAGACCCATGGCCCACAACGATCCTACCTATAGACCCCATGGTACACAAGGATGCTACCTATGGAGGCCTGGCCCACACGGATGCTACCTATAGACCCCTGCTGGCCCACAAGGATGCTACATATCGACCCCTGCTGGCCCACAAGGGTGCTACCTATAGGCCCCTGCTGGCCCACAAGGATGCTACCTATAGTTAGTTAGCTAGTGTTTCAAAGCTTCAGTCAGGCCCTTAGCCAGAAAGAATTGTTTGCCAGTCTCAAAAAAGTAATTAATCAAAAGTGTTTTAGCGTGTGAATGGTTTATGTGGTAGCCATTCACGTCAATCACTGCTATTGGCCAGTTTAGTTGTTTTTAATGACAAACTAGTGTACCATGTCACATGCTGTTTGTATTTGATGGAAGAAATCACAAATGCTAAGGACAGTAACAAACATGCAGTCAGTTTATTTATTGACTTTAAAAAGTACAATATACTAAAAAAAAATTATTATGTAACATATTTGTTGAATAATGAAAAAAAAATTATTATCACGTGTTTATAACTTATCATGTTCTTTTAGATTTATGAGTTTCTAACCACGTCTTGCAGTGACCTATTTGTGGGCCTAAAAGTTGAGAAGCAGGGCCCCCGACATAGGGGTGCTCGCCATGACGTGGAAAGCGACAGTGAATCACAACACACCTTCAGAAAGCCAAAGAGGGTTGACCGTTGCAGCATCAGTGAAAGTATGCTGGGGTCAAAAGGGTCATCACCCAGGTAGGGTACTACTGTTGAAGTCATCACCTGTCATGAAAACCTTAGTATTTATAGAACTACATGTCATTATGGTGTCTTGACCATCCCCCAGGGCAGGTAAATCTCAGTGGTACTTAGTCTATTGGGCTGCAACCCAAATACCTGACTCAGAACTTGCTTGCTTGGCAAACCATGTTTTCAAATAAATTATTAAAAATACACACATAAATAAACATAATAAAAATGAGTCACTAATGAGAACATTTATTGCAGTTACTTCTATAATATAAACAGTGTTTCTCTGTATATGTGTGTGTGTGGGAAATAAAAGATCCCACACAGGGGGTAAATGTGTAACCTGTAGAGGACTCACTAATTCTAGAGAACAACTCCTGCGTTACCCCAAGTGTGGGCTGTTTGCAGGAAACCACCTGAGACCTGACTATGTTGACCACGTCTCCAACAGTTTTGAATGTATTGAGCCAACTTTTTTTATTTTTATTTAGCAGGCCCATGGGGATGGTTTGTAGACTTAGACTTCTTTCGAATTTGTCTGGGGGTTGGAGAAATTGGAGATTCAGTATTTTAAAATGCTGTAAGTTGACACTTCTGCAGAATGCATTCTACATAGTTGTTATAGGTTTTAATGAAATAATACCTAGGAATAGAGTGGCTCCTTTAACACATTTCTTAGATTTAATATCTGGTGTCTCCACTAAGTATTTGTTGTTCAAGAGCTTCTGTCCTTTAAAAGAATAATGAATTACAGGATAGTCTACTAATAAAATATGGCGCTTGAAACAAGAAATGTGATTTGGTTTGCTGGCCTGGCTCAGCTCATTTCAGATTGTTTAAAGCATCTCTGAGCTTGGGTTCCAAGTATTTTGATGCAGTGTATGTTTACTTTTAATAAATAAAATTTTACCTGTGTACAGTTAAAACTTAAAAGTCCATTTGATGTGAGGCAGGAGGAATAAGCAATTCCTAGAACTAAAACTGAATATTAAAAACATTTTGTGCAATGTTCTCATACTGCCTACATGCATAATAATGTTACAGAACCTACACTGCCCAGCAATTTATTGTCATGTTTCTCATACACAGGACAGTGAAGGTTGACTTGAAACTGTTTGAGGGTGACGCATTAGGGATATTCAATGATGTGAAGCCAGCTGAGGAGTCAACACACAATAAGACCTTGAGTGTTTGTGATTCCATCATTCAATGGTAGTCTCATCCTAATAGTTTTCGTGTCAATGTTAATTGCTGGCCCTTACATTACTGTATGCTCTTTTTGTTGACATTGAATTGTAATGTGTAATGTATATTATAAAGAATGTCACAGTTTAAGTTGAGATTGAGATGTTACTACATTCTCTTCAGTTGTCTTTCTGAAACTACTGCTACCAGGTAGTAACAATCCTGTGTAATCGTGTTCTTTATATTCTTGACTAAAACATGACTACTCATAGTCACTGGTGCCTTGTTGCAGTGGCGCGGGAGTGGAGCCTGTTTGAACAGGTGGAGCGTGAGAGTCTGGAGAAGCTGGCTGACCTCCCTCCACCCTCCGCCTTCGACGAGATGATCACTTGGACAAAGCGAGGCATTCTCTGGAAGTTTCCAGTTGACAATGAGCAAGGTACGACAGCATCTAAGCTCCAGTCAACTAGTCATAAGGGCTCAATGTTCATATCCAAAAACTACTTGTCTGGTAAGACTAGAAGTACTAATAATGTTTACTTACACATCCAAACAGAAACCAACTTGTCCCACACAAAAATTACATTAATCATAAACACTACTATTATTGCCGCACCTTGTGTGTTACTGTGCTGGGGATGCATAATCCATAATGGTACTACAAGAAAATGACATTTACTGTGACTTCTACAATTGCTGTCTTTGTTTGGTATTGATGGTTTTGTATGGACTCATTACATTTCAACATTCTGCATTCCAAGATAGCCCATTTTCAAACGTTGTATATGTATCTGAGAAACATTTTCTTAATGAAGACAACTAAAACACGTGATTTCTATGTTTTTGATGTGACGTTACTGCTCTGCCAAGTGACTAAGAGTTAAAAAGTGCAAGACAGAATTATAAATAAAATGATCTATCAAATCTATCAAACTTTTTTTACTTTTATAAACAGTTGATACTGCAACCCAAGTTATGCCAGATAAGTGTCCTGGACAGTGTACTTGTCCAACACAGGTAGCAAACATTAGTGTCGAGCACTGCTCATTCTCTGTAGTCTCTGCCGGCCAGCCAGCCCCCTGTTCTCTCCAGTCTCTGTCAGCCAGCCACCTGTTCTCTCCAGTCTCTGCCAGCCAGCCTCCTGTTCTCTCCAGTCTCTGTCAGCCAGCCCCCTGTTCTCTCCAGTCTCTGCCAGCCAGCCTCCTGTTCTCTCCAGTCTCTGCCAGCCAGCCACATGTTCTCTCCAGTCTCTGTCAGCCAGCCCCCTGTTCTCTCCAGTCTCTGTCAGCCAGCCTCCTGTTCTCTCCAGTCTCTGTCAGCCAGCCTGTTGTTCTCTCCAGTCTCTGTCAGCCAGCCTGTTGTTCTCTCCTGTCTCTGTCAGCCAGCCACCTGTTCTCTCCAGTCTCTGCCAGCCAGCCTCCTGTTCTCTCCACTGTCTGCCAGCCAGCCACCTGTTCTCTCAAGTCCCTGCCAGCCAGCCACCTGTTCTCTCAAGTCACTGCCAGCCAGCCACCTGTTCTCTGCAGTCTCTGCCGGGCAGCCACCTGTTCTCTCCAGTCTCTGCCAGCCAGCCTCCTGTTCTCTCCAGTCTCTGCCAGCCAGCCACCTGTTCTCTCCAGTCTCTGCCGGCCAGCCACAAGTTCTCTCCAGTCTCTGTCAGCCAGCCACCTGTTCTCTCCAGTCTCTGCCAGCCAGCCACCTGTTCTCTCCAGTCTCTGCCAGCCAGCCACCTGTTCTCTCCAGTCTCTGCCAGCCAGCCTCCTGTTCTCTCCAGTCTCTGCCGGCCAGCCACATGTTCTCTCCAGTCCCTGCCAGCCAGCCACCTGTTCTCTCCAGTCTCTGCCAGCCAGCCACCTGTTCTCTTCAGTCTCTGCTGGCCAGTCACCTGTTCTCTCCAGTCTCTGCCAGCCAGCCACCTGTTCTCTCCAGACTCTGCCAGCCAGCCACCTGTTCTCTCCAGTCTCTGCCAGCCAGCCACCTGTTCTCTCCAGTCACTGCCAGCCAGCCACCTGTTCTCTCCAGTCTCTGCCAGCCAGCCACCTGTTCTCTCCAGTCACTGCCAGCCAGCCACCTGTTCTCTACAGTCGCTGCCAGCCAGCCACCTATTCTCTCCAGTCTCTGCCAGCCAGCCACCTGTTCTCTCCAGTCACTGCCAGCCAGCCACCTGTTCTCTACAGTCTCTGCCAGCCAGCCACCTGTTCTCTCCAGTCACTGCCAGCCAGCCGCCTGTTCTCTCCAGTCTCTGCCAGCCAGCCACCTGTTCTCTCCAGTCACTGCCAGCCAGCCACCTGTTCTCTACAGTCGCTGCCAGCCAGCCACCTGTTCTCTGCAGGTGGCTGGCTGGCAGCACATGTTGTAGAATGTCACTTGTTTTCTGTGTTATAGAATGTCACTTGTTGACGTTTTGTAGAATGGCACTTGTTGCATGTGTTATAGAATGTCACTTGTTGCATATGTTGAAGAATATCACTTGTTTCATCTGTTGTAGAATGTCACTTGTTGTCTGTGTTGTAGAATATCACTTGTTGACTTGTTGTAGAATATCACTTGTTGCCTGTGTTGTAGAATGTGACTTGTTGAATGTGTTGTAGAATGTCACTTGTTGCACGTGTTGTAGAATATCACTTGTTGCATGTGTTGTAGAATATCACTTGTTGTCTGTTTTGTACAATGTCACTTGTTGCCTGTGTCATAGAATGTCACTTTTTGCCTGTGTCGTAGAAAGTCACTTGTTGACGTGTTGTAGAATTGCACTTGTTGCCTGTGTCGTAGAATGTCACTCTTGGCGTGTTGTAGAATGTTACTTGTTGACATATTGTAGAATGTCACTTGTTGCCTGTGTCGTAGAATGTCACTTGTTGCATGTGTTGTAGAATGTCACTTGTTGACATGTTGTAGAATGTCACTTGTTGCCTGTGTCGTAGAATGTCACTTGTTGCATGTGTTGTAGAATGTCACTAGTTGACATGTTGTAGAATGTCACTTGTTGACATGTTGTAGAGTGTAACTTGTTGCCTGTGTTGTAGAATGTCACTTGTTGTCATGTCGTAAAATGTCACTTGTTGCCTGTGTTGAAGAATATCACTTGTTGACTTGTTGTAGAATATCACTTGTTGCCTGTGTTGTAGAATGTGACTTGTTGAATGTGTTGTAGAATGTCACTTGTTGCCCGTGTTGTAGAATGTCACTTGTTGCACGTGTTGTAGAATATCACTTGTTGCATGTGTTGTAGAATATCACTTGTTGTCTGTTTTGTACAATGTCACTTGTTGCCTGTGTCATAAAATGTCACTTTTTGCCTGTGTCGTAGAAAGTCACTTGTTGACGTGTTGTAGAATTGCACTTGTTGCCTGTGTCGTAGAATGTCATTCTTGGCGTGTTGTAGAATGTTACTTGTTGACATATTGTAGAATGTCACTTGTTGCCTGTGTTGTAGAATGTCACTTGTTGCATGTGTTGTAGAATGTCACTTGTTGACATGTTGTAGAATGTCACTTGTTGCCTGTGTCGTAGAATGTCACTTGTTGCATGTGTTGTAGAATGTCACTTGTTGACATGTTGTAGAATGTCACTTGTTGACATGTTGTAGAGTGTAACTTGTTGCCTGTGTTGTAGAATGTAAATTGTTGCCTGTATTGTAGAATGTAACTTGTTGCCTGTGTCGTAGAATGTCACTTGTTGCATGTGTTATACAATGTCACTGGTTGCATGTGTTTTAGAATGTCACTTGTTGAATTGTTGTAGAATGTCACTTGTTGCCTGGGTTGTGGAATGGCACTTGTTGCATGTGTTGTAGAATGGCACTTGTTGCATGTGTTATAGAATGTCACTTGTTGCATCTGTTGTAGCATGTCACTTGTTGTCTGTGTTGTAGAATATCACTTGTTGACTTGTTGTAGAATATCACTTGTTGCCTGTGTTGTAGAATGTGACTTGTTAAATGTGTTGTAGAATGTTACTTGTTGCCTGTGTTGTAGAATGTCACTTGTTGCACGTGTTGTAGAATATCACTTGTTGCATGTGTTGTAGAATATCACTTGTTGTCTGTTTTGTACAATGTCACTTGTTGCCTGTGTCATGGAATGTCACTTTTTGCCTGTGTCGTAGAAAGTCACTTGTTGACGTGTTGAAGAAATGCACTTGTTGCCTGTGTCGTAGAATGTGACTCTTGGCGTGTTGTAGAATGTTACTTGTTGATATATTGTAGAATGTCACTTGTTGCCTGTGTCGTAGAATGTCACTTGTTGTATGTGTTGTAGAATGTCACTTGTTGACATGTTGTAGAATGTCACTTGTTGACATGTTGTAGAGTGTAAGATGCAGATGGTTGAAGATGCAATAGCTGTTGAACATGTGGCAAACTGATGCCATTGTGTGATCAACTTGTGAACGGCTTTAATCAGAAGTGGTTGACTTCATTTGGTAGTGCATCTCAGTGGCAGATTGGTCATCTTATCACACAGACATTGTTTGCCTCAAATGTCAAGATGTTGACCATGTACGAATGTATAAAGTAATAAATGTCATCATTAAACATATTGAATTTGCTTAGTTGGTAGACGAGAGGACAGTTTGTAGGTGAGAGGACAGTTGGTAGGTGAGAGGACAGTTTGTAGGTGAGAGGACAGTTGGTAGGTGAGAGGACAGTTTGTAGGTGAGAGGACAGTTGGTAGGTGAGAGGACAGTTGGTGGGTGAGATGACAGTTGGTAGATAAGAGGACAGTTGGTAGGTGAGAGTACAGTTGGTAGGGGAGAGTACATTTGGTAGGGGAGATGACAGTTGGTTGGTGAGAGTACAGTTGGTAGGTGAGAGGACACTAATAATGTTCAGCTCAACTGTTCAAGTCACTAATACTAAGTTATTAATATACATTATTTCATAATGTTCAATCAGTAGTAATAGTAAAAATCCAATAATAAGTTTAAATAAACACTGTGTTCGCTCTCGAACGAGGAACGACTGACAACAAATTTCTCCTAGCTACCGACCGGTCTTTACGCGGCACATAACCTCTCTACTAGGTGGCGACTCTAATATTGTATAACCACTAATAATATGTTATTGATATGCATAATTTGATAATATCAAATCAATAATAATAATGATAATCAAATAATTAATTTAAATAAACACTTCTAAATGTCGATAATTTGAAAAACTAAAACTAAATGTCTCATCGTGGCACTCGTCCTGCTGCGTCTGCATTGCGAGTGCAGTACGAACCCACAGAGCCACTGCTTCCAATGCGTTGTTGATGTTCAAATTCATATAAAGTAGCACTTGTTTCAAATATACACTTCTATAATAATGTTCGACTATGGTGTTATATAATTACTAATAATATGTTATTAATATGCATGATTTCATAATGTTCAATCAGTAGTAATAGTAATAATCAAATAATAAGTTTAAATAAACACTGCGTTCTCCCTCGAGCGAGGCACGACTGTCAACAATGTTGACCTATTGCTGACATCAGCGACTGGCCGGCCGTTACGCGGCGCAGTAACATGACCGCCGCTCGAGGTGGCGACTATGATATTGTATAGTCACTAATAATTGTTATTGATATACATTATTTCTTAATGTTCAATCAGTATTAATAATAATAAACAATTAATATGTTTAAATAAATACAGTGTTCTAAATGTCAATAATTTGAAAAAAAATATTGTCTCGAGGTGGGATTCGTCCTGATGCGTCTACATTGCAAGTCCAGCACTAACCCACGAAACCACTGCTTCCAATGGTTTGTTGACGTTCAAATCCATATCAAGTAGAGGTGTTTCAAGTATATATATATATATATATATATATATATATATATATATATATATACACTACCATAATAATGTTCGACTATGATGTTTTATAATAACTAATAATATGTTAATAATATGTATTATTTTATTATGTTCAATCAGTAGTAATTGTAATAATCAAATAATAAGTTTAAATAAACACTGCGTTCTCACTCGTGCGAGGCAAGACTGTCAACAATGTTTACCTATTGCTAACGTCAGCATCAGGCCGGCCGTTACGCCGCACGAGGCGGGCTGTTGTATTCAACTGCCGTTGCAGAGTAGAACGCGCTCGCGCTTCTCGTCAGTTCTGCGGTCGAATTGTCGTCGTCGAGACGTGTTTTGTAGGGCGGCGAGCACGAACCGTTTTCTGTTGTGACTGCTGTCACTTTGCGATATTTGTGCGTACTGCTCACGGTGTATTTTCGCTTGGATTACTGGCGTCTATAACTCAACGTTGTTATGACAGCGGAGAGACGTGGTGTTTTTCTTCACGATGTGCGTTTTGTGAGCGGAACGTAGGTTGCGCATTACTTCCGGGACCAGTTGCGCATTACTTCCGGTTCCGGTTGCGCATCACATCCGTTTCCGGCTGCGCATCACATCCGGTTCCCGATGCGCATAACTTCCTGTTCTGGTTGCGCACCACATCCGGTTCCGGTTGCGCATCATATCCGGTTCCGGTTGCGCAACACATCCGGTTCCGGTTGCGCATCCCACCCGGTTCCGGTTGCGCATCACATCCGGTTGCGGTTGCGCATTATTTCCGGTTGCGGTTGCGCAGATACTTCTGGTTCCGGTTCCGCTATTAATTCCGGCTCCGGTTTAACAGTTACTTCTGATTCCGGGTGCGTAGTAGGTAAGATGCGTTCGGCCACGAAAAATGCGGTGTCTGTTTGCACGTCTTTTTCGATACCTCAGATAAACAATGGTAGCCGTTAATTTTACTGAAACGCTACTCGATTGTCCGACACAACTGATTTTATGCCAGTGTTATAGCAGGTCTAAAAATCACGTCGTTTCGTCCCGCGAATAGGCCATGACGTTTAACCCGTTTGACCCCACGCATCCGAAAGCATCTGGTGGAGATAAAACCTGTAGAGGTGGCCCCATCTTGCGGATACTTAAGAGAGTAATTCTTTGATATCTCAGCTATGAATCCTGGGTAATTTTGACTTGGCTTGGCTTTGTACAAATTTAGTTTTTTTGTGATTGAACTTCATCATCTGTGGACCTTCAAAACATTGAAACTTGCACATCGTAGCTATTTACTACTGATGAAGTTTGTGCTGATACGTCGTTGCATTGGACACTTTTGACGTTGAACTAAAGGTAAGTTTACATTACGTTCGAAATACAACTGAATGAGCGATAAAATGCATTGCCGCAGCTTTGTTTATGTTTCGTTGTCCAAGCTAGGTGACGAACAGTCGGGTCTTCCTAGCGATATTCCAGGCCAGGATTCCTCAAAAAGTATACTGCAGTTCATGCACATTGCTAAGGTATGTGTAAATTGGCTATTACCATATTGGTAAAGATTTAAAATGATTTAGATACTCACACTTGATATTTCTCTCATTGCATTATTTTTGTGTACCTGATAGTTTGGTGTATGCATGGGAAAGCACAGATTACATGCAAATTGAATTGACAAAATTGGGTTCCTGCAAATTTGACACATCCAGTATGCACTGTACTATTTTGTGAATGTTTTGATTTCACTTACTTATATTTATCTGTCTGTTGGAATTAGTTGTCAGAACACTTGTTAATTTGTTTCCACATTATCGCTGCGATATGTTATCTGTCAATAATGCTGTTACACTACACTATGCAATGCCTAGGCCAGGAGAAAAGTTACCATAGTCTTACAAAAATAATCAGCTTGCCTTTTGGAGTAACTGAATAAATTTATCAAACAAATTATATGTTTATAACAATGGTATCTGCTAATGACTCGGTTTTAGTTGTTGGCTCGATACCAACAGGTATTGCACTCCGTGCAAAATTACCCCTGGCTTGGGCTTATTGACCGAAACATTATTGATAATGATATTTAATACAAATTCTTCACATCTAATCTTTTTTACATCTAATTAATTGAATATTAATAATAATGTGATAGTAATAGGAAGGAAATTAAGTACAGGTTTAATAGGAATATATTTACAGTGCAATGTAATCGACTCCATGACTATGTCTAGATGTTATGGTTATCATGACTGTACTAATGTTGTAGTGCAGATTAAAAAAATTGCTTCTAAAAAGTCATAGTTGATTACACCATTTCTACGTGATCATACATTTGAATACTAATCATAACTGATCATAGTTATGGTCTTGCTTTTTATGATAAACTATAGCTTCTCAACTCAATATTTATTTCCAGCATATGCAAAACTGTACAATAGCCAGCCAATGTTCTACAATGTTATTATATTACAGAGGCTAGCATATAAATTACACACTTAGATACCTGTCTTGCAGTTCATTAATTTACTGTATTGTTTCTCAGATATCAATGTGGTTTTAATATCATCAGTGTGCAAACATTGTAGAATAAATGGTTATATTGTTGTACTGTTTCTTATATATTATATATTTTTGTATGAGCAGCCTTCGGCCTTCGCACACTAATTGCAGTGTGGCTGGATACTTCCTAGAGAAGATAAGATAGTGTTTGATTGACAGGTCTGCCAGGGAAGTAGTGTTCAGTGTTTTGAATAGTCGTGAGGATTGGCTACTGCGCTATATAAGAACTTAACTTTATCATTATGCCATTAATGTATACCTTTGTGTTCATTTGCTACATTCTTTCTAGCTGGGCGGCAGAACTACGGGAGGTGGATGCCCTCTTCCGGAGATACAATATGAAGATGTGATATGACGGATCGTTGGGGAAACCACCAACCTGGTGAGAGTAAGAGCCAAGTTGCAAAAAGAGGTGAGTGGATTTTAGCACGTGGGAGGTGATGCACTTATAATGATCCAAACTTAACTGTACAAATGCGTAGATGTATCCAACTAATGACTTATTTAGATTTTAAACTATGGTTAGAGTTTGGACACATTCCTACAGATAATAATTATATGAGTGATGCAATTTAGTAATATCTAAATAAAATAGTCTGACATACACCAAGTTGTTGAGTGAGAAGTTAACCGAGCTTCCACAATAATTAAGACTTTAAGTAGAACTAATGTATGGTAGGTCATTGCTTTGGTGCTGGCAAGAATTGTTTTTCTTTGGATCAGTAATGTGAACATAGCCTCCTGCATGGATCTCTGTGAGAGTAAACACTAGACACTTATTTGTCACTGTGGCAGTGGTTTTTTATTATCAGATGAAGCACAACATGGATTATATTATTATACTTCTGTACCATTCCTGTCATTCAGAGGTCTGTTTGACTGCCCATCAGGCACTGTATATATTAATCGTAATACCCTAGGTTTCGATCACTGTAATTACACTGCTACTAATTAATAATATAATGATAAAATATATTAAATTTAATATAGCAGCAGATCCAACCCTAATTGTTCATGAGGCTTTACAACATATAAAACCCACATATCATCCTTGGAAGCCAAAGGTCACTTTGGCTGGTTGGATCTGCAAACCATGGCGTTGAGCAGAGACGAACTCTGATATAATAACAACTGCCTTCGTCAGTCACTATTGCATCAGCCACGGGAACAGCACAAATACATGCCCCAATTTGATGATGGATACACGTCTGGTGAGAATCCCAATACATGATGCCCATTCATGTCCGAGCAAGTAACACAAGTAGCGTGTGGTTAAAATCATCCACAATTATATCTCACGGTCAGAGACTGACCAGATTATTTCTGGGCAATTTCATTGGATGATGTTAAAAGGAGTTTTGCAAAGGCATGTGCCAGGGGTAGAATCTAGGCTGGCCCACAAGGATGCTACCTATAGAACCCTGCTGGCCCACAGGGATGCTACCGGTAGACCCCTGGCCCACAGGGGTGCTACCTATAGACCCGTTGCCCACAAGGATGCTACCATTAGACCCCTGCTTGCCCACAGGGATGCTACCTATAGACCCGTTGCCCACAAGGATGCTACCTATAGACACCTGCTTGCCCACAAGGATGCTACCTATAGACCCCTGGCCCACAAGGATGCTACCTATAGACCCCTGGCCCCCAACGATGCTACCTATAGACCCCTGGCCCACAAGGATGCTACCTATAGACCCCTGGCCCCCAAGGATGCTACGTATAGCCCCTGCTGGCCCACAAGGATGCTACCTATAGAACCCTGCTGGCCCACAGGGATGCTACCGGTAGACCCCTGGCCCACAAGGATGCTACCTATAGACCCGTTGCCCATAAGGATGCTACCTATAGACCCCTGCTTGCCCACAAGGATGCTACCTATAGACCCCTGGCCAACAAGGATGCTACCTATAGACGCCTGGCCCACAAGGATGCTACCTATAGACCCCTGGCCCACAAGGATGCTACCTAGAGACCCCTGGCCCACAAGGATGCTACCTATAGACCCCTGGCCCACAAGGATGCTACCTACAGCCCCTGCTGGCCCACAAGGATGCTACCTATAGACCCCTGTCCCACAAGGATGCTACCTATAGACCCGTGGCCCACAAGGATGCTACCTATAGACTCCTGGCCCACAAGGATGCTACCTATAGACCCCTGGCCCACAAGGATGCTACCTATAGACCCCTGGCCCACAAGGATGCTACCTATAGACTCCTGGCCCACAAAGATGCTACCTATAGACCCCTGGCCCACAAGGATGCTACCTATAGACCCCTGGCCCCCAACGATGCTACCTATAGTCCCCTGGCCCACAAGGATGCTACCTATAGACCCCTGGCCCACAAGGATGCTACCTATAGACCCCTGGCCCCCAACAATGCTACCTATAGACCCCTGGCCCACAAGGATGCTACCTATAGACCCCTGGCCCACAAGGATGCTACCTATAGACCCCTGGCCCCCAAGGATGCAACATATAGCCCCTGCTGGCCCACAAGGATGCTACATATAGACCCCTGGCCCACAAGGATGCTACATATAGAGCCGTACTGGCCCACAAGGATGCTATCTATTGACCCCTGGCCCCCAAGGATGCTACCTATAGCCCCAGCTGACCCACAAGGATGCTACCTATAGACCCCTGGCCCACAAGGATGCTACATATTGGCCCGTGCTGGCCCACAAGGATGCTACCTCTAGACCCCTGGCCCACAAGGATGCTACATATAGACCCGTACTGGCCCACAAGGATGCTATCTATAGACCCCTGGCCCACAACGATCCTACCTATAGACCCCATGGCACACAAGGATGCTACCTATAGAGGGATGGCCCACACGGATGCTACCTATAGACCCCTGCTGGCCCACAAGGATGCTACATATCGACCCCTGCTGGCCCACAAGGGTGCTACCTATAGACCCCTGCTGGCCCACAAGGATGCTACCTATAGTTAGTTAGCTAGTGTTTCAAAGTTTCAGTCAGGCCCTTAGCCAGAAAGAATTGTTTGCCAGTCTCAAAAAAGTAATTAATCAAAAGTGTTTTAGCGTGTGAATGGTTTATGTGGCAGCCATTCATGTCAATCACTGCTATTGGCCAGTTTAGTTGTTTTTAATGACAAACTAGTGTACCATGTGACATGCTGTTTGTATTTGATGGAAGAAATCACAAATGCTAAGGACAGTAACAAACATGCAGTCAGTTTATTTATTGACCTTAAAAAGTACAATATACTCACAAAAATATTATTATGTAACATTTTTGTTGAATAATGAAAAAAAATTATCACGTGTTTATAACTTATCATGTTCTTTTACATTTCTGAGTTTCTAACCACGTCTTGCAGTGACCTATTTGTGGGCCTAAACGTTGAGAAGCGGGGCCCCCGACATAGGGGTGCTAGCCATGACGTGGAAAGCGACAGTGAATCACAACACACCTTCAGAAAGCCAAAGAGGGTTGACCGTTGCAGCATCAGTGAAAGTATGCTGGGGTCAAAAGGGTCATCACCTTAGTATTTATAGAACTACATGTCATTATGGTGTCTTGACCACCCCTTGCTTGCTTGGCAAACCATGTTTTGAAATAAATTATTATAAAATACACACATAAATAAACATAATAAAAATAAGTCAGTAATGAGAACATTTATTGCATTTACTTCTATAATATAAACAGTTTTTCTCTGTATATGTGTGTGTGTGTGTGTGTGGGAAATAAAAGATCCCACACAGGGGATAAATGTGTAACCTGTAGTGGATTCACTAATTCTAGAGAACAACTCCTGTGTTACCCCAAGTTTGGGCTGTTTGCTGTAAACCACCTGAGACCTGACTATGTTGACCCACGTCTCCAGCAGTTTTGAATGTATTGAGCCAACTTTTTTATTTTAATTTAGCAGGCCCATGGGCATGGTTTGTAGACTTAGACTTCTTTCGAATTTGTCTGGGGGTTGGAGAAATTGGAGATTCAGTATTTTAAAATGCTGTAAGTTGACACTTCTGCAGAATGCATTCTACATAATTGTTATAGGTTTTAATTAAATAATACCTAGGAATAGAGTGGCTCCTTTAACACATTTCTTAGATTTAATATCTGGTCTCTCCACTAAGTATTTGTTGTTCAAGAGCTTCTGTCCTTAACAGAATAATGAATTACAGGATAGTCTACTAAATAAATATGGCGCTTGAAACAAGAAATGTGATTTGGTTTGCTGGCCTGGCTCAGCTCATTTCAGATTGTTTAAAGCATCTCTGAGCTTGGGTTCCAAGTATTTTGATGCAGTGTATGTTTACTTTTAATAAATAAAATTATACCTGTGTACAGTTAAAACTTAAAAGTTCATTTGATGTGAGACAGGAGGAATAAGCAATTCCTAGAACTAAAACTGAATATTAGAAACATTTTGTGCAATGTTCTCATACTGCCTACATGCATAATAATGTTACAGAACCTACACTGCCCAGCAATTTATTGTCATGTTTCTCATACACAGGACAGTGAAGGTTGACTTGAAACTGTTTGAGGGTGACGCATTGGGGATATTCAATGATGTGAAGCCAGCTGAGGAGTCAACACACAATAAGACCTTGAGTGTTTGTGATTCCATCATTCAATGGTAGTCTCATCCTAATAGTTTTCGTGTCAATGTTAATTGCTGGCCCTTACATTACTGTATGCTGTTTTTGTTGACATTGAATTGTAATGTGTAATGTATATTATAAAGAATGTCACAGTTTAAGTTGAGATTGAGATGTTACTACATTCTCTTCAGTTGTCTTTCACAAACTACTGCTACCAGGTAGTAACAATCCTGTGTAATCGTGTTCTTTATATTCTTGACTAAAACATGACTACTCATAGTCACTGGTGCCTTGTTGCAGTGGCGCGGGAGTGGAGCCTGTTTGAACAGGTGGAGCGTGAGAGTCTGGAGAAGCTGGCTGACCTCCCTCCACCCTCCGCCTTCGACGAGATGATCACTTGGACAAAGCGAGGCTTTGTCTGGAAGTTTCCAGTTGACAATGAGTAAGGTACGACAGCATCTAAGCTCCAGTCAACTAGTCATAAGGGCTCAATGTTCATATCCAAAAACTACTTGTCTGGTAACACTAGAAGTACTAATAATGTTTACTTACACATCCAAACAGAAACCAACTTGTCCCACACAAAAATTACATTAATCATAAACACTACTATTATTGCCGCACCTTGTGTGTTACTGTGCTGGGGATGCATAATCCATAATGGTACTACAAGAAAATGATATTTACTGTGACTTTTACAATTGCTGTCTTTGTTTGGTATTGATGGTTTTGTATGGACTCATTACATTTCAACATTCTGCATTCCAAGATAGCCCATTTTCAAACGTTGTATATGTATCTAAGAAACATTTTCTTAATGAAGACAACTAAAACACGTGATTTCTATGTTTTTGATGTGACGTTACTGCTCTGCCAAGTGACTAAGAGTTAAAAAGTACAAGATAGAATTATAAATAAAATGATCTATCAAATCTTTCAAACTTTTTTACTTTAATAAACAGTTGATACTGCAACCCAAGTTATGCCAGAGAAGTGTCCTGGACAGTGTACTTGCATACATGTTAAGTCTCCCGGTTTCGCCGGGAGCCTCCCGGTATTGTACTACATCTCCCGGTTTCCCGGCGGGAGCAGCAAATCTCCCGGTTTTCAATGAAACCCAAACAAACAAATTCTACCTAACTTACCCAGCTGCTTGTAGATAATTGTTTTTATTTCTGGCTGGATATTGTCTCATGTATTGTTCTGTGTCGCCTCACAATGGCAATGCCAGTTAAAACTAATTGAAGTAATTGCAATCGAGTCCGAGACTGAGCTAATTTAATGCCCACAAAGTACAAACGGAGTCAGAGACACCAGTGGCGCCGACAACAAATTGAACAATGGCCTGAATTGGAGTTATTTAAATCACATCTTACTTTGATGACTTAACATCTAAAACAGTCTAATAAATATCTAGGTGCAATGCCTACCCCTTGCCTGTTGTTGACATTGTTTATAAGCTTTATTATGGGAGCACCGCGAACAACTCCGATACCCTATTATCGCCCACCGTATACGTTCCGGTCTTGTAGGGCAAAGCTCAATCCGTTCACATATACACAAATAATGTCCATCCATTTATCTACACTACATGTGCATGTTTGAAAGTTGATGTACTTATTGCTAAGCATTACTATTTGAGTATATTAGACATGTAAATTAAAAACATTCTTATTAACAAACGAATGCATGCTTGTTTTAATGTCTCCCAACCATGCCTGTGTTACCATGGCTCAGACTGGCTTACAAATAATAAAAATGCTATGTTCAAGTTTGACATGTAAAGATAAAGTTAGTTATGTAATAAATTTTGTATAATAAAATATCATGTAGATGCTGCTGCTTTTCATGCACGGGATTCTTTGCAAAATATGATAAATATCAGAAGTTGAACAAACATGCTAATGTTGAGTGATAATGTTATACCTGAATGGCAAAAACACAAATAAATTACTCAACATTGTAATTTTATTGATTTATGAATTTCCGTTCTTTTTAAGTTACAAGAGCTAAACAGCAACACATTTTATTTATAAAATTAACAATAATGGATTTTTTATTATGTATGGTGTATAATGACTGGTGAACTGTTAGTAATAATACAATTGTATGTGTTAATCAATAGAATGTAATCCTTTTGTGAAATATAGTGTATATTATTCGCATATATGGTTAAAAAACTACTTACGCATAAAAGTTCGATTTTCCGAGACCCTCCGATTTATGTATAAAAGCCCGATTTTCTAAGACCCTCCGATTTACGCATAAATCTACTGTTTTGGCATTTCTGAAACTTAACATGAATGTACTTGTCCAACACAGGTAGCAAACATTAGTGTCGAGCACTGCTCATTCTCTGTTGTCTCTGCCGGCCAGCCACCTGTTCTCTCCTGTCACTGCCAGCCAGCCTCCTGTTCTCTCCAGTCTCTGTCAGCCAGCTTCCTGTTCTCTCCAGTCTCTGTCAGCCAGCTTCCTGTTCTCTCCAGTCTCTGTCAGCCAGCTTCCTGTTCTCTCCAGTCTCTGTCAGCCAGCCACCTGTTCTCTCAAGTCCCTGCCAGCCAGCCACCTGTTCTCTGCAGTCTCTGCCGGGCAGCCACCTGTTCTCTCCAGTCTCTGCCAGCCAGCTTCCGGTTCTCTCCAGTCTCTGCCGGCCAGCCACATGTTCTCTCCAGTCTCTGTCAGCCAGCCACCTGTTCTCTCCAGACTCAGCCAGCCAGCCACCTGTTCTCTGCAGTCTCTGCCGGGCAGCCACCTGTTCTCTCCAGTCTCTGCCAGCCAGCTTCCGGTTCTCTCCAGTCTCTGCCGGCCAGCCACATGTTCTCTCCAGTCTCTGTCAGCCAGCCACCTGTTCTCTCCAGTCTCTGCCAGCCAGCCACCTGTTCTCTCCAGTCTCTGTCAGCCAGCCACCTGTTCTCTCCAGTCTCTGTCAGCCAGCCACCTGTTCTCTCCAGTCTCTGCCAGCCAGCCACCTGTTCTCTCCAGTCTCTGCCTGCCAGCCAGCCACCTGTTCTCACCAGTCTCTGTCAGCCAGCCTCCTGTTCTCTCCAGTCTCTGCCAGCCAGCCCCCTGTTCTCTCCAGTCTCTGTCAGCCAGCCGCCTGTTCTCTCCAGTCTCTGCCAGCCAGCCTCCTGTTCTCTCCAGTCTCTGCCAGCCAGCCACCTGTTCTCTCCAGTCTCTGCTGGCCAGTCACCTGTTCTCTCCAGTCACTGCCAGCCAGCCACCTGTTCTCTACAATCGCTGCCAGCCAGCCACCTGTTCTCTCCAGTCACTGCCAGCCAGCCACCTGTTCTCTACAGTCGCTGCCAGCCAGCCACCTGTTCTCTCCAGTCTCTGCCAGCCAGCCACCTGTTCTCTCCAGTAACTGCCAGCCAGCCACCTGTTCTCTACAGTCACTGCCAGCCAGCCACCTGTTCTCTCCAGTCACTGCCAGCCAGCCACCTGTTCTCTCCAGTCTCTGCCAGCCAGCCACCTGTTCTCTCCAGTCACTGCCAGCCAGCCACCTGTTCTCTACAGTCGCTGCCAGCCAGCCACCTGTTCTCCGCAGTCTCTGCCGGGCAGCCACCTGTTCTCTCCAGTCTCTGTCAGCCAGCCACCTGTTCTCTCCAGTGTCTGCCAGCCAGCCACCTGTTCTCTCCAGCCCCTGCCAGCCAGCCTCCTGTTCTCTCCAGTTTCTGTCAGCCAGCCACCTCTTCTCTCCAGTCTCTACCAGCCAGCCACCTGTTCTCTCTAGCCAGGCAGTGAGGAAATCTTTTCATCTTGTCTCAACAATTCACTAAACAAAAACATATTTCCAGTCAGTCACACACTTTAGAAAACCAACAATTGTTGCATGTGTTGTAGAATGTCACTTGTTGCATGTGTTGTAGAATGTCACTTGTTGCACATGTGGTAGAATGTCACTTGTTTTCTGTGTTATAGAATGTCACTTGTTGACGTTTTGTAGAATGGCACTTGTTGCATGTGTTGTAGAATGGCACTTGTTGCATGTGTTATAGAATGTCACTTGTTGCATATGTTGTAGAATACCACTTGTTGCATCTGTTGTAGAATGTCACTTGTTGTCTGTGTTGTAGAATATCACTTGTTGAATTTGTTGTAGAATGTCACTTGTTGCCTGTGTTGTAGATTGTCACTTGTTGCACGTGTTGTAGAATATCACTTGTTGCATGTGTTGTAGAATATCAGTTGTTGACTGTTTTGTACAATGTCACTTGTTGCCTGTGTCATAGAATGTCACTTGTTGCCTGTGTCTTGGAAAGTCACTTGTTGACGTGTTGTAGAATTGCACTTGTTGCCTGTGTCATAGAATGTCACCCTTGGCGTGTTGTAGAATGTTACTTGTTGACATATTGTAGAATGTCACTTGTTGCCTGTGTCGAAGAATGTCACTTGTTGCATGTGTTGTAGAATGTCACTTGTTGACATGTTGTAGAATGTCACTTGTTGACATGTTGTAGAGTGTAACTTGTCGCCTGTGTCGTAGAATGTCACTTGTTGCATGTGTTGTAGAATGTCACTTGTTGCATGTGTTATACAATGTCACTTGTTGCATGTGTTTTAGAACGTCACTTGTTGCATGTGTTGTAGAATGTCACTTGTAGCATGTGTTGTAGAATGTCACTTGTTGCATGTGTCGTGGTATGTCACTTTTTGACGTGTTGTAGAATGGCAGTTGTTGCATGTGATGTAGAATGTCACTTGTTGCCTGTGTGGTAGAATGTCACTCTTGACGTGTTGTAGAATGTCACTTGTTGACATGTTGTAGAGTGTAACTTGTTGCCTGTGTTGTAGAATGTAACTTGTTGCCTGTGTTGTAGAATGTCACTTGTTGACATGTTGTAGAATGTCACTTGTTGCCTGTGTTGAAGAATATCAATTGTTGCCTGTGTTCCAGGTTTGGAGGAGGAGGCCCAGGCTGGCTTTCATGAGCACGTCTTCCTGGACCACCTCATTGAGGAATTCCCCAGCCGCGGCCCCATTCGCCATTTTATGGAGCTCGTCTCTACAGGACTCTCCAAGAACCCGTACCTGACTATTACACAGAAGACAGAACATGTTCAGTGGTTCCGCGAATACTTCAGTGACAAGATGCAGATGGTTGAAGATGCAATAGCTTTTGAACATGTGGCAAGCTGATGCCATTGTGTGATCAACTTGTGAAAGGCTTTAATCAGAAGTGGTTGACTTCATTTGGTCGTGCATCTCAGTGGCAGATTGGTCATCTTATCACACAGACATTGTTTGCCTCAAATGTCTAGATGTTGACTATGTACGAATGTATAAAGTAATAAATGTAATCATTAAACATATTGAATTTGCTTAGTTGGTAGACGAGAGGATAGTTGGTAGGGGGGAGTACAGATGGTAGATGAGAGGACAGTTGGTAGGTAAGAGGACACTTGGTAGGGGAGAGGACAGTTGGTAGGGGAGAGGACAGTTGGTAGGGGAGAGGACAGTTGGTAGGTGAGAGGAGAGTTTGTAGGTGAGAGGACAGTTGGTAGGTGAGAGGACAGTTGGTAGGTGAGAGGACAGTTGGTAGGTGAGATGACAGTTGGTAGATGAGAGGACAGTTGGTAGGTGAGAGTACAGTTGGTAGGGGAGAGTACATTTGGTAGGGGAGATGACAGTTGGTTGGTGAGAGTACAGTTGGTAGGTGAGAGGACACTAATAATGTTCAACTGTATAGTCACTAATACTAAGTTATTAATATACATTATTTCATAATGTTCAATCAGTAGTAATAGTAAAAATCCAATAATAAGTTTAAATAAACACTGTGTTCGCTCTCGAACGAGGAACGACTGACAACAAAGTTCTCCTAGCTACCGACCGGTCTTTACGCGGCATATAACCTCTCTACTAGGTGGCGACTCTAATATTGTATAACCACTAATAATATGTTATTGATATGCATAATTTGATAATATCAAATCAATAATAATAATGATAATCAAATAATTAATTTAAATAAACACTTCTAAATGTCGATAATTTGAAAAACTAAAACTAAATGTCTCATCGTGGCACTCGTCCTGCTGCGTCTGCATTGCGAGTGCAGTACGAACCCACAGAGCCACTGCTTCCGATGCGTTGTTGATGTTCAAATTCATATAAAGTAGCACTTGTTTCAAATATACACTTCTATAATAATGTTCGACTATGGTGTTATATAATTACTAAAAATATGTTATTAATATGCATTATTTCATAATGTTCAATCAGTAGTAATAGTAATAATCAAATAATAAGTTTAAATAAACACTGCGTTCTCACTCGAGCGAGGCTCGACTGTCAACAATGTTGACCTATTGCTGACATCAGCGACTGGCCGGCCGTTACGCGGCGCAGTAACATGACCGCCGCTCGAGGTGGCGACTATGATATTGTATAGTCACTAATAATTGTTATTGATATACATTATTTCTTAATGTTCAATCAATATTAATAATAATAAACAATTAATAAGTTTAAATAAACACAGTGTTCTAAATGTCAATAATTTGAGAAAAAAATATTGTCTCGAGGTGGGATTCGTCCTGGTGCGTCTACATTGCAAGTCCAGCACTAACCCACGAAACCACTGCTTCCGATGGTTTGTTGACGTTCAAATCCATATCAAGTAGAGGTGTTTCAAGTATATATATATATATATATATATATATATATATATATATATATATATATATATATATATATATATATATATATACACTACCATGATTATGTTCGACTATGATGTTTTATAATAACTAATAATATGTTAATAATATGTATTATTTTATTATGTTCAATCAGTAGTAATAGTAATAATCAAATAATAAGTTTAAATAAACACTGCGTTCTCACTCGTGCGAGGCAAGACTGTCAACAATGTTTACCTATTGCTGACGTCAGCATCAGGCCGGCCATTACGCGGCACAGTTACATAACCGCCGCACGAGGCGGGCTGTTGTATTCAACTGCCGTTGCAGAGTAGAACGCGCTCGCGCTTCTCGTCAGTTCTGCGGT
The DNA here is from genome assembly GCA_964017155.1 of Oasisia sp. SBJ-2009. Taxonomy (NCBI): domain Eukaryota; kingdom Metazoa; phylum Annelida; class Polychaeta; order Sabellida; family Siboglinidae; genus Oasisia; species Oasisia sp. SBJ-2009. The sequence continues at coordinate 31,224,049 of OZ024857.1, read as the reverse complement.
CGAATTGTCGTCGTCGAGACGTGTTTTGTAGGGCGGCGAGCACGAACCGTTTTCTGTTGTGACTGCTGTCACTTTGCGATATTTGTGCGTACTGCTCACGGTGTATTTTCGCTTGGATTACTGGCGTCTATAACTCAACGTTGTTATGACAGCGGAGAGACGTGGTGTTTTTCTTCACGATGTGCGTTGTGTGAGCGGAACGTCGGTTGCGCATTACTTCCGGGACCAGTTGCGCATTACTTCCGGTTCCGATTGCGCATCACATCCGGTTCCGGCTGCGCATCACATCCGGTTCCCGATGCGCATAACTTCCTGTTCTGGTTGCGCACCACATCCGGTTCCGGTTGCGCATCATATCCTGTTCCGGTTGCGCATGACTTCCTGTTCCGATTGCGCATCACATCCGGTTCCGGTTGCGCAACACATCCGGTTCCGGTTGCGCATCACACCCGGTTCCGGTTGCGCATCACATCCGTTTGCGGTTGCGCATTATTTCCGGTTGCGGTTGCGCAGATACTTCTGGTTCCGGTTCCGCTATTAATTCCGGCTCCGGTTTAACAGTTACTTCTGATTCCGGGTGCGTAGTAGGTAAGATGCGTTCGGCCACGAAAAATGCGGTGTCTGTTTGCACGTCTTTTTCGATACCTCAGATAAACAATGGTAGCCGTTAATTTTACTGAAACGCTACTCGATTGTCCGACACAACTGGTTTTATGCCAGTGTTATAGCAGGTCTAAAAATCACGTCGTTTCGTCCCGCGAATAGGCCATGACGTTTAACCCGTTTGACCCCACGCATCCGAAAGCATCTGGTGGAGATAAAACCTGTAGAGGTGGCCCCATCTTGCGGATACTTAAGAGAGTAATTCTTTGATATCTCAGCTATGAATCCTGGGTAATTTTGACTTGGCTTGGCTTTGTACAAATTTAGTTTTTTTGTGATTGAACTTCATCATCTGTGGACCTTCAAAACATTGAAACTTGCACATCGTAGCTATTTACTACTGATGAAGTTTGTGCTGATACATCGTTGCATTGGACACTTTTGACGTTGAACTAAAGGTAAGTTTACATTACGTTCGAAATACAACTGAATGAGCGATAAAATGCATTGTCGCAGCTTTGTTTATGTTTCGTTGTCCAAGCTAGGTGACGAACAGTCGGGTCTTCATAGCGATATTCCATGCCAGGATTCCTCAAAAAGTATACTGCAGTTCATGCACATTGTTAAGGTATGTGTAAATTGGCTATTACCATATTGGTAAAGATTTAAAATGATTTAGATACTCACACTTGATATTTCTCTCATTGCATTATTTTTGTGTACCTGATAGTTTGGTGTATGCATGGGAAAGCACAGATTACATGCAAATTGAATTGACAAAATTGGGTTCCTGCAAATTTGACACATCCAGTATGCACTGTACTATTTTGTGAATGTTTTGATTTCACTTACTTATATTTATCTGTTTGTTGGAATTAGTCATCAGAACACTTGTTAATTTGTTTCCACATTATCGCTGCGATATGTTATCTGTCAATAATGCTGTTACACTACACTATGCAATGCCTAGGCCAGGAGAAAAGTTACCATAGTCTTACAAAAATAATCAGCTTGCCTTTTGGAGTAACTGAATAAATTTATCAAACAAATTATATGTTTATAACAATGGTATCTGCTAATGACTCGGTTTTAGTTGTTGGCTCGATACCAACAGGTATTGCACTCCGTGCAAAATTACCCCTGGCTTGGGCTTATTGACCGAAACATTATTGATAATGATATTTAATACAAATTCTTCATATCTAATCTTTTTTACATCTAATTAATTGAATATTAATAATAATGTGATAGTAATAGGAAGGAAATTAAGTACAGGTTTAATAGGAATATATTTACAGTGCAATGTAATCGACTCCATGATTATGTCTAGATGTTATGGTTATCATGACTGTACTAATGTTGTAGTGCAGGTTAAAAAAATTGCTTCTAAAAAGTCATAGTTGATTACACCATTTCTAAGTGATCATGCATTGGAATACTAATCATAACTGATCATAGTTATGGTCTTGCTTTTTATGATAAACTATACCTTCTCAACTCAATAGTTATTTCCAGCATATGCAAAGCAGTACAATAGCCAGCCAATGTTCTACAATGTTATTATATTACAGAGGCTAGCATATAAATTACACACTTAGATACCTGTCTCGCAGTTCATTAATTTACTGTATTGTTTCTCAGATATCAATGTGGTTTTAATATCATCAGTGTGCAAACATTGTAGAATAAATGGTTATATTGTTGTACTGTTTCTTATATATTATATATTTTTGTATGAGCAGCCTTCGGCCTTCGCACACTAATTGCAGTGTGGCTGGATACTTCCTAGAGAAGTTAAGATAGTGTTTGATTGACAGGTCTGCCAGGGAAGTAGTGTTCAGTGTTTTTAATAGTCGTGAGGATTGGCTACTGCGCTATATAAGAACTTAACTTTATCATTATGCCATTAATGTATACCTTTGTGTTCATTTGCTACATTCTTTCTAGCTGGGCGGCAGAACTACGGGAGGTGGATGCCCTCTTCCGGAGATACAATATGAAGATGTGATATGACGGATCGTTGGGGAAACCACCAACCTGGTGAGAGTAAGAGCCAAGTTGCAAAAAGAGGTGAGTGGACTTTAGCACGAGGGAGGTGATGCACTTATAATGATACAAACTTAACTGTACAAATGCGTAGATGTATCCAACTAATGACTTATTTAGATTTTAAACTATGGTTAGAGTTTGGACACATTCCTACAGATAATAATTATATGAGCGATGCAATTTAGTAATATCTAAATAAAATAGTCTGACATACACCAAGTTGTTGAGTGAGAAGTTAACCGAGCTTGCACAATAATTAAGACTTTAAGTAGAACTAATGTATGGTAGGTCATTGCTTTGGTGCTGGCAAGAATTGTTTTTCTTTGGATCAGTAATGTGAACATAGCCTCCTGCATGGATCTCTGTGAGAGTAAACACTAGACACTTATTTGTCACTGTGGCAGTGGTTTTTTATTATCAGATGAAGCACAACATGGATTATATTATTATACTTCTGTACCATTCCTGTCATTCAGAGGTCTGTTTGACTGCCCACCAGGCACTGTATATATTAATCGTAATACCCTAGGTTTCGATCACTGTAATTACACTGCTACTAATTAATAATATAATGATAAAATATATTAAATTTAATATAGCAGCAGATCCAACCCTAATTGTTCATGAGGCTTTACAACATATAAAACCCACATATCATCCTTGGAAGCTAAAGGTCACTTTGCTGTGCTACATACCTGGCTGGTTGGATCTGCAAACCATGGCGTTGAGCAGAGACGAACTCTGATATTATAACAACTGCCTTCGTCAGTCACTATTGCATCAGCCATGGGAACAGCACAAATACATGCCCCAATTTGATGATGGATACACGTCTGGTGAGAATCCCAATACATGATGCCCATTCATGTCCGAGCAAGTAACACAAGTAGCGTGTGGTTAAAATCATCCACAATTATATCTCACGGTCAGAGACTGACCAGATTATTTCTGGGCAATTTCATTGGATGATGTTAAAAGGAGTTTTGCAAAGGCATGTGCCAGGGGTAGAATCTAGGCTGGCCCACAAGGATGCTACCTATAGAACCCTGCTGGCCCACAGGGATGCTACCGGTAGACCCCTGGCCCACAGGGATGCTACCTATAGACCCGTTGCCCACAAGGATGCTACCTTTAGACCCCTGCTTGCCCACAGGGATGCTACCTATAGACCCGTTGCCCACAAGGATGCTACCTATAGACACCTGCTTGCCCACAAGGATGCTACCTATAGACTCCTGGCCCACAAGGATGCTACCTATAGACTCCTGGCCCACAAGGATGCTACCTATAGACCCCTGGCCCACAAGGATGCTACCTATAGACCCCTGGCCAACAAGGATGCTACCTATAGACCCCTGCCCCCCAAGGATGCTACGTATAGCCCCTGCTGGCCCACAAGGATGCTACCTATAGAACCCTGCTGGCCCACAGGGATGCTACCGGTAGACCCGTTGCCCATAAGGATGCTACCTATAGACCCCTGCTTGACCACAAGGATGCTACCTATAGACCCCTGGCCAACAAGGATGCTACCTATAGACGCCTGGCCCACAAGGATGCTACCTATAGACCCCTGGCCCACAAGGATGCTACCTAGAGACCCCTGGCCCACAAGGATGCTACCTATAGACCCCTGGCCCACAAGGATGCTACCTATAGACTCCTGGCCCACAAGGATGCTACCTATAGACCCCTGGCCCACAAGGATGCTACCTATAGACCCCTGGCCCACAAGGATGCTAGCTATAGACTCCTGGCCCACAAAGATGCTACTTATAGACCCCTGGCCCACAATGATGCTACCTATAGACCCCTGGCCCCCAACGATGCTACCTATAGTCCCCTGGCCCACAAGGATGCTACCTATAGACCCCTGGCCCAAAAGGATGCTACCTATATACCCCTGGCCCACAAGGATGCTACATATAGAGCCGTACTGGCCCACAAGGATGCTATCTATTGACCCCTGCCCCCAAGGATGCTACCTATAGCCCCAGCTGACCCACAAGGATGCTACCTATAGACCCCTGGCCCACAAGGATGCTACATATTGACCCGTGCTGGCCCACAAGGATGCTACCTGTAGACCCCTGGCCCACAAGGATGCTACATATAGACCCGTACTGGCCCACAAGGATGCTATCTATAGACCCCTGGCCCACAACGATCCTACCTATAGACCCCATGGCACACAAGGATGCTACCTATAGAGGGCTGGCCCACACGGATGCTACCTATAGACCCCTGCTGACCCACAAGGATGCTACATATCGACCCCTGCTGGCCCACAAGGATGCTACCTATAGTTAGTTAGCTAGTGTTTCAAAGTTTCAGTCAGGCCCTTAGCCAGAAAGAATTGTTTGCCAGTCTCAAAAAAAGTAATTATTCAAAAGTGTTTTAGCGTGTGAATGGTTTATGTGGCAGCCATTCATGTCAATCACTGCTATTGGCCAGTTTAGTTGTTTTTAATGACAAACTAGTGTACCATGTCACATGCTGTTTGTATTTGATGGAAGAAATCACAAATGCTAAGGACAGTAACAAACATGCAGTCAGTTTATTTATTGACCTTAAAAAGTACAATATACTCACAAAAATATTATTATGTAACATTTTTGTTGAATAATGAAAAACAAATTATCACGTGTTTATAACTTATCATGTTCTTTTACATTTCTGAGTTTCTAACCACGTCTGGCAGTGACCTATTTGTGGGCCTAAACGTTGAGAAGCGGGGCCCCCGACATAGGGGTGCTAGCCATGACGTGGAAAGCGACAGTGAATCACAACACACCTTCAGAAAGCCAAAGAGGGTTGACCGTTGCAGCATCAGTGAAAGTATGCTGGGGTCAAAAGGGTCATCACCTTAGTATTTATAGAACTACCTGTCATTATGGTGTCTTGACCATCCCTTGCTTGCTTGGCAAACCATGTTTTGAAATAAATTATTATAAAATACACACATAAATAAACATAATAAAAATAAGTCACTAATGAGAACATTTATTGCAGTTACTTCTATAATATAAACAGTGTTTCTCTGTATATGTGTGTGTGTGGGAAATAAAAGATCCCACACAGGGGATAAATGTGTAACCTGTAGTGGACTCACTAATTCTAGAGAACAACTCCTGTGTTACCCCAAGTTTGGGCTGTTTGCTGGAAACCACCTGAGACCTGCCTCTGTTGACCCACGTCTCCAACAGTTTTGAATGTATCGAGCCAACTTTTTTTATTTTAATTTAGCAGGCCCACGGGGATGGTTTGTAGACTTAGACTTCTTTCGAATTTGTCTGGGGGTTGGAGAAATTGGAGATTCAGTATTTTAAAATGCTGTAAGTTGACACTTCTGCAGAATGCATTCTACATAGTTGTTATAGGTTTTAATTAAATAATACCTAGGAATAGAGTGGCTCCTTTAACACATTTCTTAGATTTAATATCTGGTGTCTCCACTAAGTATTTATTGTTCAAGAGCTTCTGTCCTTAAAAGAATAATAAATTACAGGATAGTCTACTAATAAAATATGGCGCTTGAAACAAGAAATGTGATTTGGTTTGCTGGCCTGGCTCAGGTCATTTCAGATTGTTTAAAGCATCTCTGAGCTTGGGTTCCAAGTATTTTGATGCAGTGTATGTTTACTTTTAATAAATAAAATGTTACCTGTGTACAGTTAAAACTTAAAAGTCCATTTGATGTGAGGCAGGAGGAATAAGCAATTCCTAGAACTAAAACTGAATATTAGAAACATTTTGTGCAATGTTCTCATACTGCCTACATGCATAATAATGTTACAGAACCTACACTGCCCAGCAATTTATTGTCATGTTTCTCATACACAGGACAGTGAAGGTTGACTTGAAACTGTTTGAGGGTGACGCATTAGGGATATTCAATGATGTGAAGCCAGCTGAGGAGTCAACACACAATAAGACCTTGAGTGTTTGTGATTCCATCATTCAATGGTAGTCTCATCCTAATAGTTTTCGTGTCAATGTTAATTGCTGGCCCTTACATTACTGTATGCTGTTTTTGTTGACATTGAATTGTAATGTGTAATGTATATTATAAAGAATGTCACAGTTTAAGTTGAGATTGAGATGTTACTACATTCTCTTCAGTTGTCTTTCACAAACTACTGCTACCAGGTAGTAACAATCCTGTGTAATCGTGTTCTTTATATTCTTGACTAAAACATGACTACTCATAGTTACTGGTGCCTTGTTGCAGTCGCGCGGGAGTGGAGCCTGTTTGAACAGGTGGAGCGTGAGAGTCTGGAGAAGCTGGCTGACCTCCCTCCACCCTCCGCCTTCGACGAGATGATCACTTGGACAAAGCGAGGCTTTGTCTGGAAGTTTCCAGTTGACAATGAGTAAGGTACGACAGCATCTAAGCTGCAGTCAACTAGTCATAATGGCTCAATGTTCATATCCAAAAACTACTTGTCTGGTAAGACTAGTAGTACTAATAATGTTTACTTACAAATCCAAACAGAAACCAACTTGTCCCACCAAAAAATTGCATTAATCATAAACACTACTATTATTGCCGCACCTTGTGTGTTACTGTGCTTGGGATGCATAATCCGTAATTATACTACAAGAAAATGACATTTACTGTGACTTCTACAATTGCTGTCTTTGTTTTGTATTGATGGTTTTGTATGGACTCATTACATTTCAACATTCTGCATTCCAAGATAGCCCATTTTCAAACGTTGTATATGTATCAGAGAAACATTTTCTTAATGAAGACAACTAAAACACGTGATTTCTATGTTTTTGATGTGACGTTACTGCTCTGCCAAGTGACTAAGAGTTAAAAAGTGCAAGACAGAATTATAAATAAAATGATCTATCAAATCTATCAAACTTTTTTTACTTTTATAAACAGTTGATACTGCAACCCAAGTTATGCCAGATAAGTGTCCTGGACAGTGTACTTGTCCAACACAGGTAGCAAACATTAGTGTCGAGCACTGCTCATTCTCTGTAGTCTCTGCCGGCCAGCCACCTGTTCTCTCCTGTCTCTGCCAGCCAGCCTCCTGTTCTCCCCAGTCTCTATCAGCCAGCCACCTGTTCTCTCCAGTCTCTGCCAGACAGCCAACTGTTCTCTGCAGTCTCTGCCGGGCAGCCACCTGTTCTCTCCAGTCTCTGCCAGCCAGTCTATTGTTCTCTCCACTGTCTGCCAGCCAGCCACCTGTTCTCTCCAGTCTCTGCCAGCCAGCCCCCTGTTCTCTCCAGTCTCTGCCAGCCAGCCCCCTGTTCTCCAGTCTCTGCCAGCCAGTCACCTGTTCTCCCCAGTCTCTGTCAGCCAGCCTCCTGTTCTCTCCAGTCTCTGTCAGCCAGCCTCTTGTTCTCTCCTGTCTCTGTCAGCCAGCCCCCTGTTCTCTCCAGTCCCTGCCAGCCAGCCTCCTGTTCTCTCCAGTCTCTGTCAGCCAGCCCCCTGTTCTCTCCAGTCTCTGTCAGCCAGCCCCCTGTTCTCTCCAGTCTCTGTCAGCCAGCCTCTTGTTCTCTCCTGTCTCTGTCAGCCAGCCACCTGTTCTCTGCAGACTCTGCCATCCAGCCACCTGTTCTCTGCAGTCTCTGCCGGGCAGCCACCTGTTCTCTCCAGTCTCTGTCAGCCAGCCACCTGTTCTCTCCAGTGTCTGCCAGCCAGCCTCCTGTTCTCTCCAGGGTCTGCCAGCCAGCCTCCTGTTCTCTCCAGTCTCTGCCAGCCAGCCTCCTGTTCTATCCAGTCTCTGTCAGCCAGCCTCTTGTTCTCTCCAGTCTCTGCCAGCCAGCCACCTGTTCTCTCCAGTCTCTGCCGGCCAGCCACCTGTTCTCCCCAGTCTCTGCCAGCCAGCCACCTGTTCTCTCCAGTCTCTGCCAGCCAGCCACCTGTTCTTTACAGTCTCTGTCAACCAGCCACATGTTCTCTCCAGTCTCTGCCAGCCAGCCAGCCACCTGTTCTCTCCAGCCCCTGCCAGCCAGCCTCCTGTTCTCTCCATTTTCTGTCAGCCAGCCACCTGTTCTCTCCAGTCTCTACCAGCCAGCCACCTGTTCTCTCTAGCCAGGCAGTGAGGAAATCATTCCATCTTGTCTCAGCAATTCACTTAACAAAAACATATTTCCAGTCAGTCACACACTTGAGAAAACCAACAATTGTTGCATGTGTTGTAGAATGTCACTTGTTGCATTTGTTGTAGAGTGTCACTTGTTGCACATGTTGTAGAATGCCACTTGTTGTCTGTGTTATAGAATGTCACTTGTTGACGTGTTGTAGAATGGCACTTGTTGCTCTCCAGTCTCTGCCAGCCAGCCACCTGTTCTTTACAGTCTCTGTCAACCAGCCACATGTTCTCTCCAGTCTCTGCCAGCCAGCCAGCCACCTGTTCTCTCCAGCCCCTGCCAGCCAGCCTCCTGTTCTCTCCATTTTCTGTCAGCCAGCCACCTGTTCTCTCCAGTCTCTACCAGCCAGCCACCTGTTCTCTCTAGCCAGGCAGTGAGGAAATCATTCCATCTTGTCTCAGCAATTCACTTAACAAAAACATATTTCCAGTCAGTCACACACTTGAGAAAACCAACAATTGTTGCATGTGTTGTAGAATGTCACTTGTTGCATTTGTTGTAGAGTGTCACTTGTTGCACATGTTGTAGAATGTCACTTGTTGTCTGTGTTATAGAATGTCACTTGTTGACGTGTTGTAGAATAGCACTTGTTGCATGAGTTGTAGAATGTCACTTGTTGCATGTGTTATAGAATGTCACTTGTTGCAAATGTTGTAGAATATCACTTGTTGCATCTGTTGTAGAATGTCACTTGTTGTCTGTGTTGTAGAATATCACTTGTTGACTTGTTGTAGAATATCACTTGTTGCCTGTGTTGTAGAATGTCACTTGTTGAATGTGTTATAGAATGTCACTTGTTGCCTGTGTTGTAGAATGTCACTTGTTGCACGTGTTGTAGAATATCACTTGTTGCATGTGTTGTAGAATATCACTTGTTTTCTGTTTTGTACAATGTCACTTGTTGCCTGTGTCGTAGAATGTCACTTGTTGCCTGTGTCGTAGAAAGTCACTTGTTGACGTGTTGTAGATTTGCACTTGTTGCCGGTGTCATAGAATGTCACTCTTGACGTGTTGTAGAATGTTACTTGTTGACATGTTGTAGAATGTCACTTGTTGCCTGTGTCGTAGAATGTCACTTGTTGCATGTGTTGTAGAATGTCACTTGTTGACATGTTGTAGAATGTCACTTGTTGACATGATGTAGAGTGTAACTTGTTGCCTGTGTTGTAGAATGTAACTTGTTGCCTGTATTGTAGAATGTAACTTGTTGCCTGTGTCGTAGAATGTCACTTGTTGCATGTGTTGTAGAATGTCACTTGTTGCATGTGTCATAGAATGTCACTTGTTGCATGTGTTTTAGAAAGTCACTTGTTGCATGTGTTGTAGAATGTCACTTGTTGTCTGTGTTGTAGAATGTCACTTGTTGACTTGTTGTAGAATGTCACTTGTTGCCTGTGTTGTAGAATGTCACTTGTTGCATGTGTTGTATAATGTCACTTGTTGTCTGTGTTGTACAATATCACTTGTTGTAGAATGTCAGTTGTTGCCTGTGTTGTAGAGTGTCACTTGTTGCATGTGTTGTAGAATGTCACTTGTTGCCTGTTTCGTAGAATGTCACGGGTTGTAGAATGGCACTTGTTGCATGTGTTGTAGAATGTAACTTTTTGATGTGTTGTAGAATGGCACTTGTTGCATGTGATGTAGAATGTCACTTGTTGCCTGTGTGGTAGAATGTCACTCTTGACGTGTTGTAGAATGTCACTTGTTGACATGTTGTAGAATGTCACTTGTTGCATGTGTTGTAGAATGGCACTTGTTGCATGTGTCGTAGAATGTCACTTTTTGATGTGTTGTAGAATGGCACTTGTTGCATGTGATGTAGAATGTCACTTGTTGCCTGTGTGGTAGAATGTCACTCTTGACGTGTTGTAGAATGTCACTTGTTGACATGTTGTAGAATGTCACTTGTTGCATGTGTTGTAGAATGGCACTTGTTGCATGTGTCGTAGAATGTCACTTTTTGACGTGTTGTAGAAAGGCACTTGTTGCATGTGATGTAGAATGTCACTTGTTGCCTGTGTGGTAGAATGTCACTCTTGACGTGTTGTAGAATGTCACTTGTTGACATGTTGTAGAGTGTAACTTGTTGCCTGTGTTGTAGAATGTAACTTGTTGCCTGTGTTGTAGAATGTCACTTGTTGACATGTTGTAGAATGTCACTTGTTGACATGTTGTAGAATGTCACTTGTTGCCTGTGTTGAAGAATATCACTTGTTGCCTGTGTGGTAGAATGTCACTCTTGACGTGTTGTAGAATGTCACTTGTTGACATGTTGTAGAGTGTAACTTGTTGCCTGTGTTGTAGAATGTAACTTGTTGCCTGTGTTGTAGAATGTCACTTGTTGACATGTTGTAGAATGTCACTTGTTGCCTGTGTTGAAGAATATCACTTGTTGCCTGTGTTCCAGGTTTGGAGGAGGAGGCCCAGCCTGGCTTTCATGAGCACGTCTTCCTGGACCACCTAATTGAGGACTTCCACAGCAGCGGCCCCATCCGCCATTTTATGGAGCTCGTCTCTACAGGACTCTCTAAGAACCCGTACCTGACTATCACACAGAAGACAGAACATGTCCAGTGGTTCCGCGAATACTTCAGTGACAAGATGCAGATGGTTGAAGATGCAATAGCTTTTGAACATGTGGCAAACTGATGCCATTGTGTGATCAACTTGTGAACGGATTTAATCAGAAGTGATTGACTTCATTTGGTAGTGCATCTCAGTGGCAGATTGTTCATGTTATCACACAGACATTGTTTGCCTCAAATGTCAAGATGTTGACTATGTACGAATTTATAAAGTAATAAATGTCATCATTAAACATACTGAATTTGCTTAGTTGGTAGACGAGAGGATAGTTGGTAGGTTGGTAGATGACAGGACAGTTGGTAGGTAAGAGAACACTTGGTATGGGAGAGGACAGTTGGTAGGGGAGAGGACAGTTGGTAGGTGAGAGGGCAGTTTGTAGGTGAGAGGACAGTTGGTAGGTGAGAGGATAGTTGGTAGGTGAGATGACAGTTGTTAGATGAGAGGACAGTTGGTATATGAGAGTACAGTTGGTAGGGGAGAGTACATTTGGTAGGGGAGATGACAGTTGGTTGGTGAGAGTACAGTTGGTAGGTGAGAGGACACTAATAATGTTCAACTTTATAGTCACTAATACTAAGTTATTAATATACATTATTTCATTATGTTCAATCAGTATTAATAGTAAAAATCCAATAATAAGTTTATATAAACACTGTGTTCTCTCTCGGGCGAGGAACGACTGACAACAAAGTTCTCCTAGCTACCGACCGGTCTTTACGCGGCACATAACCTCTCCACTAGGTGGCGACTCTAATATTGTATAACCACTAATAATATGTTATTGATATACATAATTTGATAATATCAAATCAATATTAATAATGATAATCAAATAATAAATTTATATAAACACTTCTAAATGTCGATAATTTGAAAAACTAAAACTAAATGTCTCATCGTGGCACTCGTTCTGCTGCGTCTGCATTGCGAGTGCAGTACGAACCCACAGAGCCACTGCTTCCGATGCGTTGTTGATGTTCAAATTTATATAAAGTAACACTTGTTTCAAATATACACTTCTATGATAATGTTCAACAATGGTGTTATATAATTACTAATAATATGTTATTAATATGCATTATTTCATAATGTTCAATCAGTAGTAATAGTAATAATCAAATAATAAGTTTAAATAAACACTGCGTTCTCACTCGAGCGAGGCACGACTGTCAACACTGTTTACCTATTGCTGACATCAGCGACAGGCCGGCCGTTACGCGGCACAGTAACATGACCGCCGCTCGAGGTGGCGACTATGATATTGTATAGTCACTAATAATTATTATTGATAGACATTTCATAATGTTCAATCAGGATTACTAATAATAAACAATTAATAAGTTTAAATAAATACAGTGTTCTAAATGTCAATAATTTGACCAAAAATAATGTCTCGAGGTGGGATTCGTCCTACTGCGTCTACATTGCATATCCAGTACTAACGCTCGGTGCCACTGCTTCCGATGGTTTGTTGACGTTCAAATTCATATCAAGTAGAGGTGTTTCAAATATATATATATATATATATATATATATATATATATACTACCATAATAATATTCGACTATGATGTTATATAATAACTAATAACATGTTAATAATATGTATTATTTTATTATGTTCAATCAGTAGTAATAGTAATAATCAAATAATACGTTCAAATAAACACTGCGTTCTCACTCGTGCGAGGCAAGACTGTCAACAATGTTTACCTATTGCTGACGTCAGCGTCAGGCCGGCCGGTACGCGGCACAGTTACATAAACGCCGCACGAGGCGGGCCGTTGTATTCAACTGCCGTTGCAGAGTAGAGCGCGCTCGCGCTTCTCGTCAGTTCTACGGTCGAATTGTCGTCGTCGAGACGTGTTTTGTAGGGCGGCGAGCACGAACCGTTTTCTGTTGTGAGTGCTGTCACTTAGCGATATTTGTGCGTACTGCTCACAGTGTATTTTCGCTTGGATTACTGGCGTCTATAACTCAACGTTGTTATGACAGCGGCGAGATGTGGTGTTTTTCTTCACGATATGCGTTGTGTGAGCGGAACGTCGGTTGCGCATTACTTCTGGGTCCAGTTGCGCATTACTTCCGGTTGCGCCTCATGTCCGTTTCCGGTTGCGCATGACTTCCGGTTCCGATTGCGCATAACATCCGGTTCCTGTTGCGGATAACAACCGGTTCCGGTTGCGCATCACATCCGGTTCCGGTTGCGCATCACATCCGGTTCAGGTTGCGCATCACATCCGGTTGCGCTTGCGCATTATTTCCGGTTGCGGTTGCGCAGATACTTCTGGTTCCGGTTCCGCTGTTAATTTACTGCTCCGGTTTAACAGTTACTTCACATTCCGGGTGCGTAGTAGGTAAGATGCGTTCGGCCGCGAAAAATGCGGTGTCTGTTTGCACGTCTTTTTCGATACCTCAGATAAACAATGGTAGCCGTTAATTTTACTGAAACGCTACTCGATTGTCCGACACAACTGGTTTTAAGCCACAGTTATAGCAGGCCTAGAAATCACGTCGTTTCGTCCCGCGAATAGGCCATGACGTTTAACCCATTTGACCCCACGCATCCGAAAGCATCTGGTGGAGATAAAGCCTGTAGAGGTGGCCCCATCTTGCGGATACTTAAGAGACTAATTCTTTGATATCTCAGCTATGAATCCTGGGTAATTTTGACATGGCTTGGCTTTGAACTAATTTAGTTTTTTGTGTGATTGAACTTCATCATCTGTGTAACTTCAAAACATTGAAACTTGGATATCGTAGCTGTTTACTACTAATGAAGTTTGTGCTGATATATCGTTGCATTGGACACATTTGACGTTGAACTAAAGGTAAGTTTACAATACGTTCGAAATACAACTGAATGAGCGATAAAATGCATTGTCGGAGCTTTGTTTATGTTTCGTTGTCCAAGCTAGGTGACGAACAGTCGGGTCTTCATAGCGATATTCCATGCTAGGATTCCTCAAAAAGTATACTTCAGTTCATGGACATTGTTAAGGTATGTATAAAATGGCTATTACCATATTGGTAAAGATTTTAAAATGATTTAGATACTCACACGTGATATTTCTCTCATTGCATTATTTTTGTGTACCTGATAGTTTGGGATATGCATGGGAAAGCACAGATTGCATGCTAATTGAATTTACAAAATTGGGTTCCTGCAAATTTGACATATCCAGTATGCGCTGTACTATTTTGTGAATATTTTGATTTCACTTACTTATATTTATCTGTCTGTTGGAATTAGTCCTCGGAACACTTGTTCATTTGTTTCCACATTATCGCTGCGATGTTATCTGTCAATAACGATGTTACACTACACCATGCAATGCCTATGCCAGGAGAAAAGTTACCATAGTCTTACAATAATAATCAGCTTGCCTTTTGGAGTAATTGAATAAATTTATCAAACAAATTGTATGTTTATAACAATGGTATCTGCTAATGTCTCGGTTTTAGTTGTTGGCTCGATACCAACAGGTATTGCACTCCGTGCAAAATTACCCCTGGCATGGGCTTATTGACCGAAACATTATTGATAATGATATTTATTACAAATTCTTCATATCTAATATTTTTTACATCTAATTAATTGATTATTAATAATAATGTGATAGTAATAGGAAGGAAATTAAGTACAGGTTTAATAGGAATATATTTACATTGCAATGTAATCGACTCCATGACTATGTCTAGATCTTATGGTTATCATGACTGTACTAATGTTGTAGTGCAGATTAAAAAAATTGCTTCTTAACAGTCATAGTTGATTACACCATTTCTAAGTGATCATACATTTGAATACTAATCATAACTGATCATAGTTATGGTCTTGCTTTTTATGATAAACTGTAGCTTCTCAACTCAATATTTATTTCCAACATATGCAAAGCTGTACAATAGCCAGCCAATGTTCAACAATATTATTATATTATAGAGGCTAGCATATAAATTACACACTTCGATACCTGTCTTGCAGTTCATTGATTTACTGTATTGTTTCTCAGATATCAAAGTGGTTCTAATATCATCAGTGTGCAAACATTGTAGAATAAATGGTTATATTGTTGTACTGTTTCTTATATATTATATTTTTTTGTATGAGCAGCCTTCGGCCTTCGCACACTAATTGCAGTGTGGCTGGATACTTCCTAGAGAAGTTAAGATAGTGTTTGATTGATCAGGTCTGCCAGGGAAGTAGTGTTTAGTGTTTTGAGTAGTCGTGGGGATTGGCTACTGCGCTATATAAGAACTTAACTTTATCATTATGCCATTAATGTATACCTCTGTGTTCATTTGCTACATACTTTCTAGCGGGGCGGCAGAACTACGGGAGGTGGATGCCCTCTTCCGGAGATACAGTATGAAGATGTGATATGACGGATCGTTGGGGAAACCACCAACCTGGTGAGAGTAAGAGCCAAGTTGCAAAAAGATGTGAGTGGACTTTAGCACGTGGGAGGTGATGCACTTATAATGATCCAAACTTAACTGTACAAATGCGTAGATGTATCCAACTAATGACTTATTTAGATTTTAAACTATGGTTAGAGTTGGGACACATTCCTACAGATAATAATTATATCAGCGATGCATTTTAGTAATATCTAAATAAAATAGTCTGACATATACCACGTTGTTGAGTGAGAAGTTAACCGAGCTTGCACAATAATTAAGACTTTAAGTAGAACTAAAATATGGTAGGTCATTGCTTTGGTGCTGGCAAGAATTGTTTTTCTTTGGATCAGTAATGTGAACATAGCCTCCTGCATGGATCTCTGGTTTTTTATTATCAGATGAAGCACAACATGGATTATATTATAATACTTCTGTACCATTCCTGTCATTCAGAGGTCTGTTTGACTGCTCACCAGGCACTGTATATATTAATGGTAATACCCTAGGTTTCGATCACTGTAATTACACAGCTACTAATTAATAATATAATGATAAAATATACTAAATTTAATATATCAGCAGATCCAACCTTAATTGTTCATGAGGCTTTACAACATATAAAACCCACATATCATCCTTGGAAGCCAAAGGTCACTTTGATGTGCTACATACCTGGCTCGTTGGATCTGCAAACCATGGCGTTGAGCAGAGACGAACTCTGAAATTATAACAACTGCATTCGCCAGTCACTATTGCATCAGCCGTGGGAACAGCACAAATACATGCCCCAAATTGATGATGGATACACGTCTGGTGAGAATCCCAATGTTACATGTTTTTTAGAATGTCACTTGTTGCATGTGTTGTAGAATGTCACTTGTTGTCTGTGTTGCAGAATGTCACTTGTTGACTTGTTGTAGAATGTCACTTGTTGCCTGTGTTGTAGAATGTCACTTGTTGCATGTGTTGTAGAATGTCACTTGTTGTCTGTGTTGTACAATGTCACTTGTTGTAGAATGTCACTTGTTGCCTGTGTTGTAGAATGTCACTTGTTGCATGTGTTGTAGAATGTCACTTGTTGCATGTGTCATAGAATGTCACTTTTTGACGTGTTGTAGAATGGCACTTGTTGCATGTGATGTAGAATCTCACTTGTTGCCTGTGTGGTAGAATGTCACTCTTGACGTGTTGTAGAATGTCACTTGTTGACATGTTGTAGAGTGTAACTTGTTGCCTGTGTTGTAGAATGTAACTTGTTGCCTGTGTTGTAGAGTGTCACTTGTTGACATGTTGTAGAATGTCACTTGTTGCCTGTGTTGAAGAATATCACTTGTTGCCTGTGTTCCAGGTTTGGAGGAGGAGGGCCAGCCTGGCTTTCATGAGCACGTCTTCCTGGACCACCTCATTGAGGACTTCCCCAGCCGCGGCCCCATCCGCCATTTTATGGAGCTCGTCTCTGCAGGACTCTCCAAGATCCCGTACCTGACTATCACACAGAAGACAGAACATGTCCAGTGGTTCCGCGAATACTTCAGTGACAAGATGCAGATGGTTGAAGATGCAATAGCTGTTGAACATGTGGCAATCTGATGCCATTGTGTGATCAACTTGTGAACGGCTTTAATCAGAAGTGGTTGAATTCATTTGGTAGTGCATCTTAGTGGCAGATTGGTCATCTTATCACACAGACATTGTTTGCCTCAAATGTCAAGATGTTGACTATGTACGAATGTAAAAAGTAATAAATGTCATCATTAAACATATTGAATTTGCTTAGTTGGTAGACGAGAGGATAGTTGGTAGGGGGAGTACAATTGGTAGATGAGAGGACAGTTGGTAGGTAAGAGGACACTTGGTAGGGGAGAGGACAGTTGGTAGGGGAGAGGACAGTTGGTAGGGGAGAGGACAGTTGGTAGGTGAGAGGAGAGTTTGTAGGTGAGAGGACAGTTGGTAGGTGAGAGGACAGTTGGTAGGTGAGACGACAGTTGGTAGATGAGAGGACAGTTGGTAGGTGAGAGTACAGTTGGTAGGGGAGAGTACATTTGGTAGGGGTGATTACAGTTAGTTGATGAGAGTACAGTTGGTAGGTGAGAGGACAGTTGGTAGGGGAGAGGACAGTTTGTAGGTGAGAGGACAGTTGGTAGGTGAGAGGACAGTTGGTAGATGACAGGACAGTTGGTAGGTGAGATTACAGTTGGTAGGGGAGAGTACATTTGGTAGGGGAGATGACAGTTGGTTGGTGAGAGTACAGTTGGTAGGTGAGAGGACACTAATAATGTTCAACTGTATAGTCACTAATACTAAGTTATTAATATACATTATTTCATAATGTTCAATCAGTGGTAATAGTAAAAATCCAATAATAAGTTTAAATAAACACTGTGTTCGCTCTCGAGCGAGGAACGACTGACAACAAAGTTCTCCTAGTTACCGACCGGTCTTTACGCGGCACATAACCTCTCCACTAGGTGGCGACTCTAATATTGTATAACCATTAATAATATGTTATTGGTATACATAATTTGATAATATCAAATCAATATTAATAATGATAATCAAATAATAAATTTAAATAAACACTTCTGAATGTCGATAATTTGAAAAACTAAAACTAAATGTCTCATCGTGGCACTCGTCCTGCTGCGTATGCATAGCGAGTGCAGTACGAACCCACAGAGCCACTGCTTCCGATGCGTTGTTGATGTTCAAATTCATATAAAGTAGCACTTGTTTCAAATATACACTTCTATAATAATGTTCGACTATGGTGTTAAATAATTACTAATAATATGTTATTAATATGCATTATTTCATAATGTTCAATCAGTAGTAATAGTAATAATCAAATAATAAATTTAAATAAACACTGCGTTCTCACTCGAGCGAGGCACGACTGTCAACAATGTTGACCTATTGCTGACATCAGCGACTGGCCGGCCGTTACGCGGCACAGTAACATGACCGCCGCTCGAGGTGGCGACTATGATATTGTATAGTCACTAATAATTGTTATTGATATACATTATTTCATAATGTTCAATCAATATTACTAATAATAAACAATTAATAAGTTTAAATAAACACAGTGTTCTAAATGTCAATAATTTGACAAAAAAATAATGTCTCGAGGTGGGATTCGACCTGCTGCGTCTACATTGCAAGTCCAGTACTAACCCACGGAGCCACTGCTTCCGATGGTTTGTTCAAATTCATATTAAGTAGCATTGTTTCAATATATATATATATATATATATATATATATATATATATATATATATATATATATATACACTACCATAATAATGTTCGACTATGATGCTATATAATAACTAATAATATGTTAATAATATGTATTATTTTATAATAATAATAATAGTAACTTCTTTTGCGCCAATATCCTCGAAAATCAAGCTCAGTGGCGCGACAAAACCAGGGGATTAATCAATCTCATAATCGAAAGCAATGCGTGAGTCGTCAACGGATGGATGGAAAAGCTAGGAGGCTAAGGAGGATAGGCAGCATTAAAGAGATAGGTTTTTAGATGTCGGCGGAATGAAACTATATTACCTTGTGATTTAACACTGGCAGGAAGCGAATTCCACACCGTTGGTGCGGCAACCGAGAAAGCTCGGGTCCCGGCTTTCGTTTTCACCCGAGGGATGTGAAGAGGGTTACTACTGGTTGAGCGTAGCTGTCTGGAATTTCTTGTTGGAGTTAGCATTGAATTTAGATATGCTGGTTGTGTAGATGAGAGTGCTTGATAGGCTATTGTACACATTTTGAAAATGATGCGATAGTGCACAGGTAGCCAATGCAGTGATTTTAGAAGCGGCACTGAGCGAGAAAAACGTGGAGAACGCGTGACTACCCTTGCTAAACAATTTTGGACACGCTGAAGTTTGGCTATGTCCTTGTTTGCGGTATTGTAAAGGAGGGAATTGCAGTAGTCGAGTCTGCTGCTTACTAGAGCTGTGGCGATGGTTTTAGCAACGGAAAGTGATAAAAACCGGCGGATACGGCGAAGATCACGGATATGGTAAAAACAGCAACGGCATGTTTTCGAGATATGTTTTTTGAAATTGAAGTTTTCATCAAACGTTACTCCGAGATTTAAAACTGAGGTGGCTGGTGTGATACTCTGACTCAGAATATGTGTCGGGAAAAAGCCATTGAGTTTTGCCCGCTGCGTTGAGGTACCAATGATGAGAAATTCAGTCTTATCTGCATTTAGTTTTAATTTACTATTTTTCACCCAGAGGGAGACATCTTGGAGACAATCCCTGAGCTGGTTTAGGGAGCGACAAGTATCTGGTGTGGTCAGAGAAACATAGATTTGTGTGTCATCTGCATAAAGGTGATGATCCAGGTTATGACTCTGGATAACTGAGCTTAATGGTGTTGTGTACAGAGTGAAAAGCAACGGACCCAAAACAGAACCCTGGGGGACACCACAAGAGGTGGGCAGCATGTCTGAGAAGCAGTTACCTATTTTAATGGCTTGCCGTCTGTCAGTAAGGTATGAAGTAAACCAGCTCAAGGCTGTGCCAGATATCCCGTACCACGTTGATAAGCGTGTAATGAGAATGTCGTGGTCAATGGTGTCGAAAGCGGCGGATAGGTCAAGCAGGGTCAGTGCAGTAACTTTGCCATTATCAATGTTAAGGTTTATGTCATTGTGTACTTTTAAAAGAGCAGTTTCTGTTGAGTGAAATTGTTTGTACGCAGACTGTGATGCATTGGTTAAACCATTTATGTTGATGTGAGAAGTAAGTCGATTTGCAACAACCTTTTCGAGTATTTTGGAAATGAAGCTAAGGTTAGAAATAGGCCTGTAGCTGTTTAGATCTTCTTTTGACAGAGTTGTCTTCTTAAGAATTGGATTTACATGTGCACATTTAAAGTCTTCAGGGAATAAGCCGGAGCAGAGTGATGCATTTATTATATATGTTATTGGTTTAATTAAAACGTCAAGGCATGCTTTCAGTAGTATGGTCGGAAGTGGGTCAAGATCACAAGATTTATTTGGGGATGACATGATTATTTTTTTCACTTCAGTAGTTGTGGCTGGTTCAAACGATGTAAGTTTAGAATTTAGTTGTGGAGAGTCGGCATTTATAGTGTCTGAGGTGTGATCTGTGAAGGCTGAATGTATCAGGCTGATTTTGTCTTTAAAATGACTTGAGAAAGAGTTACACAGTGACTTGATTGATGCATGGGTTGGTAGGGAAGGAGCAGGCCGCCTGTGTAAAATCTGATTGATGCATTTCCATAGTTGTTTTGGTGTAGCGGAGTTATTTGCGACCATGTTTTCGTAATAATACGATTTTGCTTTTGACATTTGTTGGTTACATAGATGACATTGCCGTGTGTAGCGTGACCTGTCTAAGGATGACCGAGATTTACGCCAAACACGTTCCAGATAGCGACGGCGCCGTTTAGATTGGATTATTTCCGGGGTCATCCAAGGAGCTGGCGGCTTTTGTGACACAGATTTGGATTTAGCGGGTGCATGTTTGTCAAGCAATGTCTTCAGTATTTGACGGTACTGTTTGTATAGGTCTGATACATGTTCTTTAGGATGTGTGACAAGGTCGGATGTAATTATATCAGTCATAAATGATGCAATGTTGATACTGTGAATGGCTCTGTAAAACATGTTGTGTTTGGACACGGCTGGGGCTAAAGGAACTTTAAGATCTGCAATTACTGTGTTATGGTCCGATAAGCCATCTACAACTGTGGGTGTCTGAATGTTTTTACAAGAGGAACGAGTTATCAAGATGTCAAGCCAATGTCCATGTATGTGTGTTGGGAAATTGACATGTTGTTTTGTGTCAAATGATGCCAGGATATCATTAAACGTGATAGTTGTTGCAGATGGTGTATCCAGGTGAAGATTAAAATCGCCCAAAATGTAAAATTCTGTGTGCATGGTTGCAACATTTTCCAAAAGATCCTGGAATTCTTCAAAGAAGTTAGCTGGATGACCTGGAGGGCGATAAATACAAATGAAAACCCCACAGAAGCACGAATTAGATATGTTAAGACAAATAGATTCAAATGTGGTATAGTCCGGGCTGGTGTACGGGGTTACGTTAAATAGTTTTGAAATAAGGAAACCGACACCTCCGCCTCGTCCAACTGGACGTGGTCGATGGTGGAAGGTATAGCCAGGAGGGGAGATGTCGGCAATACATGCATCTGTGTCATGCGGTCTGAGCCAGGTCTCAGTCACAGCGAGAATGTCTATTGTTTTGGAAATTATAAGATCAGTGATAGAGGCAGTTTTTTCACGAATTGAACGAATGTTAGTGGTGGCCAGGCGGATGTTATGCCTGACCACAGGTCCAGGATTAAGACTAACATCTCCCGCTAGCAGTAAGATCAAGGCCAATTTAAATGTTGGCCTGGAACGGGGTATAGGTAGTAATTTTCGGTTGAAACACAGATTAAGGCATGGCAGACTGTGTAAGTATGTCAAGGATTCTTGTGTGGTCATGTATTTGGAAGGTGTTGAAATTACATCCGACCATTGTGCCAGTGTGTTACACAAGGTGAAATCATGGCTTCTAGAAGCTGCAGAACATGATAAAAATAAAACACAGTGAGAACAATGGTGACATTTGACAAAATCTGCTCAAGTGATAAAATTAATGTATCATAAAATAATTAGTGACTGAGAGTGGCCAGACGTTCTAAAATAATGTAAATGTTTGGCATGGGTCAACAGCACCAAAACTTAATAAATAACATGTAATAAATAAGTATATGAGAGTATAAGATCACACTAAATCTAAAATTACAGTAGTTTCTCAGATGTAAGACTAATAAATATAGCGAGAAAAATAAATAAATAAATAATGTGTTATAAAATAAATATTATATAGACATAATCAAGTGGTATTTAAAATTATTAATAAACTAAATCAGTAGTTTCAAATGAGTTTGTAAAATGCTAAATAAGTCTGTAAAATGCTAAATGTAGAATGAGTTTGTAAAAGGCTAAACACAAATCAGTTTAACAAATCAGTTTAAAAGGCTAAATACAGATCGTTTAAATCTTCGCGCTCGGCAAAGCCAGTGCAAAAGTAATAAGACGTTTAGTGCCCGTGCAGATGAAACGTAGAGGTCTTCACCCCCAGGGCGATACTGGGTGTAAAGGAACGTCTTATGAAAATGCCTGTTAGTTAACAGTTTAAAAGGGCTACCCATGTCTTTGTATGTTATTTGTAACGGATACCGAAGCGCGAAAAGTTGACTATCTGTATTATCGCCCACTATGTTGTAAATGATTAATTTTAGCGGCGTAACTGGTGTAATTTATAAAAATTTCTGCGTGTCCAAATAAAGTAGTGTGTTGGTCTTATAACTGCAGTAATGTCGAACACAAAAATGCAGAATTTATATTAAAAATGTAAATTTGAACGAGCAGTGAAATAGAAACATGTACCACCTTACGCCACCTAGCGACCAACCTTATTATGTTCAATCAGTAGTAATAGTAATAATCAAATAATAAGTTTAAATAAACACTGCGTTCTCACTCGTGCGAGGCAAGACTGTCAACAATGTTTACCTATTGCTGACGTTACGCGGCACAGTTACATAACCGCCGCACGAGGCGGGCCGTTGTATTCAACTGCCATTGCAGAGTAGAGCGCGCTCGCGCTTCTCGTCAGTTCTGCGGTCGAATTGTCGTCGTCGAGACGTGTTTTGTAGGGCGGCGAGCACGAACCGTTTTCTGTTGTGACTGCTGTCACTTTGCGATATTTGTGCGTACTGCTCACGGTGTATTTTCGCTTGGAATACTGGCGTCTATAACTCAACGTTGTTATGACAGCGGCGAGACGTGGTGTTTTTCTTCACGATGTGCGTTTTGTGAGCGGAACGTCGGTTGCGCATTAGTTCCGGGTCCAGTTGCGCATTACTTCCGGTTCCGATTGCGCATCACATCCGGTTCCGGTTGCACATAACTTCCTGTTCTGGTTGCGCACCACATCCGGTTCCGGTTGTGCATCATATCCGGTTCCGGTTGCGCATGACTTCCGGTTCCGATTGCGCATCACATCCGGTTCCTGTTGCGCATCACATCCGGTTCCGGTTGCACATAACTTCCTGTTCTGGTTGCGCACCACATCCGGTTCCGGTTGTGCATCATATCCGGTTGCGCATGACTTCCGGTTCCGATTGCGCATCACATCCGGTTCCGGTTGCGCATCACATCCGGTTGCGGTTGCGCATTATTTCCGGTTGCGGTTGCGCAGATACTTCTGGTTCCGGTTCCGCTGTTAATTCCGGCTCCGGTTTAACAGCTACTTCTGATTCCGGTTGCGTAGTAGGTAAGATGCGTTGGCCGCGAAAAATGCGGTGTCTGTTTGCACGTCTTTTTCGATACCTCAGATAAACAATGGTAGCCGTTAATTTTACTGAAACGCTACTCGATTGTCCGACACAACTGGTTTTAAGCCAGTGTTATAGCAGGTCTAAAAATCACGTCGTTTCGTCCCGCGAATAGGCCATAACGTTTAACCCATTTGACCCCACGCATCCGAAAGCATCTGGTGGAGATAAAGCCTGTAGAGGTGGCCCCATCTAAGAGACTAATTCTTTGATATCTCAGCTATGAATCCTGGGTAATTTTGACATGGGTTGGCTTTGAACAAATTGAATTTTTTTGGTGATTGAACTTCATCATCTGTGGACCTTCAAAACATTGAAACTTACACATCGTAGCTATTTACTACTGATGAAGTTTGTGCTGATATATCGTTGTTGTATTGGACACTTTTGCGATATTCCATGCCAGGATTCCTCAAAAAGTATACTGCAGTTCATGGACATTGTTAAGGTATGTGTAAAATGGCTATTACCATATTGGTAGAGATTTTAAAATGATTTAGATACTCACACTTGATATTTCTCTCATTGCATTATTTGTGTGTACCTGATAGTTTGGTGTATGCATGGGAAAGCACAGATTACATGCAAATTGAATTGACAAAATTGGGTTCCTGCAAATTTGACATATCCAGTATGCACTGTACTATTTTGTGAATGTTTTGATTTCACTTACTTATATTTATCTGTCTGTTGGAATTAGTCCTCAGAACACTTGTTAATTTGTTTCCACATTATCGCTGCGATATGTTATCTGTCAATAATGCTGTTACACTACACCATGCAATGCCTAGGCCAGGAGAAAACTTACCAGTCTTACAAAAATAATCAGCTTGCCTTTTGGAGTAATTGAATAAATGTATCAAACAAATTAGCAAATCCTCTGGACTACTCAAAAAACTAAACACTACTTCTTTGGCAGACCTGATCAATCAAACACTATCTTAATTTCTCTAGGAAGCATCCAGCCACACTGCAATTAGTGTGCGATGGCCGAAGGCTGCTCATACAAAAATATATAATATATAAGAAACAATACAACAATATAAACATTTGTTCTACAATGTTTGCACACTGATGATAATAAAACCATATTGATATCTGAGAAACAATACAGTAAATTAATGAACTACAAGACAGGTATCTAAGTGTGTAATCTGAATGCTAGCCTCTGTAATATAATAACATTGTAGAACATTGGCTGCCCATTGCACAACTTTACATATGCTGGAAATAAATATTGAGTTGACAAGCTACAGCTTATAATAAAAAGCAAGACCATAACTATGATCAGTTATGATTAGTATTCAAACATATGATCATTTAGAAATGGTGTAATCAACTATGACTAAGCAATTTTTGTATCTGCTCTACACCATTTGTACAGTCATGATAACCATAACACCTGTAGACAAACTAGACATAGTCATGGAGTCGATTACATTGCAGTGTAATACCTACCTTACCTTACCTTACCTTACCTTACCTTATGACGGTTCTGATCGTATGATTCTGTGTTCCTTTGTAACTATTACACCTGTACTTAATTTCCTTCCTATTACTATCACATTATTATTATTATTCAATTATTTAGATGTCAAAAATATTTGATATGAGGAATTTGTATTAAATATTATTACCAATAAAAGGACATGACGATATGCAATGTTTCGGTCAATAAGCCCGTACCAGGGGTACTTTTGCACGGAGTGCAATACCTGTTGGTATCGAACCAACAACTAAAACCGAGAAATTAGCAGATACCATTGTTATAAACATAAAATTTGTTTGATAAATGTATTCAGTTACGCCAAAAGGCAAGCTGATTATTTTTGTAAGACTAGGGTAACTTCTCTCTTTGCCTAGGCATTGCATGATGTAGTGTAACAGCATCATTGACTGATAACATATCGCAGCGATAATATGGAAACAAATTAACAAGTGTTCTGAGGACTAATTCCAACAGACATATACATTTTTAATTAGTAAAATCAAAACATTCACAAAATAGTACAGTGCATACTGGATACGTCAAATTTGCAGGAACCCAATTTTTTATCAGTTCAATTTGCATGTAATCTGTGCTTTCCCAATGCACACACCAAACTATCAGCTACACAAAATTAATGCAATGAGAGAATTACCAAGTGTGAATATTTAAATCATTTAAAAATCTTTACCAATAATTATGGTAATAGCCATTTTATACATACCTTAACAATATCCATGTACTGCAGTATACTTTTTGAGGAATCCTGGCATGGACCCGGTACATCATTGTGTTGTACTCGTTAAGTCTCATAATTCATATTAATAAGTATGTTCATCGTCTTCTTTGGGAAATCCAGTACCACCATTATATGCTGAGTTTGTGGACAAGGGCTTCTACTTTTAGTTTGCTCCGAGGTTCTAATGGGGCTATAAATTAACAATGGTACTTGTAGGCATGTATCAACGAATGCCATGTCATTAGTTTTATGAGATGTCCTCTGTGCCTTGCAGTTAGTTATTCTTTGGGACAGTGGGTGCATGCTTGCTGGGTATAAATATAGTAGGGATATCTATGAAAGCATGTTGCAGATGGCAGTCTGATGTATCATAGAATGGGTGGTGAGAAAGATGCAGCTGGGTCATTCCGTGTCAAATCAATCACCTTTTGGCCATTATTTTTGCATCACCCGACTCCAAATTTAATGAAATTTAGTACAGTTTTTGGTTCACATGAGTATATCAAAAAAAATATATATATATAAATCTAGTTCACGTATCATGGAAGATATAGGTCACTGAACTTTGACCTGATTCGCATACTGACCGCTACAGTAATGCCTGTAACTCTGCTATTAATAAAGCTAGAGAAACAATCAATATACCATTGGAAAACCAACAAACATGTGCATATAACTTATAAATTTAAAACAATAGTGTAAATACAAATGTTTAAATCATGAAATTTGATCTTTAACCTCAGATACCCAAAAGTGTATCCTCTGATTTTGCACATATTTTGTAGACAGCATCCTATGCTATTGCAGAAGAGTCCCTGAAAATATTAGAGTGGGCAAATAATAATGTTCAGAGATACATTAAATTAAGTACACCCGACATCAACCGTGGATGGAAAATTGTACCAGGATAGCACTGTTTAACACAATACAAACATACAGCACAATCTCTGATTTTGCTAATACTGTGTACACAGGATCCAATATCATTGCAGAAGAGTCCTAGAAATTATTAGACTGGACAAATAATAAGTTTTAGAGATACATTAAATTAAGTACACCCGTCGATGTAAAATTGCACAAGGATAGCACTGTATAGCCCAATACAAACATACAGCACAATCTCTGATTTTGATAATATTTTGTATACAACATCCTATACTATTGCAGAAAGTTCCCTAAAAATATTGGAGTGGGCAAATAATAATGTTCAGAGATACATTAAATTAAGTACACCTTTGGATGAAAAATTGCACCAGCATAGCACTGTATAATCTGTGCAATATAAACATACAGCACAATCTGATTTATAAATCCATATATGTATATATGCTCACTAATTATATAATTGCCATTCAATATACCAGGGGTTATTGTTATGCAATTATCCATCAGAGGGACAAGATCATGCACATGCAAATGTTGTCTAAACTGTTATGTGATTTGTGGCATACAGATCAATGTTAAAATATACAAATGACCAACTTGTATTGCATAATACATAATGGTAAGCATTGCAGATTGAATTGTGTTCATAGTTGATCAACTTCATGTGTGATGATTGCAGTTTCATTAGACTGAGAGATAATATGTGAAGTGATCTGAAAAAGGTGAAGTAATGAAATTTATAATTAGTGAGCACATATACATATATGATTTACACATCAGAGACTGTGCTGTATGTTCGTGGGTTATACAGTGATATCCTGGTGCAGTTTTTCATCCACGGGTGTGTACTTAATTTAATGTATCTCTGAACATTATTATTTGCTCACTCCAATATTTTCAGGGACTTTTCTGCAATGTTCTATACCAAATATTAGCAAATTCAGAGATTGTGCTGTATGTTTGTATTGGGCTATACAGCGCTATCCTGGTGCAATTTCTTATCCATGGGTGTACTTAATTTAATGTATCTCTGAAACTTATTATTTGCCCACTCTAATATTTTCAGGGACTCTTCTGCAATAGCGATATTGTCTACAAAATATTTTTTTACACAGAGGATACATTTTTTGGGTATCTGAGGTTAAAGGTCAAATTTGGAAAATTACAAGATTCTTATTTACACTATTGTTTTAATGCTATGACAGTTATATGCACACGTTTGTTGGCTTTCCAATGATATATTGTTTGTTTCTCTAGCTTTATTAATAGCAGAGTTACAGGCATTACTGTAGCGGTCAGTAAGCGAATGGGGTCAAAGTTCAGTGACCTATATCTTTCAATGATACTTGACCTAGATTTTCATTTTATTTTTTATTTTGATATTCTCGCATGAGCCAACAACTTTACTACTAAATTTCATCACAATTGGAGTCGGGTGATGTTTTGAGTGATTGATTTGACATGGAATGACCCAGCAGTACACCTGCAGGAGGACCTCAACAGGCTCCAGGAGTGGGAGAAGACCTGGCTAATGGATGTCAACCCAGATAAATGTGAAATTCTAAAGATCACAAATGAAGTTAAACCCAACAACTCTGACTAGTATATTCATGATCACATATTATCCCTAGCCATATACTATAACCCTAAATCGATGTAAAAGAGAAAACTATACATTGACAAAGGGCGACCCATCCTGGAGAACAGAGCCCTACACAACACTGCAAAGCACCTAGGCATAAATATCAATAGCAAAATGTCCTGGAACCACCAAGTAGATGCTGTCTCAAAGAAAGCCAATACATGTAGCACCCTTATCTTTCTTAGACATAACACCAGCAAATGTCCAAGA
Source organism: Oasisia sp. SBJ-2009 (assembly GCA_964017155.1). NCBI lineage: Eukaryota > Metazoa > Annelida > Polychaeta > Sabellida > Siboglinidae > Oasisia > Oasisia sp. SBJ-2009. The sequence continues at coordinate 31,194,935 of OZ024857.1, read as the reverse complement.
CCAGTCAAATCATACTGAACATTATCAAACCTTTGTTAGACGAAAGCTTGAATACGCTTCTATCATCTGGGACCCCACCACCAAACAAAACATCAACAAACCTGAAATGGTGCAGAGGCGAGCCGCCAGATATGTACATAACGTATATAACTCTACACAGTGACTGGCGGCACCACAACACTGAATTGGCAGTCCCCAGAACACCATAGCACACAGCTAGGCTCACTGAATCCAGGAACACTATGATGTACAAAATGCTGCACAGTCTAAGTTGATATCCCTCTATACATACACCCAGCCAGCATGCACTCACTGATACAGTGCCACAGAACACTGATTTAGCTGCTGGGCGCATAGGCCAACCCCTACAACTAATGGTCCAACATTCCTGGGTACAAGCCTATGACATAGCCTGAGACTATGAGCAATACTTCTTTGTAGCCCCAATAGAACCTTGGAACAAACTAACACCCAAAACAGTAAAATTAATGCTCCCTCTCAACTTGTCAGGGAGCATGTGTATGATTTGAGACTGAAGCAGGGCCTTGAGGCTTGACAGCACTGAAACAGGCAGTGACCGCTGATTTTAACCAGCCCTTGCACTTTTTCTATGAACATTTCAACACCATTATTATTTATAATTAATCAGCATTGTCCAGCACTTGAACATGCCCGTGAAATCTGAATATGTTACGGTAGTGGATTACTGAAAGAAGAAGGCTGAGTAGCCACGTCTGACACTGACAGCTAAGCCCAAGTCAACTAAAACACAATCGTAGTCAAAGACGTGCATTTGCAACGGAATATCATATGCTGCGATTTTGCCTTTTCATACATAGCAACGATTTTACGACACAAAGGTCTATCAAACGTACCACATAAGTCAAGATGACGATGAAAACGATGACTACTGACGAATACAACGGAGACAACGCTGCATGCCGTAAACGTCTTGTTTACATATGTATCGTTGCGCAGGTCTGACAGCGCTTTTCACTGGGAGGAATTCCCTTCGTCGAGGTCTAAACCAATCAGTAAATTGTTATTGATGAGGTTCGCCAGGTAATTGTTTTGTCTTTTGCACCTTTTTATCATAAAATGGCATATTATGTGAAAATAAGTTGATAGGTAGTTAAGGAAAACTTTTATTTTTAACATGGCACATGTCAGAATGCAACTTTAAGTATTAGTGAGGATTCTCTTGATATGATACCTTTTGTGATTCGTTTCTCCCACCAAGGAATTGCTAAACTGGCTAAAGCAACCTATAAACTGCTTCAATCCGTTTATCCAGAAATTTACACGCCTCGGTTTATAACAGGTTTTTTCAAAAACAAGAAACTTAAAGATATGCTTGTGTCCATCAGAATACAATGAACAATAGACTTATATAACACAGTGTAGTTGCTTAGTTGCTTAGTTACTTAGACACTTATTTACTTAGTTACTTCGTTGTTTAGTTGCTTATTTGCTTAGTTTCTTAGATATTTAGTTATTTGATTACATAGTTACTTACTTACTTAGTTACTTATTTGTTGTTCATTGTACAGGAGACATCCCCATCACACAGTACTGAGCTTGATCTTCGAGGATATAGGCGCAAAAGAAGTCATTATTATTATTTATTATTATTATTACGTCACTCGGGTTGATAAAGTTGTTCAAATTTGAAAACGAATTAACTAAAAATATATATCATCTGTTTAATCCATGACATAATTTCTAAGGCACAATAATTACATACAAACATTTTAAAGAAACACATAATATAAAATATACCCTCTTCTACTAAATAGGCAGACTATAGAGTAATGAATTGAACCAGCTTTTTGGTATGTCACTTACAAGAGGGTCTCATATATGGTTTCATATATTGGGTATGTGACTGACCAGGGGATGTCATATATTGGGTATGTGACTGACCAGGGGATGTCATATATTGGGTATGTGACACTGACCACGGGATGTCATATATTGGGTATGTGACTGACCAGGGGATGTCATATATTGGGTATGTGACTGACCAGGGGATGTCATATATTGGGTATGTGACACTGACCACGGGATGTCATATATTGGGTATGTGACTGACCAGGGGATGTCATATATTGGGTCTGTGACACTGACAAGAGGATGTCATATATTGGGTATGTGACACTGACCAGGAGATGTCATATATTGGGTATGTGACTGACCAGGGGATGTCATATATTTGATATGTGACTGACCAGGGAGGGGATGTTATATGTTGGGTATGTGACTGACCAGGGGATGTCATATATTAGGTCTGTGATTGACCAGGGGATGTTATATATTGGGTCTGTGACTGACCAGGGGATGTCATATATTGGGTCTCTGACTGACCAGGGGATGTCATATATTGGGTCTGTGACTGACCAGGGGATGTAATATATTGGGTCTGTGACACTGACCAGGGGATGTCATATATTGGGTCTGTGACTGACATATATTGGTTATGTGACTCACCAGGGGATGTCATATATTGGGTGACTAACCAGGGGATGTCATATATTGCATAACGGGTATCACCGCGTAGCTTAACGCGTCATCTGTCCATATATGGTCATATCTATGCTAATGCACCAGGGGATGTCATATATTGGGTATGTGACTCACCAGGGGATGTAATATATTGGGTCTGTGACACTGACCAGAGGATGTCATATATTGGGTATGTGACTGACCAGGGGATGTAATATAATATTGGGTCTGTGACATTGACCAGAGAATGTCATATATTGGGTATGTGACTGACCAGAGAATGTCATATATTGGGTATGTGACTGACCAGGGGATGTCATATATTGGGTATGTGACTCACCAGGGGATGTAATATAATATTGGGTCTGTGACATTGACCAGAGAATGTCATATATTGGGTATGTGACAGACCAGGGGATGTCATATATTGGGTCTGTGACTGACCAGGGGATGTAATATATTGCATCTGTGACACTGACCAGGGGATGTCATATATAGGGTATGTGACTGAACAGGGGGAGTCATATACCGAGTATGTGATTGACCAGCAGATGTCATATATTGGGTCTATGACACTAACCAGGGGATGTCATATATTGGGTCAGTGACTGACCAGGAGGAGTCAGGTATTGGGTCAGTTGAGTGGCTGACCATGGGGTGTCATATGTTGGGAATGCGATTGACCATGGGGAGTCATGTATTGAGTATGTGACTGACCATGCGGTATCATGAACTGGGTTGGTGACCGACCAGAGGAAGTCATGTACTGGGTTGGTGACTACTGATCAGAGGGAGTCATGTACTGGGTTGGTGACTACTGATCAGAGGGAGTCATGTACTGGGTTGGTGACTACTGATCAGAGGGAGTCATGTACTGGGTTGGTGACTACTGATCAGAGGGAGTCATGTACTGGGTTGGTGACTACTGATCAGAGGGAGTCATGTACTGGGTTGGTGACTACTGATCAGGGGGAGTCATGTACTGGGTTGGTGACTACTGATCAGAGGGAGTCATGTACTGGGTTGGTGACTACTGATCAGAGGGAGTCATGTACTGGGTTGGTGACTACTGATCAGAGGGAGTCATGTACTGGGTTGGTGACTACTGATCAGAGGAAGTCATGTACTGGGTTGGTGACTACTGATCAGAGGGAGTCATGTACTGGGTTGGTGACTGCTGATCAGAGGGAGTCATGTACTGGGTTGGTGACTACTGATCAAAGGGAGTCATGCACTGGGTTGGTGACTACTGATCAGAGGGAGTCATGTACTGGGTTGGTGACTACTGATCAGAGGCAGTCATGTACTGGGTTGGTGACTACTGATCAGAGGGAGTCATGTACTGGGTTGGTGACTGCTGATCAGAGGGAGTCATGTACTGGGTTGGTGACTACTGATCAGAGGGAGTTATGTACAGGGTTGGTGACTACTGATCAGGGGGAGTCATGTACTGGGTTGGTGACAACTAATCAGGGGGAGTCATGTACTGGGTTGGTGACTACTGATCAAAGGGAGTCATGTACTGGGTTGGTGACTACTGATCAGGGGGAGTCATGTACTGGGTTGGTGATAACTGATAAGGGGGAGTCATGTACTGGGTTGGTGACTACTGATCAGAGGAAGTCATGTACTGGGTTGGTGACTACTGATCAGAGGGAGTCATGTACTGGGTTGGTGACTACTGATCAGAGGGAGTCATGTACTGGGTTGGTGACTACTGATCAGAGGGAGTCATGTACTGGGTTGGTGACTACTGATCAGGGGGAGTCATGTACTGGGTTGGTGACTACTGATCAGAGGCAGTCATGTACTGGGTTGGTGACTACTGATCAGAGGGAGTCATGTACTGGGTTGGTGACTACTGATCAAAGGGAGTCATGTACTGGGTTGGTGACTACTGATCAGAGGGAGTCATGTACTGGGTTGGTGACTACTGATCAGAGGCAGTCATGTACTGGGTTGGTGACTACTGATCAGAGGGAGTCATGTACTGGGTTGGTGACTGCTGATCAGAGGGAGTCATGTACTGGGTTGGTGACTACTGATCAGAGGGAGTCATGTACAGGGTTGGTGACTACTGATCAGGGGGAGTCATGTACTGGGTTGGTGACAACTAATCAGGGGGAGTCATGTACTGGGTTGGTGACTACTGATCAAAGGGAGTCATGTACTGGGTTGGTGACTACTGATCAGGGGGAGTCATGTACTGGGTTGGTGATAACTGATAAGGGGGAGTCATGTACTGGGTTGGTGACTACTGATCAGAGGAAGTCATGTACTGGGTTGGTGACTACTGATCAGAGGGAGTCATGTACTGGGTTGGTGACTACTGATCAGAGGGAGTCATGTACTGGGTTGGTGACTACTGATCAGAGGGAGTCATGTACTGGGTTGGTGACTACTGATCAGGGGGAGTCATGTACTGGGTTGGTGACTACTGATCAGAGGGAGTCATGTACTGGGTTGGTGACTACTGATCAGAGGGAGTCATGTACTGGGTTGGTGACTGCTGATCAGAGGGAGTCATGTACTGGGTTGGTGACTACTGATCAGAGGGAGTCATGTACAGGGTTGGTGACTACTGATCAGGGGGAGTCATGTACTGGGTTGGTGACAACTAATCAGGGGGAGTCATGTACTGGGTTGGTGACTACTGATCAAAGGGAGTCATGTACTGGGTTGGTGACTACTGATCAGGGGGAGTCATGTACTGGGTTGGTGATAACTGATAAGGAGGAGTCATGTACTGGGTTGGTGATAACTGATAAGGGGGAGTCATGTACTGGGTTGGTGACTACTGATCAGAGGGAGTCATGTACTGGGTTGGTGACTACTGATCAAGGGGCATCATGTACTGGGTTGGTGACTTACCAGGGGGCGTCATGTACTGGGTTGGTGACTGACCAGGGAGCGTCATGTACTGGCTCGGTGACTGTGTTGAAGGTGGCATCTGTGGTGTCATTACTGTTCCATAGCTGGTGCCACTGAAACATCAAAGCAATTAATTTTTATTTTAGTACAGCCACTTTGTCTCACAACATTCCAGCTTCTGAGATGAGACTAAGTTTGAATATTCTTTCAAGACGTCTTGAAAAACACCTGAACACTAGTCATTAAAGTCAGACAATATAACACAAAATCACCTTATTTGACAGAGGAAGGACTGATCCTTGACAATCAGTCACTGCATCACAGAGAGTTGTTAGTTCAGCATTGTATTTGCAGACATATGCTCTTTGTCACAACAGGACTGTTCACTGCCAAGCTACTGTACAAGCAAATGAGCCCATATGCCATATTATCATCTACTATTCATTTATGTAGTTTGTGTAATTTTTAATATGCAAGCCTTTTTCTGCAATTTGATTCAATATTCAAAAAGTTGCAGCAATATAAACCAATACTGCTGGAATAGTTTCCTTCATGTCCTCTGCCGCAAAATCGGTCCCGGACGATCTTTTCTTTCCAACCTAATTACGAAAATGACAACATACAACAGCCAAACCACTCATCAGATTTCATAAGCATATACACATACTAGGTTACAAAATAAAATCACTAACATTACTTAAACAAAATAATTCACAAAACAAACTCGCGCGTAACTCGCCAGCAATTCAACATATGTGTAACTGTGTTACATATACCTTACCTTAGGATACCTTAGGACGGTTCTGATCGTAGGATTCTGTATTCCTCTGTGATCAGCTCTTCGTTTTCATTATCTATTAATATTAAATCGCATGTTCCGAACCGGAATTGTTAGTAATTCTTAACGGTCCTTCGAAGTCATATACAATATCCTGGTTATACCAAAATTTGTCTAGTCGTGTTTTAAATGATTTTCACTGTATCAGGGAGACTATTCGATGGTTCGGTAATTCGAATTGGAAATACGTTTTTTCTTAAGTTTAGTTTGGCTCTTTGTGTGAATAGTTTTAGAGAATGTCCTCTGTTTCCTGTTCTTTGTGATATCTCATTGTTTTTCAACAGATTTGGTACAGATTCATCAGGGTTAGAATTTAGCCTAAAATGAGTGGGGGCCAGCCGGGCCCCACTTTTCAAAATCTAGGGGCCCGACACAAAAAGTGGGGGCCATGCAACAAATGCACGTTTAAGTCGCATTGTAACTATAACTTTATTCAACACAATTCAGGTGCCACAAACATAATGGCTGTAGCCTATGTAGCAGCTTAATTAGTAAATGCTAATGATAATTTCAAGAGATCAATGGAGGGTTGTTAATTTTCCTCTGGATCGGAGCTGCTTGAAACCTGTAGATCTTCCTCTTTGGGCTGCCTGGGTTTGTCGATGGCAACATGAGGTTGCCTATTCCTGCTCCCCCACCCACCCACAACAGCTTACGCGACTGTGCGAGGTCCCTTTCCTTCCTTCATTTTTACCGCCATTCATGTACTTTAAAACAGTATTGGCCATAAACTATTTAAACAAAGGATTGATGCCTATGTACCAATATACCTATTGCCACAGCATTATGGAAAATGACAGTTTAGTTACATCGTAGAACTTCATAGTAGATTATGTCTAAGACCTGTCTATTTCTAGTAGCACAATCCTAGGTTATTAATTCTTTTTCCCTGGCCTAGTCGACAGGTTTGTCCACCTCGGCAACCACTTGTCAATCAATTTTTAACCCTGACCAAGGGCAGCAACCTTCTGCCCCCCCTTCACCCCCCACACCCCACCCCAGGCAGCAGCCAGGATCATTTACTAGTAAAGCGAATAATGAAATTTTCTTTGCCTTGGCCTCTCGGATAGGAAGTTGTCAGGCCATTATTTATAAATTTTACAGTTCTTTGACCTGGGGGCCAGTCGGGCCCTCAGAGTTCAACATCTCGGGGCCCGACAGTAAATGTGGGGGGGGGGGCCAGCGGGCCCCCGGGCCCCTGCTAAATTCGAACCCTGTTCATGGTCATAAATGTTGTGTATTATTTTATAGACTTCTGTCATGTCTCCTCTTAATCTTCGATATGCTAATGTAGGTAGTTTAAGCAATTTGAGTCTTTCTATATATGATAGGTCCCTCATACCTGGTAATTCTTTAGTGGCTCTTCTCTGAATATTTTCTAAGGCAATTTTGTGTTTTATCTTATATGGGTGCCATACTGCCATGGCAGTCTAGGTGTGATCTAACCATTGTTTTGTAGAGTGGCAAAAAAGTATGTTTATCTAGAAATTGGAAGGTTCTTCTAATTATTTTGGTCATTTTAGTTGCCTTGTTTACCACTTGGCTTATATGTTGATCAAATGTGAGTTTTGAGTCAAAGGTTACCCCTAGGTCTTTTTGTTTATCATGTGTGTCTATTGTTGTTGTGACATATTGTTTATTGTTGTGTAGTATTGATTTTCACCTACATTATTTTTTCCAATTTCCATGTGTACATTTATCTGGGTGTAGTGTGAGCATCCAATCATGACTCCATTTTTCTATGGTGGCTATGTCCTGTTGTAGTATATCTTGGTCATTCGTATTTATTATGGGTCTAAATATTTTAATATCATCAGCAAATAGAAATGTGTCGGATTGAGTAAGGTCTGGTAAGTCGTTTATGTATAATACAAAGAGTAGAGGTCCTAGGACTGTTCCCTGTGGTATTCCAGATGTTACATCATGCCAATTTGACTCTTTTCTATTTACTGCCACTTTTTGTCTTCTGTTAGAGATGAAAGCCTCTATCCAGTTTACTATTTCCTTACTAATATTTAGACTGTTTAATTTACTTATTAATCTTTTGTGTGGTACAGTGTCGAAGGCTTATGTTTCCCATAAAAGTATTACGTTTGTATGCTTTACTGTCAAATGCTATTAAAAATCCTGAAATCTGGATAGAGTGCTCAAGATAAACCCACCTTATAGATAGGGTGCCACTTGTAACAAACCCAGTGACAGGGGGTGTGAGAGGGTGGGCCGGTGAAGTCAGCTGAGAGGGTAATTGGGTCTGGGAAGGTGGAGGGAGAGAAGACATAGCCATGGATGGATGCAGCTTGAGGTCTGACAGTGACATCCCCAAACTCCTTGGATGCTGAAAACAAAACAATAGTCTTAGACTTAGTTATACAACTGTCACCATGGTTAGGGAGGTCAGACCAATTTGCCGCCCCTTCTGACAACATGGGGAGACAGGGGTCCGGGTTTAGTCGCCGTAATTTATTATCACGCAACATACCAGTTCTTGTATAATTTTTCTTATGTTGTTATAATGTTAGTCTATGATTCTGCGCCGATAACTGATTTTTTGGCGGTGCTTAAAAGGTGTTAATGATTTTTTCCCTCTCGGTGTCGTATTTCGGTTTTCATTGTTTACGTCCGCGGCCATATTGGATGACGTCGACAAGCCTCTTCTTCAAAAATTGTTTGCGAGATTATGGTAATGAGTACGGCCATTTTGAAAAGTTGTAATTAAAGAAGAAAGATAAATGAACGTGATCGTATAAATATCATGATAATCCGTCGATAAAAAGTTGTAGTAATTAGTCAGTTAAAATGGCCTATGTTTAACGATGTTTTGTGACTATTTATTTTGGTTGCTTCAACTTGCTTCATACGCAGAAGTGTAAAGAATTGTGTGGACGATAATATGATTACAGTGATGGCTTACTAATTGATAGCGCATTTTGCCACAAAGTCCGTTTATGGAGCCCCTGTCTCAAAAGACATCGCCATTTTGCCTTATTCCCCGTGCGCGCGATGCATTGTGGTATGCAAAGCACTCTGATATCGACGTGATCGATAGCGGGTGTTTTTGATTAATACTATTATAAATAGTTAGCAAGTGTCTTATGCTTGCACATGTAACTGTTTAAACTAATTAAGTAGTGCCATGTTTAATGTAGCTAATTTACATTAGTTTGTTTATTGGTATTATTGTATTATTTCCCTTTTTAGCATACTATTCATACTTTTGTGTGTTGGTTAGGCTACATTAAATATACAATTTTTTATTAAAATGGATAATTTATCATTAATGTTTATAAAATTATATTATACATGACTTTTGTATGTCGTTACTGGGGTATTCTTTGATGACAGTTTTACATGAATTATTATTTAGTTTTGAGAATATATGTAATTTGTACAACCTATTGTTGAAAAATTATGATACTTTATATATATATATATATATATATATATATATATATATATATATATATATATATATTAATTGAAGTTAAAATAGATATGTATTGCCCTTTATCATAGTTTACACAAAAATCAGTATAATAAAAAGATATCTTCTTGTGATTTAGGTATAAAATAAAATAGGAGAATATTCAGAAAAAAATAAAACAATTTTTAAATGAAATTGCAGTTTCATTAATATTTAATCTATGTAATTGAAGGCAGCACCATTTCATTTTAATTAATTACTATTATCAGAAGAAAAAATTAAAGCAATTCTAAAGATTTATTGGCAAGATTAAATCTGTCAGAAAATTGGCGGAATTTTTTTTAATTTGAAATTTCATAAAATTGCAGTTTCCTTAATATTTCATCTACATACATGAAACAAGCACAGATACACTTCAATTAGTGATTATGACCAGGGGAAAATAGAAAAAAATAAATGTGTGGTTTATAAGCAAAATTACACATTATTAGCAAACCGTCAGAAAATGTCATGAAATCTCTAACTTTAAACACCTGTAGTTTGCTTAATATTTCACATAAATACATGAAACAACTACCGTTATACTTCTTATAGTAACTACTATCAGGGAACATTTTTTGTTTCGTAAGAAAAATTTGGTCCGCCGACCACCCTACCATGGTCCATGGCCATGCAATAACTTCTTACTCACATAAGTTGCTGCGTTGCATTTTAAAGTTTGTTCTTATCCAAATGTCCATGGCATGGACAGTCCCCAATGGCAATGCCAATGGTCCACCATGTCCATGGTTGCATCTTATCATGACAACTCCACACGGACCCACAGTGTGGGTAAAAAGAAAGGTGGTAGCCAGGTAGGGTGACTCTTTGGTCGAAAAACGCCCTGTGGTGAGCCACAACATCCGGGTGTAAATTTCGGCCGAAATAGAATTAACTCAAACTAATAACAAAGAAGAACTCGTTAAAGTTGGTTGATAGCTTGGATTGATAAATAAAATTGTATACGAACATAAATCTAAAATAAGTAATATAATAACGTTTACGTAAATTCGAAACTAACATTTTATACACGACGCACTCCGTTCGTACATTTATTGTAGCAACAAGAATCATGGCGGATTCTGAACAAGTAAATTGATTTCTACTAATATGATTTTTACAATAATGATTAATTATGGTAACTCTTTTTGTACACACACAATATTAATGTTTTATTCATAGCCATTATGACATTAACACTTTCGGTTGACCTACCTAATTTGAAATTAATTGTACTGTTTCGCGGTGAGCGATATTAGGAACTGTTCCTGATAATCTTCCGAATTAGACTTCGCTTAGCGCTGACGCACCTCATTCCGATGCACGACTACGTAACTACGTCGATGATAACAAATCATCATTCAACATTGACATCCTGCTCTATTTATATGGTTGTTTCTGGCACTAGGCAACGTTCTGTCAACTGACTAGTCTGTATTCACAATTTATATCTTTAATGATGTTTACTTATGGTCATACAGATGCTTTTCTGACTGTTTCTTGTGCCACAAGTTTGACACAATCCATTGTCCATCCATAATAGTAGTGGTGTAGTCAATTTTTATAGGAGATTTTTCATAATTTAATTAAAAAAAATTCTTGAATGACTGAAGTGATGAAGTCAACCAGAGACTATTCCATACTGACCATACATCAGTACTTTGGTATATAAATGAATGTTATCTAATACATATACCTAGAACAGAGATACAGCACCAGACACAAAAACCAAGACAAGGGTCTTGTCTTTAGGAAATTCAAAAAAGAATCATAACTGGATGGACAGCATTCACCAAGCACTGCGACATCTTCAAGTGTAACATTGGAACATGCTAGAAGAGACAAGTCTACAACACATATGTACTTCCAGCAATGACATATGGCACGGAAACATTGGCACTCGCCACTCAAGCAGAGAACAAGCTAGCAGCTGTACAAACAAAGATGGAAAGGAGTATATTAAACTTCACATACAGGGACAGAAAAACAAACATCTGGATAAGAGAAAAGATAAAGGTCAAAGACGTGATGAACATGTTAGAAGACAGAAGTGGACCTGGGCAGGGCACATTAGCAGGATACAAGGTAACTGATGAACACTGCGTATCACCACCTGGAAACCCTACAAAAGGAAAATACCTAGAGGAAGGCCGGCAAGATGGTGGAGAGACAAACTAGACGATTACTGGAAGGGCACCATCTGGCAGAGGATAGCGCAAGATAGGCAGATGTGGAAGCAGCATGCTGAGGCCTTTGCTAACCATGGGACTCTATGGCTGAACAATGATGATGATGTTTTCTAATATTTAATCTTTCTATAAATATTAATAGGTTGTGCCCTCTCATTGTTGAATCATTACACATTTGATGTAACATCAGGATCATATATATAATATTCCTGTTGATATTTTGTAAACTTCAATCATGTCTGCCCTAAGGTGACAATATGAAAGAGTAGGTAGTTTTAATCTTTGTAGACTTTTTTATAATCTAGTTACACGAATTAGTTTAGTTAGTCGATGCTGAACATTTTCAAGGGCTGTAATATATTTAATTTCAATATGTGGTTGGACAAGACACTTAAAAATGGTAGAAAAACAGTTTTCATGTAGATATTCAAAAGTTTGTCGAATTGTTCCCATCATAGATTTGGCTTTATTGTTATTTTTCTGATATATATGCCCCAAACTTGAGTGATGAGTCGAAAGTCATTCCAATATCCTTAACTCTCTCTGGTGTAGTAAGTGTGGCCTGATTGCTACCCATTGTGTAGCCATCATTTCTTGTGGGTGAATGTCCAATTCGCATGTGGCAACATTTATCGGGATGAAATTTCAAAAGCGATGTATCTGTCCATCTTGACTGAGTTGAGATGTAGGTTGTTGCAGTTCTCTTTGGTGTAAATAGGATTGAAGAGTCCCATGTCATCCACAAATAAGATAGTATGAGTTTTTTATAACATCCGGTAAAACATTTATGAAAATAACAAAAAGAAGAGGTCCCATCCTCGATCCTTGTGGAATTCCATTGATCGTTTCCTGCCAGTTTGAAAATGTGTTATTTACCCTTACTCTTTGTTTTCTCTGCTCGTAGGTCTGTGACACTTATGAAGTCTCGTTTAACCAGTATGTGTTAACAGTATCACCAAGCTAGCCTTTCAATGCAGTCCCTGGAGGTATTCAATTCAATTCAATTAAATTCAATAACTTTATTCCAGACTCAACAGAGCACATACAGCAAGTATATGTGACTCTGAGGTCCATATGTTACATTAGGTACACAATATGTGCAGTATATAAAAGTACAGAATAGTGACAGTGTATAAAAAACATGCATACAGTTATTTCAATCAAGTGTGTATCTACAAAAGCTTGTTCCAGTGTTTGCGGATCCTGGAAGTGAATCTTAAGCTAGTAGTTAGTATGTCAGTTAAAATATAGTTAACAGAGCTATCAATTCTACACATAAATCTATACACCATATTCCTAATAACTGATTGGCAGCATTGTACATCAAACACAGTGCATAGCAGGCTGGTACTTTCAAATTTTGACATACCAATAAACAACTTAAAAATATTATGATATGCAATATGCAACCTATTTAATGTGGATTTCTTATAATTCCACCAGAGTTGCACTCCATACATGGGTGAGCAATATGAACGAAACAGTGTGAGTTTAACCGCTAGGGAGCACATACTAAATTTTCGCAATATAATATTTCCTTGTACATACAGAGTTCTGCGTTGTCTATTAATATCATCATCATCTGAAAGATCATCTGAAATATAGTTTCCAAGATATTTATATGTAGCTACAACATGCAGAGTAACCCCTTTTAGGTTAAATTCTGGGATAGAACATCCTTCTAAGGTCGCAGATCTAAATATCATAACTGCACTCTTCTTAGCATTGTATTTCACATCATGGCTCATTCCAAATGTCTCACATTCACGTAGTAGCTGGCATAGTCCTGCCGATGAAGGTGAGATCAAGACCAAATCATCAGCATACATTATGTGATTAATAAGATGACCATTCATGCTACATCCAACATTACACATTTTAAGTTGTTCGCTCAATTCATCTACATATACATTAAATAAGTAAGGGGATAATATCCCCCCTTGCCTAACACCATTGGTTACTTTAAATTTAGTAGAAAGCACATCACCCCACCTTATGCAAGTGGTCTGGTTGTGATACCAATAAATTAATATTCGTAGTATATACACCGGTACACCCCTTTCACTGAGATTCTTAAACAACGTTCTGTGATTTACTCTGTCGAAGGCTTTACTTGCATCAAGAAAACATACAAATACACTGCCATTCAGAGTTCGATATAAATCAATAATTTCCTTTAACACATATATACACTGGTCTGTACCATGCTTCTTCTTGAAACCAAACTGATTCGGATTAGTATCCAAAAATATTTCAATTCTAGCCAGTATAATTACTTCAATCATTTTGCTAAACACACTAGCTAATGCAATTGGACGGTAATTGTCTTTAGAAGATATTTTACCAGCTTTATCCTTAATCACTGGCACAAGTACAACTGACAACATTGACTCTGGCAGAAATCCATGAGCAAAAAAACTAGTGAAGCACAAAGATAACAAGGGTATAAGTGCCTTGTCTGCATATTTTATATGTTCTGAACATATGCCATCTGACCCACAAGCTTTATTAATGTCAAGCCTCTTAATCGCATTTGTTACCTCATCTACTGTGACCACAATTTCATCATAAGGTGTATCACAGTCATGTTCACACGCATCAACACTACTATTGTTAACACAGTTTAAAAGGTCACAACATTTTTTACGCCATAGATCTACTATTTCTTTTTCACCTGATACTCCTTCGATACTAGATGGAAGAGGAGTGTTACAATTGTTGATAGACTTGATTTCACGCCAGAAGGCCTCAGGATTAAGTTCGGTAAATTGTTTAGCTAGTGCCTCTTTGCGTAGTGCATTTTCATTATTCTTGATAAATCGTAAAGCATACTTAAATCTAGCTTTGCTTTTTACATGCAAATCATAAACAGGTCCCTGCCTGGGTTTCCCAGCATTAACCCACATGTGTCTGACTTCTCTGGAGGTGTTGTCCCATCTGTTACATTAATTTGGTTTACAGAGTTTCCACAGAAGACTATATATGGCTTCAGTAATATTGAAGAAAAGTAATTGTATACATGACACTGAGAATGGGAATGCACTGTTGTGTATACACTGAATGACTTGTAGTTTGTGTTTAACATACCGATTGTCCAGTAATTAGTGATTAGTGTTTTACATTGGATTTTCTTTTCAGCTTATAAACAGACAAATAGAGAAAAAGAAAATAAAACGAGAAAATGATGTGGATGAGCTTTATTTGTCAAACAGGTATGTATACAGTGTGCATATTTTTTATATGTATGTCTGCATGTGTGTCTATGTATATATATATATATATATATATACACACACACACACACACACACACACACACACACACACACACACACACACACACACACATACATACATACATGCCCAATACATGCACACTCCTGTAAACGTGAAATCATGCACTATACAGAAATTTCAGGCACAGCCTCAAATGTTAAAAACAGTAATACCACTCATTGTGATTGCGGTAACATTTTGGGTAATCATTACCGGGTATTTGTACTTTATGTGACATAACATTTCAGTCTTATAATTGGTTTCTTTTTTATTTTCTAAATGCATTTGTGTAGTTCCAGGCAAGCACCATGTCGATAATTAAAAATGATGCTAAACAATCATTGCACTAGCTAGAAAACATTGTTGGACAAACCATCTGTGATAGTCAGTGCTAAAAAAAACATATGCAAAGAGGTAGTAATTGATTATCGAATATGCAAAACCGGACATGCAGACACCACTGTTTCTTGTTTGAATCATTCCTCATCACTACAAACATTTATATGATAACAAATATCACATCATTTCAACCCTTCCTCTGTTTCATAAGTACGGAAGCCCGTTGGTGCCACGGTGAATATATATTTTTCTGACCTCCGCTACTTAATTGTCTGGCGGCCGCCACTTAATTATCTTGCTTAAGTGGCGGCCGCCAAATAAATAAGTGAGGCCGCCAGATAATTAAGTGGCGGCCGCCAGATAAATAAGTGAGGCTGCCAGATAATTAAGTGGCGGCTGTCAGAAAAAATTACTTTCACCGTGGCACCAACGGGCTTCCGTACATAAAACTAGTTTATGCGATTATGACATTCTACCTTATTTTGAGAATGACATGAAAATTGATTGCAAAACAGAGTCAAGGTGTCATGTTATATCTAACATAAACCATAATCATTATCTAGAAAGTACCTGCAAGGTGGCAATATCGGATGTAACCATAATATTTAAAAAAATCTTATTTGAATTTGGTGTGTGCATGGATTCCATCTGTAATAATGGGGTGTGTGTCTATTTATGCAATGCGTGTCTATGGATCATAATACCTTATGCGATAACATTACACATCTTATTTATGACAAATTTACATACTTAATAATTTTAATAGCAAGTTTAGGTTTCCAAGAGACCCTGGTCTGAGCCTTACAGTTATTGTCTATAATTTACACAATGCATGTTTGAGACCTCATCTCTATTTCATAAAAATAATCCATGTTTATTTTTAATTATACAATATTGTTTACATTTGACTAATATTTGAAAACTGTTCTATGTCAAACATTTATTTGATTCCAATCCAATTTGCTATAGCATATTGTACATTTTCAGTTCCACGTTGTAATGAAAACACACATTTAGAAGTGAATATCTTTGTTTGAAATGTATTACAGCTGTCCTGCAATTGTGTTGATTTACTTTGTCTGTTTTGCTGTTTTGCTACAGATATATGTTACAAAAAAACAGCAGTGTTTCCACCAGTTTCAAGTTATGTTTTCACTTTGTTGCAGCAACCTGGTCACAGTGGTTGATCTCCACTTCTACAAAAACTTGAAATATCTTTGGTTGAATGGAAACAGAGTGGGTGCCTACAATTTGTTTATAATGTTGGTTACCTTGACAGTAATTAATAATGTGAATAGTTTGCCATATAAAACAGTAACATACCATTCAATAATATATCACAAAGTAAATTACATTGACCACTTGTGTTGTATTGTTTAGAACCAGAGTATTTATTGAAGTAATGTAAAACTGAAGAAGATGAAATGATGCACACAAACTGTTGCTTTCTGACCATAAACAAATTGTATTAAATCAGTTAAACAAAACAGCGGACTTTTAGTAAATTCAAAGATATTATGGAATAGTTTCTAAAAAAAAATAGTTGGCATATCTGTTGAAATCTTTTTAAATACCTGATGGTAATGTTTTTTTTTAAATCCCAGTAAAAAGTGCGCATATTCCTCAATAAACATTACAACTTTTTGTGTAAAGTTTGTTTCATTTATAAAATAATTACACTCTGGATGGATGTAAGTCTATGTTTGCAAGTTATTCTGTGTTTGAGCTCTTGCTAAATTTTAAAATGACGTAATGA
This sequence comes from Oasisia sp. SBJ-2009, assembly GCA_964017155.1. NCBI lineage: Eukaryota > Metazoa > Annelida > Polychaeta > Sabellida > Siboglinidae > Oasisia > Oasisia sp. SBJ-2009. The sequence goes on along the minus strand of OZ024857.1, from coordinate 31,177,705 downwards.
TGTTTCTGATACATAAAGATGACAACTTTCCTTTGAACCAGCTCCGACATGTGCCATTCCTGAGACACAACATCCACCTCCGAGAACTCTACCTCAATGACAACAGACTCGTTGATGTCAAAGGCGTGTTGAAGAACCTCAAGTCACTTGAGACATTACTGTTGCATAACAACCAACTCGAGAAGTTGGATACTATGGTCCATGAGATGGCTCACATGCAGTGTCTACGCACCCTCAGTATGTAATTTACCAGAACATTCTATTTATGTTTTTTATTAGTATTGATGGATGCCTCATTTACATTGTGCTTTTGTTTCATATAATTTATGTTCAGTATCCCTGTCTGTGAGACTGTTTGAATCCACCAGTTGTAACATTTTGTTTACAGCAACAGAAACACTCAATATTGCAGTAGAGACATTGACAGAATACACTAAATGCTGTGTACAAAAACTGAGCCACACCACAAGAAGTCAAGAATGTTACATTCAAACATCCAAAATGTGTGCTGTAAATTAACTGTTAATAATGCAGACTCCCTTTACTAGAAATTATAATCAAAATCATTTAAGTGACTGCGGAGTTATCATAATCCAGTTTCTTTCTGAGTGATTTAGTATTGTACTGTAGGTGTGTGTAGTGCACTGGTCTCTCCACATGGGTATCTTCTAGTGATCTTGTGTGATGATGATATGTTCCAACATTACATTTTAGATTTGTTTGGAAACCCATTAGCCCAAGAGCCTGAATACAGACTCTATCTTATTCACCATGTGCCATCTTTGGAGATATTAGACCGAAAAGGTTGGTGTTTAAGTCCTATTTTATACACGCACACACGCACACAAGCACACACAGATAGCCTCGTTATATAAGCAGTAATGTAACAGAGATTAACATGATATATAATTTATATACAGTTGTATGTGTTTTAATTCATTCTGCACAAGGATATGTCAAAATTGGTAGATATTGACTTGGGGAAACAACCATAGTACCATATCCATTGTTGGAAAGTATCGAACTTGCAAGCTGTGTCAGCCTACTTATACTATATATTGGTTGATTATCTAACACACCCAGTGCATCATTCTAGATTACCTCTCATATGTACTTATGCTTTTCTATAATAAAAAAGTATATCATGTCATATTTTGGATCATGAATTGTTTTAGATGTAAATTTAGAAACTGAAAATAAATCGCACTGTTTTGTTTGCTCCTGAAGAGATTCGTCACAGTGAGAAAAACTTGAGCAAGAGGCTTTATGAGCAGGAGCGAGGTTTCATTGGTCAGAAGATAGCCTTTGGTCGGAGGTCTGAAGGTCCTCCCTACCTCCACTTCCCCGCCTCCCACACCGCCCCCCACACGGTCCTCCCAGGTGATCACTGGATTCTCACTCTTTATGCCACATTTCTCATAGATACCATTATATAAATATATATAATATATGTGTATATATATATATATATATATATATATACCTGTATATATATATATATATATATATATTTGTACTAGGCCATTTTTAGGAACGAATGCTCAGTGATTTTTGGATACGCTTACATTCCTAGAGATCTATGGGAAACGTGTGATAACATTGTCAGACTCAATGCTTTCTGAGAGAAATCACTCTTTAACATTAACACCATTTTCACAACATATTTTAAAAGTGAAATTGCTAAAGGGATGGTCTTACAAAAACTACTATAAAATATGTATAACATAATTAATATACAACTCAGGAGTATAAACATTGTAGAATGGCTCTTCTCCGTAGCCGTATTGAAATATCATCAGTATTGCGGATGTCATGACATTTTATCTACTACAACGTAAAATGCAGTCTACACGATTCAGGTTTTCATGAACAAAATCAGTTAAAATTCTGTGTAATAACCTCAAATATCATCTTTCAAGGTGATTATTGCACTAGAATGTACACCTATGGTGCTAGAGATGGAAAATAGGTGACAGCATTGCAAAACTCACGGTGACAATATTCCCTAATCCAATCTTCTTAACCCTTTTTCCATTTCCACCGTAACTGTTTTTATGGAAATTACTGAATAGTTGCTCACACACAAACCATTATAAAATATATTTTATTTGCTTTTTTTGCCTCATCTCAAAATGAAGTCCTCATCATTCAGGGTTTGTACAAAAGAACAAAATCATTTAAATTTCTGTTTAGCAATCTTGTTCGTATATATCTTCACTGAAGGTTATCATTGCACTAGAACTTCTCTTAGATATGGAAAGTAGGTGATAGCATTGCAAAGTACATAATATTACTTGCAAAATCTCTCATACCCCTTCAGTAATTTCCATAGAAAACAGATTGGGAAAATGATTAAAAAAAGTTATATCATAGATAATACTAAAGATATCACCTGATTTCCTTATCTAGGGATTTAGACCAACATTCTAGTGCAGCAAAAACCTTCAAGATACACAAGATTGTTCCAAAATAACATCCCTGATAATAATGAATGCGTATGGCAAAATGTATCTTAACATACCATTGTTTCTGATGTAATCTCTACAAGATATAGTTGATGTGTTTATTTAGTGATCACCGTCTTGTAATCCTGTAACATGTATTTTTCTTCACAGTTGACTATGAGGTTGGCAACTCATTCTACAGAGACAGGTAACATGTGTTGTATTTGTGTGATTTAATGCATGAACTGATAATTTTTTCATGGCTGTTGTTTTACTCTCATAAAGATAGACAAAATTATTTGTGCTTATATTCACTCAACTTAAGCTGCTAAGACTTCATTCAGTGTGTTGAACTGTCAACGATTTGTTATCCAGAAAAAAATCTTGTTAATATTTGACTGTACCCTGGGCACATGATCATTGGTTAGAAAACAACTGGAATTCGAAGTCCAGATTTTGCCAGGCAGTCACAGTACAGTTGACAAAATATAACAAATAGCAGGATTTACTTTATTGTTGTCAGTTGTTATTATTTTATGATATTCTGTCTAATTTCTGCTTATGATGTAAACGGTTGTATTCGTTGTTCAAAATGTCTATATGAGCAATGTCAGCCGGGTATACTGTTGTGACTGTTTAGTGCCCAGTTCATGACGCTGGAAGACGCAGTGGCGGCCCGAGCACTTGAGAAGACAGCCAAGCAGTACACACACTTCGACTGGTCACGAGTGCCACGGGCGGACGAGAGACGACTCACAAAGAAGCCGTACGAGCAGCCTCACTTCATCACTACCATATTCAGATGAACCATGTAGTCATGACAGCTACGACCAAGGTCATGGGATATTAACGGCAGTGAATATTCTTACTGCAGTGCACTCGACACTAGAGTCAACAGCCAAATCAACTATATACAATTTGAGCAAGTGAAGTCAGTCTGTACTTGTTATGTGTGTGCCAACAGAACACATGTGACATACCTGGTATGTTCTTTTTGTCATCATTTGTATGGCGTCGTGCTGTTTTCTCTAAATGTATATAATTACATACTAATATTGTATATGGTATATGTGCACCAGGATTATACTATTTATTATAATTATATCATAGACGCACTAAGATTACACCAAAGAGTGGATATTACTAGCATATCATAAATTCTGATGCATAAAACATCAGCAAACAACACTGAACTTCTTGTCGAGGCATGCACGATGTGATAAACCTAACAATTCCAATGTTTCTTTTTTTATAGTACAACTTATACATGCACTAACATTGATACAGATATGAATGTGTATGTGTTTATGTTCATTTCCAAAAGAACAGTGCTTTGCACTTCTTCTCTCACATCTTCACCCCATACCTTACCTTGTTCATTGTCAATGTACTTATATTTATAAATTCATGTTTATAGGAGGATCATTGTGCCAAATTTATGTGAAGCTGTTATCATGCTAAACTGTATTTATATTTCCTTTCAATAGAACTGTGCCACTGATGTTACATGTATTTTGGTGACTGTTGTATTTATTAGTAGACAGTGAATACCACATCCAACATTTACAACATCTTTTTGTTTTGCCTACAACGGCTGCCACTAATTGCAGTGCATGAACATTGCAGATTATGATTCACCATCAAGATATATGCATGTGATATTATTTAAAATAAGTATTTACAATACCTCTAGGGAAGTTAATGTGCACTTCTGTGATCACACTAGAAAGTAAAATGTATTGTTCTATAGGGGAACCTTTTCACACAAACACACATTATGCTGTTCTTGAAAAATTTACACTTCAAAAGACGAGTGCAAGTGTCAAACACGGCATGAACAGTTACACTGTCTTTCCATGTATGTACATTTGCAGTGTCTTTGAGTACATGTTTAGCTACATGTGTTGAAAATGTTAATAAACATTCAAGATTAAAGTTTCTTCTTTCACAATGTGCATACCTGTGAATCTACCAGACGTATGACGTGAATTGCATGTGGTTTAAGAGACACCACTCCCAATACAGAGAATATTCTACCTCTTAGTAACAGGTAGAAGGGACACCAAGTATCCAATTGAATGGCTATTCATACTAAGACAAACACAAGTTGTTGTAAACATATTTATTCAACATATACAAAATAGCTTGAACCAAATGAATGCATATCCATTAATTCTTTATTCATTTGATGCAATATTTGCACTAAGCCTCTCACAAAACATCCATTATTTTTGCTGCAACTCACGATGCATGCAACCATTACTGTCTACTTCTACATCATCACTGGATCCTGTGGAATGTTCCTCTACACAGAGGTAACCACATGATTTTGAAGGAAAAAGAAGAACCGCATAGCCTCAGGGTCAACATTTTCTTTATAAAGTGGATCCCTTTCTGACACAACCAGTTTAGTTCCACTTCAACTGTTACTCCACTCAATGTCTGTGAAGTGCTTCACATTGTCTAGTAACTTCAATCAGTTTCACTAAAGTTACACCTGTCTTTCTATCAGTCATTCTTGGTTGAGCTTCACACTGTCCTTCCTTCAGTATGTTTCAGTCAAGAGGTTCACATTGTCTGATGACTGCTCTCTTACTCTTGTCTTCAGGCTACTGCTTCAGTAACCTAATAATCTCAACACACTTCTCCTGCCAGTTTTTGTCTAAACTGTCACTCTGTCAGATTCACAAACATAGTTTCAAGTTCTCTGGCCTTCAGTCTCATGCATACTTTCTTTGCCAGTTCCAGTCTAAGAGTTCACACTCTCCAACGTTCTCCTCCAGTCCCTCTTTCAGGCAGAGTTTCAGCTGACAGTTTCAAGTTGTCTGCCAACATCCAGAGCACTGACTCACACCTTCCCCGGTCAGACACTTCTGATCTTCTCACCACTGACTGAACTTAACATTGTCTCATGACACTGTGTCTGTCCATCAGCCAGTTTCAGTCTAGAGCCTCGAGTTGCCTAACAATCTCTTGCCTGTCTTTCAGAGCTCTCACTGCTGCCTCCTTCTCCTTCTTTGTTGGTGTCTTCTTTTTCTGCCTGGCTGTCTGGATCCTCCTGAAGGCCTCCATCACCTGCACCAACATCACTCAGGTACACATGCACTTCACGTCACACATGTAAATACATAACATAACACAAACCCATAGAACATGCCAGCTTAACAATGGTTTTGTTTCCAACAGAAAGAGAAATTACACGTTACAAGTCTTAAATACAAGTGGAGGTGTAGTGCGAGACAGGCCATCACCCACGGAGACAGGCTTTAACCACTCACAGTGAATTCTCATTACAACACCCCTGATGCAACATCCATTTACAAGAAAGCACTTTGATATCTCCTTGTACATGTATGTGAAATTCATTGGATATGTGGCACAGTTTGACAAAATACAAGTAAAAACAAGATTCCTGCTAGTAAAATGTTTGTATATGTAATGAAGTCAAAATGTATAAGTTGCAATTCAACCTGACTTAATTCCTTATTCAACATTCTCAGCTCTACACACCTAATAATATTTGGGAAAACCTCAAAGATGCCTCAAATTATAGTCCATTTCAACCATAAATTGAGTGCAATTTAAAAATAAATTTTAAGGGCAAAATTAACTAAAAAAACCACTGAGCTAGTGAATGTTGTACTGGAGTGGTACCACAAATGACAACTACCTCTGCATCAGCCGCTGCCATCTTCTTGTGAACATCCTGTCGGTGCATGGCTTCCTGGGCCAGCTTCTGCAACTTCTTGCTGACAGTCAGGTTGTGCTGACTGATCACCTTCAACTCATGCTGCTTGCGACGCAGTTCATTGAGAATCTCATCATTTGTGTCATCCTCAGACTTCTCCTCCACCTCCAGAATCCCTGAGGACCATGGACAGGTGTTTAACCACAAGCAATCATAGATAAAGGATCCCTGAGGACCATGGACCGTGTGCTTAACCACAATGCACTCATAGGTACAAGATCCCTGAGGACCATGGACCGCGTGCTTAACCACAATGCACTCATAGGTACAAGATCCCTGAGGACCATGGACCGCGTGCTTAACCACAATGCACTCATAGGTACAAGATCCCTGAGGACCATGGACCGCGTGCTTAACCACAATGCACTCATAGGTACAAGATCCCTGAGGACCATGGACCAGGTGCTTAACCACAATGCACTCATAGGTACAAGATCCCTGAGGACCATGGACCGCGTGCTTAACCACAATGCATTCATAGGTACAAGATCCATGAGGACCATGGACCGCGTGCTTACCCACAATGCATTCATAGGTACAAGATCCCTGAGGATCATGGACCGCGTGCTTAACCATAATGCATTCATAGGTACAAGATCCATGAGGACCATGGACCGCGTGCTTAACCACAATGCATTCATAGGTACAAGATCCCTGAGGATCATGGACCGCGTGCTTAACCATAATGCATTCATAGGTACAGTATCCCTGAGTACCGTTGACAACTTGTTTAACCATCACACACACACTCACAAACCAGGATTCCTGAGGACCATGGACAGCTTAGCTTGCTTGACCATCATATAAATTCACAGATCCAGGATCCATGGGGACTATGGATATCAGATTTAACCATCACATACACATTCAATATTATTAACTACATATTTAGAACCCATATTAATCTTACTAGGGTGTATAACTTCAATATACTAAATTTCAAAGTATTTTCATGACACACTTAACATTGCTGTTGAAGGCAGTTGTCCAATTATTTGCATGTTACAAGTCTGCTACTAAAAAGTTGTAAAACCAAGAATGATGATATCTTGAATAAATGACAGCGGTCTGACGGTATCTGTGCCCTCACCATTCTCTTCCAGCTCTCGCTTGATGCGTCGCTCTAGAGCTGCTGTGTTGCCAATGTTGAGTTGTTTGGCCAGCGAGCGTGGTGAGATACTAGCGGCCTCAGCCGCATCTGAACACAAGGAACAAGTGGTGAGGAGACAGTAGACCTCCTTCTGCAGTGCACTCAAAGTATATCTATTGTTTCTTTTTATATGAACAAAAGAGAATTTAAAGAAATTTACATTAGAAGTTTTTATTTTGTTGAAGTTTTTATTTTTCCATCAGTTAGACACAAACAGCCACCATGATTTGTTGATGTAACAGTACTTAACATTTGGCAAACAGCCACTCTAGTAAGTTATTCGTCCAAGATGAGACACCTGTAGCAGGCAGCATGTCGCACACACAATGCTTGTGACTAGTTATGGATCCACATAATTCCAACCTAAAATTATATCACTTATGTCTATCACATATCTTAATGTTGTATCCATAGGAAGAAAATAGACAAATGAGAGTAAGAATTCCCAATACTGACTTGAAAAAGGAACCCTAAACTAACAATATGCTGGCCGATATGGTCACCTTAAGCAGGCAGCCATGGTTCTGTGCTCATGGTGTACACTTCAACTGGTAACACTGTGTGGAGCGCATGCCTTAGCTGCTGAAACTGTGCACTCAAGCATTGAAATGAAAATGGTGTTGACTGCTTAGAGTACCTGCTTCTGTCATTGTTGTGTCATCAAGCGGTGTCATGATGTTCTCCTCTATAAGCGCCTGTACCAGTCTCTGAGTGAGTGGTCCAAATGGTGACACGTCATCATTGCTACAGCAAAAACAAGACTGAATGGTCCAAATGGTGACATGTCATCATTGCTACAGTAAAAACAAGACTGAATGGTCCAAATGGTGACGTCATCATTGCTACAGCAAAAACAGGACTGAATGGTTAAAATAGTGACATGTCATCATTGCTACAGCAAAAACAGGACTGAATGGTTAAAATGGTGACATGTCATAACTGTTACAGCAAAAACAAGCCTGAATAGTTCAAATGGTGACATGTCATCATTGGTACAGCAAAAACAAGAGATTGAGTGGTCCAAATGGTAGCACGTCATCATTCCTACAGCAAAAACAAGCCACTGAGTGGTCCAAATGGTAACAGGTCAGCATTGTCATATACCATAGGCAATTAATAGTTAAGTTATCTCAACAAGAAAGCCACGGACTCCATTGATTTGGAAGTTGTGGCAGATGAATGAAAGAACTATTGCGCTGCATAATTCTAAAATATATCTGGACTCTTAGCAGACATTCATGATGTATGCACCACACGGTGCATATATTTATAAACAATAAAACCATACGTTGTAGTTAAGTCTTTCTTATTTTCCTATGATATGAGCCAGCTTAATTATCCAATGTTTGAAGGCGAACACAGCCTGATGTGCTTCGATGGCACAAGTAGTTTCCATGAATATCCGCTGAGCATACAATTAAAAAAATATTCTCCTGTTTCTCGGAAACAAAAACAACGGCCCAGACATGACCAGTGGGTGGGGTTGGATGTCAGGTGGCCCAAAGAGCTGACCGATGGATTTACAAAGTCTATGACTGCTACAGTGAAAAGAAGACTGAGTAGCCCAAATGGTTACATGTCATCACGCTACAGCAAAAACAAGTGAGTGGTCCAAACAGTGAGTGACATGTCATAGTTGCTACAGAGAATGATGTGCTGTGACCCAAAGGGAACACATCTTCACTGGTACAAGGAGGACAAGAAAGTAATCCCAGTACTGCACTGTTACTGTCCCGTGTAGGTCTTCCTTGTATACTAAGTACTAAACAAATCGGTGAACATGCTATAAATTGCCACGTTGTCAATGTCCAATGTGTCCTGCCACTCACCCATTGTCCAGCTGCCTGCTGATAGTGGTCAAGTCTGTTGAGTTGTGGTTGCTACTTGCACCAGATCGCTTGTCATTCAGTCGGCTGCCTGTATCATAACACACACACAGACATGCAGTCAATACTTGAGAAAATAGCTAAATACACATACACTTTCTCAATAATTTAATTTAAATATATATCTAATACAAATTCTTTTTAAAAGTACTTAAAACAAACATTAGTATACAAAATGTCTCAATTAGGTTGTAATGTGAAATTGTATGGTTTTATATTTATGTGGCACTGTAATTTATGACTGATGTTAGAATATTCTCTGGAACAAACAAGGGGACAAATCCATTTTGTATTTTAAGGTATATTAATACCTTTTGCAGTATTTTGCAGTATTTAACATTAATGAAATTAAAGTATTTATATTTAAATTCTTTTGCATCATTATCATGGCTGATTACCAGCTTGGTAAGTAAAACTCATCAAGTACAGACAACCAAATGGACATGAATGGAAGGTTAAGTAATCATGGCTTTCACAAATGTGTGTGTAAGGTAGACACTGACCGATTACTCTGGGTTATGCGAGTGTTGTTTAGTTACCTTAACACTGACTGATTACTCTGGGTTATATGAGTAAAGTGTAGTTACCTTCAACACTGACTGATTACTCTGGGTTGTGCGAATGATGTGTAGTTACCTTCAACACATTCTGATTACTCTGGGTTGTGTGAGTGATGTGTAGTTACCTTCAATACGTTCTGATTACTCTGGTTTGTGTGAGTGATGTGTACTTTCAACACTGACTGGTTACTGTGGGTTATGTGAGTGATGTGTCCCTACATTCAACATACTGTGGGTTATGTGAGTGATGTGGCCCTACATTCAAGATACTGTGGGTTATGTGAGTGATGTGGCCCTACATTCAACATACAGTGGGTTATGTGACTGATGTGGCCCTACATTCAACATGCTGTGGGTTAAGTGAGTGATGTGTCCCTAAATTCAACATACTGTGGGTTATGTGAGTGATGTGGCCCTACATTCAACATACAGTGGGTTATGTGAGTGATGTGGCCCTACATTCAACATACAGTGGGTTATGTGAGTGATGTGGCCCTACATTCAACATACTGTGGGTTCAGTGAGTGATGTGTCCCTACATTCAACATACTGTGGGTTATGTGAGTGATGTGGCCCTACATTCAACATACTGTGGGTTAAATGAGTGATGTGTCCCTACATTCAACATACTGTGGGTTATGTGAGTGATGTGGCCCTACATTCAACATACTGTGGGTTATGTGAGTGATGTGGCCCTACATTCAACATACAGTGGGTTATGTGAGTGATGTGGCCCTACATTCAACATACTGTGGGTTATGTGAGTGATGTGGCCCTACATTCAACATACAGTGGGTTATGTGAGTGATGTGGCCCTACATTCAACATGCTGTGGGTTAAGTGAGTGATGTGTCCCTAAATTCAACATACTGTGGGTTATGTGAGTGATGTGGCCCTACATTCAACATACAGTGGGTTATGTGAGTGATGTGGCCCTACATTCAACATACTGTGGGTTAAGTGAGTGATGTGGCCCTACATTCAACATACAGTGGGTTATGTGAGTGATGTGGCCCTACATTCAACATACTGTGGGTTCAGTGAGTGATGTGTCCCTACATTCAACATACTATGGGTTATGTGAGTGATGTGGCCCTACATTTAACATACAATGGGTTATGTGAGTGATGTGGCCCTACATTCAACATACTGTGGGTTAAGTGAGTGATGTGTCCCTACATTCAACATACAGTGGGTTATGTGAGTGATGTGGCCCTACATTTAACATACTGTGGGTTATGTGAGTGATGTGGCCCTACATTCAACATACTGTGGGTTAAGCGAGTGATGTGTCCCTACATTCAACATACAGTGGGTTATGTGAGTGATGTGGCCCTACATTCAACATACAGTGGGTTATGTGAGTGATGTGTCCCTACATTCAACATACTGTGGGTTCAGTGAGTGATGTGTCCCTACATTCAACATACTGTGGGTTATGTGAGTGATGTGGCCCTACATTCAACATACAGTGGGTTATGTGAGTGATGTGGCCCTACATTCAACATAATGTGGGTTAAGTGAGTGATGTGGCCCTACATTCAACATACTGTGGGTTAAGTGAGTGATGTGTCCCTACATTCAACATACTGTGGGTTAAGTGAGTGATGTGTCCCTACATTCAACATACTGTGGGTTATGTGAGTGATGTGGCCCTACATTCAACATACAGTGGGTTATGTGAGTGATGTGGCCCTACATTCAACATACTGTGGGTTAAGTGAGTGATGTGTCCCTACATTCAACATACAGTGGGTTATGTGAGTGATGTGTCCCTACATTCAACATACTGTGGGTTAAGTGAGTGATGTGTCCCTACATTCAACATACAGTGGGTTATGTGAGTGATGTGGCCCTACATTCAACATACTGTGGGTTCAGTGAGTGATGTGTCCCTACATTCAACATACTGAGAGTTAAGTGAGTGATGTGTCCCTACATTCAACATACAGTGGGTTCAGTGAGTGATGTGTCCCTACATTCAACATACTGTGGGTTCAGTGAGTGATGTGTCCCTACATTCAACATACTGTGGGTTCAGTGAGTGATGTGTCCCTACATTCAACATACAGTGGGTTATGTGAGTGATGTGTCCCTACATTCAACATACTGAGGGTTATGTGAGTGATGTGTCCCTACCTTCCTTCTGTTCCTCCAGTAGATCTTCCTGTGCCCACTTCTCAGAGAAGTGTTTGCCCAGACTAGGCACCTTGTAGTAGTCACCATTGTCATCGTGCTGACGAATCAACTCCTCCAGGAACTTGAGGTCATACGACGTGATATCCGTGCAGTATGGCTCTACCATTGCCCAGAAACGATTTGGTGTGTCATTCTTGGGGATCTTTGGCAGTTCTGGAGGAGGAGGTTTTGGTGATTCTGGGAATTCAAACTCTTGCATCTTGAGATGCTGGAATAGTCAATCATAGGTCGGGATTAGACAGAAAAGAGGAAATCAACAACATATATCAAACACAACTAGCATCAATTATAACTGCATTCTGTTAAAATCATACATCATAACATTTCCTATTTCTTCTTCAGTTCAGCGTATCTATGAGATGTTGCTGCCTGGACGATCCCACAATACGCTCCCATACATTGTTCCTATTCCAGGTTCCATGATGTTGTTCTCCAACCGGAACACCCCTATATGATATATATTCACATCATATATGTAATCATAATATATCATGCAATATTTGAGTCACTTTCTCAGTAGATATTTTGCATTTAAAAAAAGGATAACTCTGAGAGTAATTATGCTATCCAGATGAGGTTTTGAATGTTATTTTCAGAATAATCCAATATGTGCAATGACTAGACACTTTTTAAAACCATCAATACCTTGAAATGCTCTGGTCACTGACTTATAGTGCAGTAGAGTGTATATTGAACATGGATTTTTTTAGAATTTTCATTTAATAATAATTATATATTTACTCAATAATGTATGGCGGGAAGTGTTTCAAAATTTGTCAATAGTTGCTGTAATTCTTGTAATGCTGTGAAGATATTTTGAGTATAAGAAAACATACTCACAATATCCATATTTGTTGCACCTCTCATCTTGGTTTCCAAACATTTAGGTGCAAAAGACGCTACTTCAACTGTCATAATAACTTTACTGATCTCAAACCAGTTTCCCGCCTGGACTTGTAATTTAGTGTGTTCACCAATTTTATTTGATCAACATATTACCTTGGCCCTGTCACTTGGTGTGTTCACAAGTGCTAACTGACCTGTACTTTTCCCTTGGCACGACTTGGCGTGTTGATCACTTTAGACGGTGTTTCCTTGAACTTCTTACTTGGTTTATCATCAGCCACTTTTCCACTTCGCTTGCCACTGACTGGCGTGACAGGCTCCTGGAAGCATCGTCATTATTCAGTCTACACAGCAGTAGTGGTCAATGCCACAAAGTAACATGAGAAAACTAGTTTGACTATACAAGCGTGCACTACATGCCCAAGTTTTTCTGTAGCCATCAGCACCACTGTTTACCAACACAAAACAATATTAAAAGTGCAATGTCTTATCTTGTTATCACAAAATCATATTACAGAATATAAACAATATCTATTCTACCAGTTTTTGTGTTTCAATAAATTAGAATTACTCAATACAATGCCATTGTTATTTGTCTTATTTTGTTTAGTGTACTCAAATATTTGCTTTATACGTTTTGTGCAAAATGGATACTAAGAAACAGATAAAGATCTAAACTAAATGTGTGGTTCATTAAACACATCTCACACACAATATGTTTTAACACCACATTCAGAAAATCCAGGCTCAGTAGCACAACAAAACCAAAGGTAAATATTATCCTAGTCATATGCAATGCCAAAATCAACAGGTGGGTGGAACTAGACAGAACATCACTTTACCATATTGTAGTCAGACTGTTTACATTAGCAAATAGTTTTGTCAAATTAATAATGGAATAATAAACATTCATGAACTAGTTAGCCACCCTACTTCCATATTTAAAGCATTCTGTGTTTGCCATTTATGTAATATATATATATATATATATATATATATATATATATATATATATATATATATATATATATATATAATGGTGCTCTCAGGAATAATTACACGTGTAATTAATATTGCATATCAAGAAGTTCATTGATTGGTGCCGACATCATAGAATCAGTACTCACTAAGCCATTCTGAAAAGTTCCAACCATCAAAAAAAAATGGAAAGCTCATGTAATTTAACAAACTATAAACAAATATAATACAACACACAACAAATGAACATATTCAACATACTCCTTTCCCAAGCGGTGCCATCTTCTTATCTTTGCCCTTTTCCTGCCACAAAAATACATATTATCAAAACAAGTCAATTTCTATAATGCATAGAATTCAACATTTCTGCTTTGGGATGGGATATACTGCTTTGTCCAACTTTGTGGACAAAAAGTCATGTTTTTGTAGTTTATAAATTAAAGAAAAAAATGTAAACCAATTTATTTGTTTTTGTATGAGATTATTACATTATTTATGTTCTTTAACTAAGTGACTTCAAACCTGTTCTTGCATGTGTTCGCCACATTCATGCAAGAATACTAAATAAAAATGCAAACTGCCAAATGCACCACCAACATCCAATAATAATTGAGTGGTGGATGGTGTACCCCACTTTTCTATGAGCAGTCTCCCACTTTCCAGCAGATGTTGACGTCTATGGCAAAGTCGTTTTAGTGCTATTCACATTTTAATTGAAGATAGTATAAATGTGAACATACTCCTTTGCCAAGAGTCATCATCTTCTTGTCCTTGCCCTTCTCCTGCCAGTTGGTCAGGATGTTTATTTCAGCCTCAAGATGGCGCATGCGCTTTGCTGCTGCAGCAAGTAATGTTTCCATTTCAGTTTGAAGCATATCGAGTTCGTCAAAAAACACGCCGTCCTCTTCACCTCGGCCCAGTACTGCAAGTGTGAATATAACCTTGAGAATGTTGTCATTGTCCCAAAACAAGACATCTATCTATATTGGTAACACCACAAAAGATCCACAAGTTCATAGAATACTTGAGTAGAATTTGTGTAACCACAAGTAAGTTGAGGGAACCAAACCTACATCTATACTTGTATTTACAATTATGCCTCAGTGATCATCTTGTTAGTGATATTATGAAACTAGTCTCACTGTGTGAGTTTGTTTAGTAATGAAAGACATTTATCTTTTGACCTAACTATGTACTTGATCATCTAGTATGACACCTCTGTCAGTGAAAAAAAACACTGATTTAGCCAATGTGTTATGTTTAATGATGTATCTAAAAAGTAAATGCTGAAGACACAAACTATTGTCAACTGTCCACATGCATGTGTGTATTTGTGTCATTCTTCGAACTGTTGGATCTACCTGTGGTGACAGTAGGGCACAGTCGCTGGTGCTCCACTGGTTTGAGATCAGGAAACTGTAGTGGACAGTCCTTCACGTCACCACTCCGATCCCCTTTGCCTTTCCCTTTCATTGCTCTCTTCAAACAGAACGTAGGCTCAGGTTAATCAGATGTCTATTTAATCAATCATTGTGTGGTTTCTTGCAGCGAATTGTCATTTATCCTTATACCACTGTGGCAGTCTAGGCTAAGTATGCTTTGGAAACACATCATTCTACAAAATGTTTTTTATTTGATTTTGGCTATCTCCACTAAAATACTGAAATTATGTTATGACCACCTAGTAGGTAGGTGTGATGACTCATAGGCTACTTGTTTTGGAATGATGGTTAAAATTTCCTAGGGCCTATTTTAAGCTGTCTTGAAATTACTCCATAAATATATTTTCATACATTGAAAAATGGAAATGCTACCACAATTGTGGAGTTTGTACAACACAGAAAGACGACACAATCAAGCCACTTATATGGGCTATTTAAACAACCAACTGTCTTTGGATTCAGTCCTAGCCTGTGTGATAGTAATTACAGCAAACCAATATAATATTATAGAGCATAAAAATGGGTCAAGTAGCCTTGAAGTCCTTATTATACAGTGTATAATGAGTTATTGTGAATTAATGTGTTTGGTGAGTCCTAGTCACCGTCTAGTCTCTTCACCTTAATCACCTAATTGGCAATTCCTCTGGTTATTCATATAAGATGACCAGAAACAGCCAAATTGTGTGAAAAAATTAAAATACATCTAGTAGACACCAGTCACATCATTTTATTTAAATTAAAATAAAAAAAACACAACTTGCATATAAAATTGGAAGTTTAAATGAAGATAACAGCTTAAAACATTTATGAAGCAATAGTCCAGTTTAACAGTGATCTGTTGGGTTACTGGCACAGCCCCTACCACTTCTAAGGAAAAGCAATTAGTTACGCAGTTGCCCCTATACACAGACCACCACAGGAGTATGTGTCCTGAGGTCTGTTAAAACCCAGACAGAAACGGAAAATATTTTAGCATACCTCTTTTGGGGAGGCCCCGAGATGCCCTTACAAAAGACTAATAAACTACAAATTGCTTGTGCTACAGAACTGTTTTTGTTTATAAAATACGAAAACATAAAACATACAATTTTTTAGGCCCTAATGGACCACAGTAGGTTAAAAAATGTGTCAATCAAATTTACATTTCTTGTGTATGATTATGCATAATTTGAAAAATACATCTACAACAGTTTCTGAGATGTGAGAGCTAAAGGTGTACGATGTATGGTGGATGTTAGTCTACTGAAACTTTTAACCCCCCAAAAATGGGTATCACACGTGTGTTTGTAGTTTATTTCAGGGCATAAAACATCTCAACTGGTTTGTATGTATAAGTTAACACAAACATGTCCACAGAAAAAGTGTCTGACAAAAATATTTTCCTGTTCACCTAACCCCTGGGGTTAGGTGAACATTCGGTAAAACTAAAATTAATCTTCTTGGCCTTTATAATTAAAACTGCTCACTTACAGTCACGAAACTTCACATGGTATATCTACTACTGGTACATCCATAGTACCTGTCACATGCTCAATTTTTTTTCATACCTATCATTTATTGACCAAAATATACATACATGTAATTCACTTAATTCACTGGTGCACATAGCACATCTAGTGAAGTTCCATTAGAAACAAATGTGTCTGCACAAAAACGAGTGAATTTTATGTATATTTTCATCGACAATTTACAGAAATTAACTTTTTGTTGAGAAGTGTATAATTATGTAGTATAGGTGTAGTGAAGTTTGGTGACTGTAGGTGTAGCGGCATCATTGGCCGCTGGTGAGTGTTTTCCTGTTTTAACAGGAAAACGTCATAATTTAACAAGCACAGCATATATTTTTCATTTTTTCAAAGTCTGCCACTTTCTACACAGGGCGCTGCCATTGTGATCCAGAGCTGTGACTGTGTGGCCGCACATCCAGTTTGACTGGCGACATGTTTACTAACGGTGGCAGCCATTCGATAGGTGACGCAGCATAGTTCTCGCAAAAAGGATGTAAATAAAATTAAACAATTTAATGCACTGTATGGTTCACATACTATAATTGATAGTATTAGTAAGCAATATTTCACATACTCTCAAAGAAGGATTCCTACAGAAAAAGCAGGTTAGAGATGATGAAGTTGGCATGTCCAACAGCGGCAAGTTCAGCAAGACTCTGCGTTGGTCACTTTCAAACGCTGATTGCAAGCGTAATTATGAATGTGATGAGCACAAAGAGACACGGAACTTTAACACATAAGTCTCAATCAAAGCCACAGGTCCATCTTTGGTACATTTGTTTGCATACAAGTACACAGTGATGAAGTAATATTCAGCAAACTCAACAGCGCAAACGGACATTATTTACCTATTTAGAAGCAGAAGGAAATGACAAGCCAAAACCAGCTTCTAGTTGCCAAGGCAACTTGGCACTCACGAGTGCCATCATGTGTTTTTACGATTACAATTTACTCCCATAGCGGAATTCCACTGTCTGCATTATATATGAATGTGATCTAAGCAAAGTTTACATGTACCAAGGGTAGTAAGAAATATGAGCATAATAAAGTACAAATATGTGTGGATAGTATTATATAATTTGGAAAAAAGAATGTTTAAATAATCCACGGATGTAGTTTCCAACAGATCGTTGGCGAGCTATATGTTGCAACCAACGCCGGTGTGATACAGCTCAGCAAATCATATATTGAGATATCTAGTTTACAGGCATAATTAGTGTTTTGCTCATACAATGACAAGGCAGACCAGTGTTAGGGAATCTTGTTATTGCTAACAACATCACAGCGACAAATGATTCAGATACTTCTATCTACAGAGGTAAGACCATAATCTGTTGTTTGTTAAGTTAAGCCCGGAGGTTCACAGTAAAATGCCTATGTTGCCCTCAGAAGAGACAATGCTAATGACTGCTAGTATCTTGAGAGGAAGTGTGACAGCTCAGCTTGAATATGAAAGACAGCCTGGAGACCAGAATACCCTGGAGCCAGCTTGGAGCCTGACACAAAGGGGATATTGACCTATAGTCACTGTCAGGTGCTAATCCACCCTCTGACACTGGGCAAATAGAAATTGTGGTCACTGCCAGGGTCATAGGGATACCTGCTGTCAAGTGTCTTCATCATTAAAATTGCAATCAATGGGTATTTTGAAGGTTGAAAATTAACAACTGATTTGGTGACACTTTTAAAGGTAATTTGTAGTGAAGGTAATCAGTTACATGTGATCATGAAAGAGAACTATAGGTACATTGTACTGACAATGTATTTGAAAATATCCAATACTTTAGGAAAGCATTTAAATACAAATACTTGTAATTCCTAAGCATCAAATACAATTACAATACTGTTTAAATACTTTCAAATACAATTGTATTTTACCCTATGACATGTCGGAAGTAGTTCTAATATAAGTTGTTGCATGATCCCGTTCATGGTGTCTGTGGTTTTGCTAGATTTGTCCACTATAAGACCACTTTCTGAGTAAACCACTGATGTGAAGATGCAAATAAAATGGTGGGATATGGACGTTATGTCCCTAGTCACATATGTCCTAGACGATATGTCCTAAATTTATTATTACGTTTTTATGTTATTTTTGCACATTAGTCTTAACATAAATCTGTTGATATATTAACACTAATGATGGCACTCTTTAACAAGATTTAACAAGATTTAACAAGATTGCCACCTAGAGAATCAACTCTAGATGGCAGGTGGACAAGGAAGCCGTTTGGCTTATCGAGAGTCCAACCTATCTATCTAAGTATACCCCGCCCGTCTTAGGTATATGTCAATTTTATTTTTAAACATATTAACACTTCTAGCACCTACACAATCAGCTGATAATTTGTTCCATTCGTTTACTATTCTTTGTGAAAATGAAAATTTTCTAATATCTAGTCTACACTGCTTCTTTGCTAATGCAACTCCATGTCCTCTAGTCCTTCTCTCTTCCTTGACCGTGAAAAAAATATTTCTGTCAATATTTTCATACCCATTCAATATTTTAAAAACCTCAATCTGATCTCCTCTCAATCTTCTGGTTTCTAGTGTTGTTAGACCACATTTTTTTAGACGCATTTCATAACTAATATTCCTGAGTTTTGGTATCATTTTTGTTGCTCTCCTTTGTACTCTTTCTAGCATATCAATATCCTTTTTGCGATATGGCCTCCATGCTTGTATACAATATTCTAAATGAGGCCTAACTATTGTTTTATAAAGCGGTATTATTAGTTCTTTTTCTTTGTACACTATATTTCGCCTAATTAATCCAAGAATTTGGTTTGCCTTCGCTGCTGCAATTCCACACTGCTCTGATACCTTCATGTCAGCGCTAATGGTTAAACCTAAGTCCTTTTCCTTTACAGTAGTATTTAGTACAGTACCACCCATTGTATATTGTGCATTTTCATTCCCATGTCCTGTGTGGAGGCACTTACACTTTCCAAAGTTAAACAGCATTTGCCATTTCTCAGACCATTCTATCAACTTATTTAGATGATCTTGTAAATGCTGTTTATCTGCATCACTTTTAATTTTCCTAAACACTTTTGTGTCGTCCGCAAACTTCAACACCTTGCTTGTTATGTCATCATCCATCGTTCTTTGTAGAACATTTCAAGTCCATTTCATATTTTAACTGTTACTTAGCATCTTGTTTTTGGGACAAATCGTCCACAATATTTGGGACATAAGCGACTTGGGACATAGTGACTTGGGACATAACGTCTATAACTCAAAATGGTTAGTTTGTGTAAACTTTTTAAGTTTAGGAATTAGGTGCATAACACCAAACCGTTCACTTTTTGTCGCCCTTTAATTTAGGTCAGTTAACTGGAAGATTACTCACAATTTTTTTTATTTAGGTTAAGCTAGCGTCAAAATTTGCCCACAATTAAATTAATAAACTAGCCAACTCAACTGAAATGCAAACCGTAAGGCGTAATGCAAATCCCCAGGCCCAACAGAAGGCAACACTTGTTTAACAAGTTGTTACATTTAACATCTAACATGTTGTGTAACCCGAGATTTGTTGATGCAAAAAAATCACTACAAACTCTTACCGTAAACTAGAGCTAATGGACGACTGGATTATAAATGTTGGTGTTTATATAGTACTTTCTTTCTGTCGATTTAATTCAATTCAAGAAGCCTTTGTCGAATTACCGACTGTAAACACAGCCTCCATTTTCAATATGTTGCCCGGATGTCAACTCGCGCAAACGTTATTGGTTTGTAATACGCCAGAGGCCGCCACATGTTTGCAGAGAACGCTGCCGCTGAAAAAATTGTTCGGTCAAGTTCGAGACTGGGTAATCGAGGTTATTAGGGTTCCTGTGACGCTCTCGGATCTTGTGACATACGAAAATCTTACCTCAATCTTACCTCAAGACCGGTCAGTAATTGCCCAAAACTGAGCATTGAGACCGTCTCAAGATTTATTTTCTGATGTTGCAGTTCTCTATTGATGTATTTTGTTTTCATATGTTTTTATCCAGTTTGTCAAGCCTCAAGGCTGGTTAATTTGAAAAATTATAATTATACAGGTCTGGCCCTGGGTGTCCTCTCCAATCTCTTCGGAGGCGTGATTTCAGTTCGTTTACTGTCCTGGCCTGAACTGTATCGTCTGACAGGGAGTTCCACATTTTAACCACTCTGGTCGAAAAGAAGTAGTGTCCGTAGCCAGTTACTCTCTGTGTTTGGAGTTATTCACTGTGCCGTCCACGTGGTAACACTGGCTTTTTTTAACATCAGCTTTGATGGGCACTGTGAGCATCTGCAGTCCTGGTTGACCGAGTCTATTCTTTTGACAATTTTGAATGTCTGGATTATGTCTGTTCTCTGTCTGTAATTCTATTAGTCTGCTGTATTATATGGTAATCTCTTTGTTTCCGGCACAAGTCGTGTTGCCCGTCGCTGAACTTGTTCAATGAGGTCTCTGTCTTTTTTTCAGATGAGAGCACCAGACACTTGACGCATATTCCAGGTGTGGTGTAACCATTGCTTTGTAGAGCAGTAGAAATATGTCTTTGATGAGATGTCGGAATGTTCTTGCTAGACATCCAAGAACACGGTTGGCTTTCTTGTCAGCATTCTCAATATGGTCAGAGAACTTGAGTTGGTGGTCAATGGTTACTCCAAGGTCCTTTTCGGAAGTTACCACATCTAACATATGAATGTTGCCACTGGCGTTGTTCATGTGGTAAATTTTCTGCGGGTTCGATTGTACGAGATGCAGAACATGCCATTTATCTGGGTGGAAATTCATTTGCATCTTCATTGACCATTCCTGAAGCTTTGTCAGGTCTTCCTGCAGAGAATGTGGTGAGTTGTTGTCCTCTGTAAGTGTTGCGTAGAGCTTGGTGTCGTCTGCAAACATTGACGTCATGTTGTTCATAATCCCTGGTAGGCTACATCGCTGACAAACATCGTGAACAATGTTGGTCCAGGACAGACCCCTGGGGAATTCCGCTTAGTACACTGCACCAGTTTGATTGTTCTCCATGTACAGATACCTTCTGTCGCCGGTCATCTAGGAATGCCGCTATCCAAGCTAAGGCCTTGTCCTTTATTCCAAAACTTTCTACTTGTTTCATGAGACGCTGATGTGGTACGGTGTCGAATGCCTTCGCGTAATCGAGGTAGATGACATCAACGGGTATGTTTTGCGTCAAGGCCTAGCTTACTCCAGATGTTCAATGCTTCTAATAAATTTGTGTTTACCCTTTTCCCAGTATTGAAGCCATGTAGTTGTTCACAATCCAGGTGGTACATCTTGATATGTTGTACGAGCTGCTGAACAATCACTCTCTCCAGAGTCTTGCAGACGATTGATGCCAGGGACACTGGCCTGTAGTTTGCTGCGTTTCTTTTTTTCAGATTTTTTGTAGATCGGGCAGATAATTGCATCTCTCCACTGTCTCGGTAGTGTAATTTGAATATGATGTTGAGAGGCACATATAGTTGTTCTGACATCTCCTTCAAAATTCTAGGGTTGATACCATCAGTGCCTGGTGACTTGACAGTCTTCAGTTGAAGAAGGTATTTCTTCACCAGTTCTTCTGTGATTTCGAATATAGTGAGCGTTTCAGTAGATAGGTTCTTTGGTGTGACATGCGGGATGTTGGTAGTGTCTTCTTTTGTGAATGTTTTGAAGAAGTGTTGATTGAGGACCTCTGCTGCTTCCCTGTCGCCTTGGGTAAGTGTACCATCCTCTTTGAAGAGTTGACCTGTACCACCCCTAGTGTTAGTTCTGTTTCTTATGTACTTCCAAATACATTTGTTGTTTGTCCTGCATTCCTTGGCTAGCTTTCTTTCAAATTGTCTGCGTGCTCTTCTGATTGCATGTTGGGCTGTGTTCCTGGATCTGATGTAAGTTTGATAGTCTTCCCCTTCCTTTGTGTTTAAATATCGAATCCAGGCGCTATGTTTCCTTCTAACTGTTCTCATGGCAGATTTGGTCATCCACATTGGCTTGTCTCTACCATTATCTGTAACAGTGTAGTGTGATACACACTGGTCTACTGCTTCTTTTATGATTTGCTCAAGTTTGTCCATTGCCTCTTATGTACTCATATCCGCTAGTGCTGTTTTCCAGTCAATGTTTAGCATCGTTTTCATTTTTTCATAGTCTGTCTTGTCATAACTGTATATCGTCCTCCTCTTTGGCACACGAGTAACAGATATATTTAGGATCATATTGAGGCTGATGTGGTCACTGTTTCCCAGATGTGGACCAGAGTTGAGGTTTGTTATTGTGTTTTCTTCTGTTGTGAAAATCAGGTCGTCCAGAGTAGGTTGTTGACCATGTCGGTACCGTGTTGGCTTGTGAACATGTTGGTGATAGTAGGTATCCCTAATTGCTTCAATGAACTGCTGTTTATCAGATCCGTCCCTGTATGTGTGTGGGATTGACGGTTCAGGGTCCCACACTATTCTGTAGTGGTTGAAATCTCTCATCACAATGCGTGGTTCCGGTTCTACTGCAGTGCGTCTGAGAGCTGCATGTAATTGCTTGTCTCTTTGTTTTGCTGTTTCAGGTGTACCACTTTTGTATATACATCCTATTAGTTATGATGATGTTAGATGTTATCCACACTGCATCAGCGAATTGGTCAATAATCGGGTGGTTTTATTGGCATGCCCTGATTTCAGTCCTGACATAGATGCATGTACCCCTTGTATCTGATTGTTATAGATCATTTGTGAACAGGCAAAACTCTGGTAATTGGAGCATTTCCGGGTTTGGTACACTTCCATTCTTTGGTTTTATCTCATTCAGAGCAATCACATCATAGTCTTTGGCAATAGCGTGTAGTTCATCATATTTGCTAAGAAGTGAGTTGTCAACATTAGTGTAGCATACCCTTAGTGCACGTCGTGCATTACTGCTACGTAATGGTACTGTGTTTCTATGTACATGTGCAGTGTGGGGTTTCGTGTTTACTGGATCTCGATGATTTCGCTTCGGTAGATTTTGTAGGTCTTGTTCGGGTTGTTTTCTCGTCTCCGCATCAGCTGGGCCTGCAAGTTTTTTTTTTTAATTTGCTCTCTGTCTTGGTGTTAGATCTGGTCTAATGAAGACTGTCGTGTCTGCTGTGCTGTTTCGGATTTCTTTAGCTTTGCTTAGTACTTTCTTTTTATCATTTATATTGTTCATGACTGCAAGAATCACACTGGGTTTGTTGTGATCTGGCTGGCCTAGCCGGGTGACTTTTTCAGGTGTTACATCTAGTTTTAGACATGTTGCTATCATTTGTTTGACATCGTGCAGGTCCTGTTCGTTTTCTTGCATCCCGTGGATGACTAGATTGAGTTTTTTTGGCCATTATCTGTTCTCTTTCGGTTATTTCTTCCTTCACTACTGAAGTCAGGTATTGGTTGATTGGTGCTATCATTGTTGGGTGAGTGCCTGTAGTTTGTGCTTGGGGATGTGTCAGCTTCTTGATCTCCTGTTGTAGTGTCTGTAGCTGTGTGTTTATTGCCTGTGTACTGTTTTCCAAATCTGCTTTTTTTGCTTTTTCTTCAAGTATCGTTTCTACTCGTCTTGTGCGTTTTTTTGTGCATTTGTGTCATACATTCTGCGCATCGGTCTTCTATGTCTTTGTCTGTGTGTAGAAGAAGACGGGGATGCTGCTGGAGGTTCTTCGCCGGAGTTTCAGCATGGTGTCTCGCACGGTGTGCCACTGTTGGGCTATCTCGGCCTCGGGTGGTGGTGACATGCCATTCCCATGGCAGACATGGGGCCGGCGTGAATTAACTGTTGTATTGTTAGTGGCTTTGTCACTTTTTGTTGGCGATTTTAAAACTGCATAATTCAGTTAAATTCACCTCGATTTGTTTGCTCCTCACGTTTCATACTAATTATACGAAAATGCAAACATACCAAGTATTCACTGTGACATGCCAGGTGGTTTGTGCATATGTTTTGGTGAAGTTAACAGCAAAGAACAAACATATAGTATAATATACCCGAAATTCGAATTACACATTTGAGTTGACGTGACACCCAAATAAGACTAGGTGTACTCTCGCAAGACAATGGCCTTTGCCCACACAATGCCGCGGTTCCGAAAGACAGTTGAGAGCAGAAAAATAACATATAGACAGTAGGGGCCTAACCAGTATCCATGCAATTAAGAAGACGTATCTTGGAATGATTATAGGTTTGTGAAGGGAAATAAAAGAAACTGCTTCTTTCTTAGTTAGAGTTAGCTTGGAGTTGGAAGTTATCCGGCATTCGCCGTAATCTCTGATTTACTTAGCATCGGTCATTATCACGTACATTTCTCAGATTGTGATGCGTGTAGCATGTATTCAATAGTCAATACATGCCACTTGGTAGTATATTGCTGTCCAGAATCCTCCCTTGAGCTTGGGCTTGACCTCGGGGCATTTTATTGCCCTGGGTCTGGCACCATCCATGGCACATACCTGTT
Organism: Oasisia sp. SBJ-2009; assembly: GCA_964017155.1. NCBI lineage: Eukaryota > Metazoa > Annelida > Polychaeta > Sabellida > Siboglinidae > Oasisia > Oasisia sp. SBJ-2009. The sequence goes on along the minus strand of OZ024857.1, from coordinate 31,152,503 downwards.
CTGTCCTGTCGTCTGTTTGCTGTCAGCTAACAGTATGATAGTGCCAACGTCTGTTGTGTATGATAATTGGCGCGAGGTAATGGTAACGGCTACAAATCCGGGCGTCATTTTGAGACAGCTATAACCAGGAAGATACACCCCAAATCCGGGATATTCCCAGAAATTCCAGGAGAATTAACATATAATGTGTGTGTGTGTGTGTGTGTGTGTGTGTGTGTGTGTGTGTATGTGTGTGTGTGTGTGTGTGTGTGTGTGTGTGCGTGCGTGCGTGCGTGCGTGCGTGCGTGTGCACGAGTGTATGTATATATATATATATATATATATATATATATATATATATATATATATATATATACAGGATATGTATAACATCTAGAAAATCAGATGGCACCGGTGGCAACTGACACTGTCATGCTATACACTTTCATGCATGCCTACGCACGCGCGCTCTCGCACATAAGGGTGTCTTGTAAATCTTGTATAGTTTCACTGGTGGCGTTGTGACGTCTCGCTTTGTCTATGCTAATGAACTCCCAACTCTCTTAATGTGGTGTTTAAGAATATAACAGCAAAACACAGGAGTTAAAGAACAGATCTTTTTTTATAGCTTTTCTGTTAATTGAACTACAGAGTAACTTATTTGCACTACAAAGTGACTTTGCAATAGGAGCATGTTTCGTCAAGGCGATATCTCTAGAGATACGTTTTGAACAGAGTGATGTGACACAAATTATGTTTGGTGTTAAATTAATTATGTACATACTGTGTTCACTGTGGGGCCTTACACATAATCGGCGACTGATGCATTAAACACATAGCACGTGCGTCATTTAACTCGGAAGAAGCGATATTCAGCGCACGTGTCCATCGTCACTTGACGCACCTCGTAGCCGTAGCAGCGTGTGGTGCTGGTGCCGTCGAACTGGGCGAGCACAACGAGACGCGAGGTGAGCGTGCGAGGAGAGTGCACGAACAACACACGCGAGCCGAAGCTGTAGGCGCCGTATACAGGAACCCGTCTTTCTTTGACGGTTACGCCCGTCTTCCGGTATATGTAAGCTTCTGCTCGAATCTGAAAGCAGAGGAGACGAAATAATAAAATAACAATTATAATAATAACACATCCATAGTATGAACCCGAGCTCATGGCAGGTGTTATGAAGCATATTCACTGGACCGGAAAGGGCCGCCAAACACTCGATCCGCACCAATGGAGAACTAACCATATATGCACTGTGGCACTTTTGTCGAATCCGGATCCACCTCGATTTTGTCGTTATAAAGTTCTGCAATTGCGTAATTTTGTGATAAAAATGAAACTAAATCAAGTATCTCCTTTTTTTTACCAATAAAAGATAAACGTCAGGTAACTATTATTGTCGCAGTCGTGCATTGGCTAGAGCTCGACTAAGAGAACCCAGGTTCGAATCCTGTGCTGCCATGTGGAACCTTGAGAAAATTAATTCATTGCATCATTTCACTCAGTTCATTCAATTCACTGAATGAGTACCTGGCAGACAATGCTTGACACTTATGTATGAATACCAAAGAAGTTGGAATGATGTTCGGTTTAACTGGTCGGTTCGATATTTGGGCTTATACATGCGTTGAATTATGGAACTAACACACCGACGTAATAAATAGGCGAAACGTTAGTTATAACGGCGATAAATAAAAGTGGATCCAGATTCGACAAAATTGCCCATCATTTGACATGTGACGGTTGCAGAAAAACTAATGGATACTTTACTGGACCAAATTTGTTTAGCATCCTGGGGGTAATCCGGAAATAGCCCCGAGGTGTTTTAGTTTCTGGCATACATTACACAGTGCATGCGTGACTTACTGTCTGGCGTGGGGCACGTATTCGTGTGCATTGTGTTCATTTTCAGTAAATATGTGTAAATATAAATACTGAAACGTTAACTTGAATATCCCACGAATGTCTCAATCCACCACTGCTCAGCAGAGGATGGCTGCAGTCATGCCATAGTGATTTGTTTACTGACATTATTGTTTATGCTATCTATATCGAGTTAATGTTAATACATTCTCCACCTGTACGAATGCGCTGAACCAGTGAGGTCTGACGGTTTTGATTATCTTCACTGTAAGGTGGTGAAAATGATCTCGATTGCAGTGGTTGTATAGCTGATATCCCTTCCACTCGCTGCCGGCAACCACGGGATTCACTGAAACACAGGACACGATCAGTTTATAATAGATAACATATATCAGAAATATAACGCTATTTTAAACATATAATTGTTTAATGACGGTCCAAACCTAAACATCCTACTAAAATTTCTTCTTGGACGTCGCAACCAGATCGTCGATGTTCGTGTCCGTTCTGCGTGCATAGTTAATAACTCGAACAAACGAGGGTGCAGCCTACACAATTTTCAGTGATCATTGATCAATAGTTCTAGGAACTATTGATCACTGATTGACTGAGTTAAATGAAATTTAATTTAAAACATCAGTAAAAAAAATAACATTTCCTACTTAGTATGTTCACTTTCGTTTCACAAAATATTTGTTAAACGACACACGAACGAAAATACGAGTTTAGAAACACTGGCATTTTGCTGTGTGTATGCATACTTAGACTTAGTAGAACCAGGAAAGAAATTTGACACGGTGCCTATAATGAAAGGTGACATTAGTACTTATGAGATGAATGATGGGTGGACATCTGAGATAGTCGTACTGAGGTTAGACCGCCGGTGGACATACGTAAGGAGTAACCGGTGGACATACGTAAGGAGTGACCAATAGGGTTACCGCGACGGTAACATTTGGGGGAGAGCTATTTGAAGAGGTGTCTACAGGTCGTTTCGAGAGAAGGTACCCTCAACTCACTCTTCTCATTACACACGCAAACACGTTCGTATATATGCACACGCGAGCAAACGCACATGCACACAAAGTTACAAACGTCTCTCTTCCATCGGATATCCATTTTATAAATCTACAGTAAATGTAGGGGTCTAATGTGTGCTTTGAGTTAACGTTATTTATAATAAAAAACTGTAAAATTGCGTTGCCACGGAAATACGTTAGTACCATACACTGACAACAATATCCGATAAGTAAGCAACGTTGGTTTAACCACAACATGCTCCTTAATTTCACCATAAATGTCTTACCGACCTGACGGTTCAGCTTGTTTATAAAAACGCGATCTTTTTGGTGCTAATTCGTATATTCACATCAAGCGACACGGTAATGCGGTGACTATTAGCCTGATGCAATGAAACTGACCGACATGGTCATGCATGTAAGTAGCGCACACTCAGTTTAATAAAAGTGTTGGCCATTGTTTACGCTACTCACCACAGGTTTCGTTCAGTTCGTCAAGTCCGTTCTTGCAGTCGACGACGCCGTCACACACGGCGATGTGACTGATTTCTTGATGACTCGGTCTGCAACGGAACTTCTCCGCTCCACGCCACTGGCCTACACACGACACACTGCTTGAGACAAACACACGTACCACACTCGTCTCCGTTTGACACGTAGACGAACCACTGAAGACGAAACGCACACTGACAGTGACTACCATTAGTACCAACATGGGGTGTCGCTTTGAAGGCTGACTATTTGCATGAAAAGTCATAAAATCACAGCATTGTAAACACACTTACTGCTAGTATAACGTTGCAGAGCGCTGGAAACAACTGGACCTATAGACCTGTGTTATGGTGTCTAGGTAGGCGCCATTTAAAACATTACATAATGTATACGAACTGATAACAGACTTCAACTTCACCGTTATTGTTTAGCCAAATTTCAATATACGTACGACAACTGATATATGTAATGATGAAATCTAACTACCCATTGAAATACACAGTGGTGACAATAACCTATACTAAATACGTACCAGTCATCGTATCGGTGACATGAACATTAAGTAGACGTCTAGCTTCATTCCCCGCGTCCTTCAGTATGTTGATCCTCTTGTGTGCTTTCACCTTCAATGTTTCGTACTGTCTTTCTAACCGGCCCAGTCGCTCGTCTTGTGCGTCCAGACGCCGTAGCAACTGTTGGGCGTCGGCTGAGTGAGCCACGGCCGCCACGCTCGAAAGTACGGCGGCGAAGATGAAAGGAAGCATCACACTGGATACGTGGACGAACACTGAATTGGTTCTTGGGTGAGACGATGAAGGTCGCAGCTTCTCAGACTATGTCACATACGTACACTTATAGTTAACAATGCCGCGACTCTATCGGGTTCAATGAGTCTTGGATTACAACGACGACGACAACAACACGAGGCAGTTGTCCCCACTGTCTCGGCTTCACTCCGAGGCGCTGCGGGTGGCAAGTTACGGCGTGGAGCGATACTTGAACAATTTACTCCTGATGCTCGTGTTGCGTGAATAGACCCACTCTACAGGTAGGTAGGTATCTTGTATGCTCACTGACACGGATAACGCTGCGTAAATGGTACATCATGAAACATGACGAAATGCCAGAATGCATAACAACGACTGGTCCGATATGTATGAAGGCGACGACCTTGCAAGGATAAAGTCGTCGTATGTCAGCCTTTGGTGATCCTACTGTGTTAGACGATTGAACAGCGAACACGTAATAAACAAACACATATTCTGCTAGGTTTCGATATATGGTTTTACGTATAGTATGTACGTACTTTCCTGACTAAAATAATATGTGTGGATAATACATATCGTACAACCCACTTAGATCTCTATGACGGAGAACATACGCATACGCACACGCACACGCACACGCACACGCACACGCACACGCACACGCACACGCACACGCACACGCACACGCACACGCACACGCACACGCACACGCACACGCACACGCACACGCACACGCACACGCACACGCACACGCACACGCACACGCACACGCACACGCACACGCACACGCACACGCACACGCACACGCACACGCACACGCACACGCACACGCACACGCACACGCACACGCACACGCACACGCACACGCACACGCACACGCACACGCACACGCACACGCACACGCACACGCACACGCACACGCACACGCACACGCACACGCACACGCACACGCACACGCACACGCACACGCACACGCACACGCACACGCACACGCACACGCACACGCACACGCACACGCACACGCACACGCACACGCACACGCACACGCACACGCACACGCACACGCACACGCACACGCACACGCACACGCACACGCACACGCACACGCACACGCACACGCACACGCACACGCACACGCACACGCACACGCACACGCACACGCACACGCACACGCACACGCACACGCACACGCACACGCACACGCACACGCACACGCACACGCACACGCACACGCACACGCACACGCACACGCACACGCACACGCACACGCACACGCACACGCACACGCACACGCACACGCACACGCACACGCACACGCACACGCACACGCACACACATACATACATATACACATAAACACGCGCACGCACGCACGCACGCACGCACTCACACACACACACACACACACACACACACACACACACACATGTATGTACGCGTATGTATACATGTACCAATATTTACTTGTCCTCCGTCATAGGTCTGATAGCAAAAATGTTGGCCAAAACAGTGATGCCGTGGTGAATCGAGCGTTTCGTTTACCAAACTCACTAAAAATCTTACGAAATTACCCAAACGCAATAACTCCACTTTGAAAATGCTTTCCCATCTAGCCATTCAAGGATAATGGGTTATATTTGACATGTCTAAAAGTAAGTGTTAACCATAATCATGTCCAGTGTTCAAACTTAATGCCATAACATTCCCTTAGAATGAAGTGTAATCACTTTTGTGATACGGTTCCAGACCACTACCAGGATGGGCTGGACAGTGTCATTGGTAAAACATGTGTTACGTAACATAGACCATCACGTAGCACTTCTATCGTATCCATTGATAAGCTGCGCGTATTGCTTACTGTACACAGCAATTTAAATACACTGATTTAATCAAATTGTTGAGTCTGTAATTTTTAGTACGAATAAATGTATTATCATAGGCTAAATTAAGATAGGGTTTGGAAGGCAGGATCTTAAATCCCACCACGATCAATACTTTATCATTTATTATAGTGTGTAATTCGGCAGTATAATTATTAATTAACGCGTCCCTCCTTGTCGAGAGTGGTGGTACCGCGATCATGTCTGTGTGCGCGTGTGCGCGTGTGCGCGTGTGCGCGTGTGCGCGTGTGCGCGTGTGCGCGTGTGCGCGTGTGCGCGTGTGCGCGTGTGCGCGTGTGCGCGTGTGCGCGTGTGCGCGTGTGCGCGTGTGCGCGTGTGCGCGTGTGCGCGTGTGCGCGTGTGCGCGTGTGCGCGTGTGCGCGTGTGCGCGTGTGCGCGTGTGCGCGTGTGCGCGTGTGCGCGTGTGCGCGTGTGCGCGTGTGCGCGTGTGCGCGTGTGCGCGTGTGCGCGTGTGCGCGTGTGCGCGTGTGCGCGTGTGCGCGTGTGCGCGTGTGCGCGTGTGCGCGTGTGCGCGTGTGCGCGTGTGCGCGTGTGCGCGTGTGCGCGTGTGCGCGTGTGCGCGTGTGCGCGTGTGCGCGTGTGCGCGTGTGCGCGTGTGCGCGTGTGCGCGTGTGCGCGTGTGCGCGTGTGCGCGTGTGCGCGTGTGCGCGTGTGCGCGTGTGCGCGTGTGCGCGTGTGCGCGTGTGCGCGTGTGCGCGTGTGCGCGTGTGCGCGTGTGCGCGTGTGCGCGTGTGCGCGTGTGCGCGTGCGCGCGTGTCAGGTGTGTGTATGTGTGTATATATGTGTGTGCATATGTATATATATGTATATATATGTATGTATGCACGTGTACGCGCGCGCGCGTGCGTGCGTGCGTGTGTATGTGTGTGTACGCGCGTGTATATATGTATGTATGTATGTATGTATGTATGTATGTATGTATGTATGTATGTATGTATGTATGTATGTATGTATGTATGTATGTATGTATGTATGTATGTATGTACATACATACGTATGTTTTATTATTATTGTGCGTTTGCGCGCGTGCCATGTGTGGCGTTTAATTGGGCGCGCGTGTGATATATCACAGGCGAAAACATTAACCACTATTGGGTACCATGTCAGTTTAACTGTACCCATATTAGAGCAATGTAGAGTTTCGACACTCGAGCGATCGCCGGAATCCTTCGTGTCCTGCGTCGTCTGTTCTTACGTACACTAGTTACACTACAGCTAACCTATGACCCGGTAGGCACTAGACACTTTCGTCCACAGTCAATTAACTAGTTCTGTAGTTTGGCGACAGATGGCGAGTGTGGTGTTTCACGGACAATGGCGACAGGACCTACCAGCGTGAAAGTGTAAACCATCGTTTCTTTGTGTATAGCTAACGAAACAAGCTGACAGACCTAGCGTCGTTGTGGTGTGAATATCAGGTAGATACGAATTCGCACCACGATGGATACGGAAGATATATGGCAGAAACGAAAGAGTTTTGTAGAGAATTCCGACTGCGCTAGCACTGGTGGCAGTGCCAGTGGGGAACACACGATAGGGTTTGGAAATATAAACGTGCCAAAACGATCGAGCAGCGGCGACCTACTACCTCAAGTCGAAGACGAAGACATCGCCACTAGTCAGCCTCTCTTATCGGACACTGAAAATATTTGTGTTGAACAATGTAGAGTTGGTGAAACACCCAGCGACGATAAAGTTGCTACACCGGACACACTTGCGGGTGTTGCGGCTAAACTGAGTCCACTGCAACTAGCGGGGAGCAACACTTCGATACTATCCGAGAGAAGCGGCACGCATCTTTCATTCCACAATATCACGTACAACGTCGAAGTCAGAGGCAAATGTTGTGGAAAAAGCGAAAATAAGTCAATTCTCAACAATGTCAGGTGAGTTTGAGCAGGTCTGAAAACTTGGACTTGGTTGTGCACAACCATCTTTGTGTATCACTATTACCAGTTACTAGCACTATGACTAGACTTAGTCTGAGTGGGGAGATTCTCTCAACGTATCTATAGTTTCCATAGAGACTATTGATTTGTGTATATTTTCTTTATTTTTTCTTCAATATCTCCTTAATGCAAAGCTTTTGTCTAAACCCTATTAATCCGCTTAGAACACAATCTGCTCACAGTGACAATAGATCCCATGTTGTTCCTAAACTATGGCAATAAGATCTGAAGTGTAATCTCTTTCCCGTAACACCATTACGTTTCAAAACAATGACTCAAGTACTCATTCTTTTGCTTCCTATTAGTACAGCTTTTATCGTGTTCTTGCATAAGAGCATTTAATTGATTGTGAAAGTACATATTTAACATTGATGTTCAAAGGAAGCACCAACTGAAAGAAACAGTGTTGGATTAGCAGGGAATGAAGCCAACTTCATTGTGATTTTGATCTACTGGTTCAGCATTTATACTTAAGCCGAAGCCTGGATCTTGAATGAAGAATATTGATTCAGTGTCTCCTGTTCACATTTGCCCAGATCATATCTGACAGTGGTACATCTCAGGATGTCCTAAAGGGCCTTGCTTGTTGGCTAGTATGCTATAGACCCTGACAAATTATTGGACCTTGCAGTGCAAGGTCCAATAATTTGTGCAAGGCTTGCACAATTATTGGGAACCCCAATTACTGACCAGTACAAAACATGGTTATATTCACATGCACAAGTATCATTGTAAACATGACAGCCGTAGTACACAGCGACGCCCAACAAGGGAACTGTAGAAACATTGCACGGAAATCCCATAAATTCCTTTATTATGAAACTGTTAAGATTGGTATCAAGTCAGCAAGGCTGATCAGTGTCTTCGTAGTTCATATATGCAAATTGAATTGATTCAGTTCGTAAATATTTGATCCTTAATTATATAATACTAATGCAGTTGATCTATCAAACTCGGCACTTTGCCATCTTGTCACACACAAAATTGGCAACAACATTGTATAGCATGCTGGGAGATGATGACCCGACAAATTTAGCACTGATGACAAATCTTAATTTTGATGTGGAACAGCCATGCTCTTCGATGACTTAAAAATCACTAAGTTTTGAAAGTAAAGTGTCCTTGAATGGTGCTTCAGTCACTTGCAGCATTTATGATATACCATGTAAGGTGTTTACAGCAAGAATCCATGCTTCCAAAAGTATTTAAATACAATATGTTCAGCGCAGAACCTTCATTTCATGTCCTAACCTTGAAGTAGGCCTACCTAATTTGGTACTGGTCAGCAATATATTATAATTCTAACTGCACCAAGTTATCATATCAAGTTGTGTATTCAGTCACACTCACAATCGTATAGACAAAGTCTGACATGTATTGTAAGTCGTGAAATCGCAAGATAGCAACTATCTTTGTAGAACAAATATGTACTTGTTTTGCCATGACAAAACAAGATATACCTGGTAGTTGTGACAATAATGAGAACTCTGTATATATAATAACATTGTCATGGTTGAGTTTTGTGTAATCATTCATGAATGCATGTGACCTTGTAGTAGCAATCCAACAGCTGGTACGGTAAGAGAACGGGTTAGTGAATATAAACCTTATGCAATGTCTTATTTAATTTTTATCGTCATGTCTAACTAAGATGTTTCATAAATCTGCATCTGAAAGTAAATATCTATGGTTTTAAAGTATGTCAAATATATAAGTACTGCTTGCTACCCATATTACAGTACATTTTATTTAATGGATAACCATACATAAGTTACCTAAACCAGCTCTAGATCAAAGTGCTGGAAAGTGAATGCATAATAATTAATAAATCACACTGTTATTAGTTAAATTATACATTTTCAAATAGCCCTCAGTGTTGAATAGCCCTCAGTGATATTGGTGTCGTTTCAGACAATGTATATGGTCATTGTCAGCAAATTGACAGCAATGTGTCAGGATAAGTTCTGTTTATTGTGACACATTACCACAGCTTCTGTTGTGAGGTCTAGTTATATGATGGGAAAGTGATACGACTGAACATATACAGCATAAAGATATATTTCTTTATGCTGTATGATGCTATATGTATGTATATATATATATATATATATACATATATATATGTGACACTTAACGGACATAAAATATACACCATTTGAAATTTGTTTCCTGATTTTCATGGCAACTGGCGGTAGAATAAGAAGCTTTATTTAACGTCGGTTACATGATAATTAGGCAACATTAGCTCATCTGAGCTATTTTCCGACAACAGGTGAAACATAATAATAAAATGGGGGAATTAAAACGTGGTGGAATATTTATGCTGTGTAAAATATTTGATATAAACCTAGATAACATTGTTGCCATAGGGCAATGCAGGTGGGTATGTTATCTTCTGCATAGATCGCAGGCTTCAGGCTTTTATAAGTATCAAGTGACAAGGAACACTGTGTATTATACTTTGGCTGTGAACTGTAACCATGAACTGTAACCGCAGAGAAGGCCAAATATATTCTGCCTTTGTTATAAATTATTGATAGACTTGAGGCTTGAGTTAACCGACATCCAGTACACCCACTAAACATTTGCAGGCACCCTGTGCAGTGATGAATGACATGCCAGTGCTTGGTCAATAATTGTTGACCCAGCCATAAAGCCAAGGGCAGCGCATGCATGACCAGTATAATTTCCGTTTGCACATTGTGGTTACACTGTAGTGTGGCAGCGAACATTTCCAACAGCTGGTATGGATTGGCAGGTGTTTCACTCAGGTGTTTCACCTAAACATATGGTAATATAGGGTCATTCTCAGTTTAGTAACCTGATAGAGTAGAGTAATCAGAAGGAGGGCTGTCATCAGCCTGTCATAAGTGTCATTTGCTACTATGCCACTACTATAAAGTTTATAATGTCATAAAATCAAAGGAATACAATGTATGAGTCAGATAGATTATTCAACACTCTTGGTAAAACACAAATTGGAACCACTATTATATAATTAATATAGACCAACTACAAAGTAGATATTATTTGCCTGCAGGTGTTGTCAAGACATTATCTGTTTGACACCCCCATAAAGGCACTGACTGACTGAGTAACATTGTTGTGGTAGAAGTACCTCTAAACTAAGGGGTTGGTTGTAATTGTCAAAATTTTCAAAGCATACAAAGAGTATGCTTTACCTTGACTTCATTCCATCTCCACAAAGAGTACACTAATATGTTGACTGTTGTGACTAATACGTACCAACAATAGCAAGTACAGTAGTATCACCAGGTGTAGGTGAGGGGCCTGGGCTAAGTATGACAGTAGTGCTATAGTACTAACTAAGTAACTAGTAACAGAGACAGGTGAAAGGCCTCTGCTAAGCACAGTAGTCTGTGCCAGTGTGGTAAGAACAGTAAGAGCAGAAGTCTGAGCTGATTGGGCTCCCCTGTCCTCTGGCATGGTCATCATAACACACCAAGGCCACTCAGGCACTCACAGTTAATCTTTTAACTTACATGACCTAAATGTTTGGTCCTCATATTGAAGCCAAACCTGTCCCAGGGTGTAGCTATTAGGTAGACCATGCTCATGTGAACTCCTCTTGTTGTCCATGTCATCGGTGGTGAGGTTGGCCTCTGCTGTGGAAACCCAGATTTTGTAAGGTGTTTTTAAAAGTGTACATTTATTGTTAGATATAATAATCAAATAGGCCAGTTGCATTTGATTGTAAAGTCCTAACCAAATCTAGGCCAGTCGTATGGTATGTGTGGCACACAGTGAAGAATGAAACTGAAAGATCACAATGTTGATGTTCACTGTTCAGGAAGGAGATAAATAAATTACGTCATTAGTTGTGAGTGATTAATTGTGTTAGTCCATCAAGTCCAGTAGAACAGTATCATACCAGTGATCAATGGATAGAGACAAATGACAAGTTGAAGGTTCCCTCAGGGAGAGGAATGGGTGAAGTGTACTGGGAATCTAAGTGCAACAAATCATTGTTTCTTCTGAAGTGCTACATACATGTACATGCAGGAGCAGAAGTATTCATATGTAATCAGGTACCACAGTACCAGTAATCTGCAATATTGATCGAGTATCTTGTATTCTAAAAAAGACTGCCATTATATGCTATGACAGTAGCACGTTACACACGACTGGCACGAGAGAATAGTATGCCTGACAATTATTGGGTCAGAAACTTCAGAAACGTATATGGTGGAACGTCTTGGCAGACCTGTTGTAAACAAGATCAAACACGAGTGTGGATACAAGTACAACTACAAACAGGGTCATGTCTGCACGTGGATGCCAACCTTCAAAGCCGTCTGTTGAAGTGTGTGTGGTCACCATGTATGAGTCTGCTCGTGTGGAGTGTGTTCTGTTGACATGTCATTTCACTGTCTCTTGGTTTATTTCAGCCATGTTCTTCTATTTCTGTTCTCTTGACAGGATGTCCCAAATAACTTATAATATTTGGCCATTTTAAAGTGACATCGATGGCAAAACATTATTAAATTATGGTGATATGGACTGATGTGTGAATTTAAATGACCTAATACACCCAGTCAGAAATAATTATACTGACTGTAAAGCTAAATAACTACACTTGAAATACTAGTCATTATTATAATTTGTAGTTAAATGGAGAAACACATTGTTGTAAACATTTCTAATGAGCCAGTTATATTTAGCACTAGTTTCATGTATTAACATTTATTTAGATACATTTGATCTGTACATACACCATAGGCATTTGTGTAATTCATCAGACATTACTGTGTGTATGTATATGTGTGTATGTTAATCTACTTTGTGTGTAACTGTGAGTGACCAGGGACCACCACAGTGAGTGTCACACCGCTCACACGTGGGCGCTGTCACTGCTGTGTGAGTCATACTCAGAGTCACTCAATGAGAATTTGGTTCATGTGACAAGATCTGGAACTTTGGTCACCTTATGACTGGTGTGACCAACAGTTGTGTGACCCTAATTGACACCCACTTGGCCACTGCAAGCTTATACAAGCAGATTTAAAGACAGTGTAAGACATTATCAGTCTTCTTAGGTTTATTCTAGTAAAATGGTAATAATATGTCACTTGTTTGAAGACAATTAATTTACTAGCAAGACTGAGTAAAACAATGTATTTACGGGCAATTTCACATTAACCTAATTACTGATTTGACATGAATTTAGCCTTCCAGAAATGCCAGTCAGCTGCTGCTTTTTGCATTTTAAGTTTACCATTAAAATAAAAGGAGTTGTTTCAAGAACAGGCATGATTCATCTCAGTTGTGATTTCATTGTTGGAAAAACTGTTGAAAAATAGCTGCCACAGAAGAAGAAGAAAAAAATGCTAGCAACCTAAGTTCCAAGTATCCAAGACTCCAAACAGAGTCTGCTAGTGACTCTAGATAGGCATAGACTCTGTGGATTTAGAATGATGAAAGAACAAAGACTGTACTATTTGTTATGTGGTTAACTTTTCCTTTTACTTTTAGTTATCAGTTATTGTCACATTGTGTTGACGTCACCACTTCCTGGATTGTTCCTGTCATCAGATCCTGTCTTCCGTCATGGCTCAGTGTACAGCAGTTAGTTCCTGTTGTCATATGACATCTAGCTGGCTAATTGACTGGAGACAGCTGTGAATTACAATGATATAAGCAAGCATACTGTAGTGGGGGGGGGGGGGGGTGTCAAACAGGGTGTTAAACATGGTGACTGTCACACGAGCTCTCGAAAGAATGCTTCTCAGCATCTCGTCAGGCAAAGTCCACTTTATGAGAGGTTTATGTTTACTAAAAACAGGTCAATGCATGGTTTATCATAATAATCCCTCATTGTGTATAACTTTATCGCTAACAGCCTTTAGTAAGTGTTTGTGACAGTATGCAGGTGCCCTGTAACTGGGGGTCATGTCAAACATTCACCAGGACATTGAGGTCAACGCCCCAGTGACAGGCAGTGTATAGCATCAGCATTCAGTTAACAGAAACGTCATCCGGTCATGAGATGTACTTTGTCTTAGTTTAAATAAAAAGGAAAACATTGTAGTAAATATTGGATAATAGCCACTGATAGGGCTCCGCATGATATTCATTGGACTGCCTAAATATTTAATGCTTTATTATTGATAGCAATTAGAACATTTACAATATAATTTATGCAAAATATGAAAATAGTTTTTTGGTCAGAATAATTTTCCTGGAAGTAATAATATGAAGTCATGAAGTATCAACAAATGTCTTGTAAATTGCACACCAAAAATGTATTCTTTCTTTCTGTCATAGACTCACAGATGTCACAGAATACACTGATCATGTCAGTTTGGTCTGGTTACTTCTATCTTTAGTAAATACATAGTCAACAGCTCAGTGCCAGAGTACTCTTGTTGTTTACTTCAACCCATGTTTTTGTAATATCCTTTGCCTGATAACAGTACTAAATATGAGCTTTATGAAGCTATCTCCAGCACTGGTCAAAGTCTAGTTGTATCTGTTGTAATTTACTCAGCAGTTGTATTTTTAGAGCAGTGCAGTTACTGGTATCTTACATATTTATTTACATCTCCACTTAAAAAAGGAAGGCACAGATCCAGAGAGACATGTGAATGCGTGCGAGCGTGCGTGCGAGCGTGCATGCATGCATGCATGCTCAATGGATCAGCCTGCCCCTGTTACACCAGTCTGCCCTCAATGGATCAGCCTGCCCCTGTTATACCAGTCTGCCCTCAATAGATCAGCCTGCCCCTGTTACACCAGTCTGTCCTCAATGGATCAGCCTGCCCCTGTTACACCAGTCTGTCCTCAATGGATCAGCCTGCCCCTGTTATACCAGTCTGCCCTCAATGGATCAGCCAGCATCTGTTATGTACCTGTCTGGGACAGTCTGCCTTTAATGGATCAGCCTACCCCTCTTACACAAGCCTGCGCTCAATGGATCAGCCTGCCCCTGTTACATCAGCCTGCCCTCAATGGATCAATCTGCCCCTGTTACATCAGCCTGTGCTCAATGGATCAGCCTGCCCTCAGTGCACCAGCCCAGTGCATTGGCCCTCCACAGTGCAGCCTATACTTGATACTTGAGCTGAGTGCGACTGAACGTGACTGCTGGTGGTAACACTTAACATTCTGTAGTGGGTTTGTTTAACCAATGGGTGTACTGTCTTTTCTTGTGTTGATGTGTTTACTGTCCCCTTGTTGCTGTACGTGACAAACACCAACTTGTCATTAACTTCACAGTGGCCCAGTAACCCACATGCTGTCAACTTATATTGATTGTCACTTGTCTCTGATGTACTTGAGAATAGGGTGACTTGGGTCTGTTGTTTTTATACCGGTCACAGGCTGTCCATTATGATGGACCATCTCGATTGTTCCTGCTTGTAGAATGTAGTAATTAATTAGAAGGTAGCATCAGTCTTCAAAGATCATCATAACTGTCATTCTCTGTACAGCATAATACCTCAAAGATAATCTTAGTATTATATGACAAGCATATTACCCCATATAGGCTGTAGAAAGGTAATCATAGAGACATGTGAGTATCACAGGCTTGTAGTGTCATCGTGGAAGGTAATCACAGCAGTATCACAGGTGTGTAGCAAGGCCAAGGTCTGGTTTCATGAAGCGTACTGACAAATTATGCAGTTACTTAGCAGCATGTGTTTGTGTAAACTCCCATGTGTGCTTATTGAAAAATTGCATATTTTGCTATGGCATTTACCTGAGTATTGCCTAAAGGCTTCATGAAGCTATCCCAAGGTGTATTCTCTAGTGGGACACATCGTCTCACACAAGTCATCATAGTGGGTCACAGTTATGTGACATGTCGTAAGCCTCATCTGACAAGGTAACAACAGTGGTCTGTGATAGGCCTGTAGCTCCACCAGTCAGAGCCTGTGTCAGAGGTAATCACAGTGATACACCTGTGTGTGACATGCTCGTAGCATCAGGCCATAAAGATAATCAGTTAAATCACAGTCATCAAGATATTTGGAATGTGAGTACACAGTTGTGTACATGTTTTGCTGTACATAATGCTACTACATAATAGTACATATTGAAGCCAGTAAGACAAAGTCACAGACAGCCTGTTGCAGTACAATTAGTCAGTGTGGACATGATTCACATGCCATAGTGAGCTTCACATGTTGTTTAGGTCTGTCTCACATCTTACTGTCTGGCATCTTACTGCATGATTCACATAGATGTGAGTGGGTAATGTGCCAGCTGTCCCTCCCCTCCCCTCCCACTTCCATGCTCAACCAGTGGCTACTTATCAGCCTGTGTGTTGCCATGGCAACCCTCAGCCACCAGTTGTTGGTCCACACAGTGCACTGGCAGACCTTTGTACTGATCCTGTGGCCCTGTACTCACAAATAAACAGGTACACTTTCTTATAGGCCTAGTGCAAGACTTGGTCTTAGTGACTTGTAAACATAATAAAGAACCCCCCTTCCCATCATTTCAATACCTCTTTGACATATTTGAGAATTATAAATGTTCTTGCGTTAATACAACTGTATGCTTCAAACTGTATGAAAACAGTAGACAGTTGAGAATCTAGATCTGTATATTAACTACTATGCTTACAGTAATCCCTCAATAATACCTGCATCCTCTGTTCACAATGTAAATTGGTGATTGTTTCATGCACATAATATAGACAGTTTATGTCAATGCCTAACTTCCTAAGTGGTTCCTTGAAAAAGACTTGTGTTAATGTCATCTAACTGCTGGGAGTAACTGGAATAAAGCAATGTGAGAGCTGTGTTTCAGTTTGGCCCATGGTGTCTGCAGTAGGCATGTTTGGCCTGGCAGTAGACGGTAGACCATCACGACTTTATTTACCCTTGTGTGCAAACACCAATGCAGAAACATGTCTGTTGTTTGTTAGTCACAAAACCCAGTGCCCTTACATCAGATGAATGCTTTTGTGAGGCACAATGGAGTTCTAATAATTGGAATGAATTAGTCATAGAACATATATACTTGCAAATGTACTATAAATATATCATAAATATGTCCATGTATTAAGATGTTAGACCACATCTGATGGTGTGGCATTACACAGCTATTCACTAAAGCCTGGGAGGCTGTCATATTCTATTAGAGTCGCTTCATCCAAATACTGTTCTTTGGCTGTTTCCTAGTGTTACTTGTATAAGGAACCATCAAAGTGGATGCCTGTGGGAAACTGGTGCGCCATTTTTGTCTGTGGTGTCTTCGTTGAATTGATTTTCTCTGTATTTTACAGTGGATTATGTCGGCCTGGCATGAATGCGATCCTTGGACCAACTGGCAGTGGAAAATCATCGTAAGTTCACTTACATTCTAAATACCCAACACTGAGATCAGGTCTAAGGTTCCAAGTTGGACCACAACCAGGGCAGCTGTAAGGTATTTCCAAAGGAATAAATTCTACCATCCATATTTGTACACAACGTATTACCATCTGACTGTGAGATGTGGAATAAAACAAGGCACTTTGTAACACAGAGTTTATACCAAGTACTGTATAGTGTATGCTTAGAACACTTATAAAATTCTGTTTTGTTCCCTTGGGAAACAAAACAGAACTTGTACCCACTTGCTGTGCTGGTATGTAACCACAACTATGCCAGCTCATATTTCTTGTACTTGACATATTTGCAAATGGGATCCAGTGCCAGAAGTTGGATGTTGACCCTCCTCCTAAGTTCCCACTGTCCCTTGCCACACAGACTTCGGAATGTCAACACCTGTCAGTGACAGGGACAGCAGGCAACAGCTGTGTCATTATGTCAGTGACACACTTGTACCCCTGTCACGTCACAATTGTCAGGTCAAAGGTCGCCCAGTACCTCTCCAGTCTCCAGGCTTTTATGTGTTTCAGTTTGAGTTCTCCACATCCCTCTCCACACAGCCCTTTGTCTGTGTCTGTGTCACCAGCTGGTGACGCGGTCTGTGTCACCAGCTTGTGACGTGACCTGTGTCTGTGTCACCAGCTTGTGACGTGGCCTGTGTCTGTGTCACCAGCTTGGGATGCAGCCTGTGTCTGTGTCACCAGCTTGTGACGAGCCCTGTGTCTGTGTCACCAGCTTGTGATGCAGCCTGTATTTGTGTCACCAGCTTGTGACGTGGCCTGTGTCTGTGTCACCAGCTTGTGACGTGGCCTGTGTCTGTGTCACCAGCTTGTGATGCAGCCTGTGTCTGTGTCTGTGTCACCAGCTTGTGATGCAGCCTGTGTCTGTGTCACCAGCTTGTGACGTGGCCTGTGTCTGTGTCACCAGCTTGTGATGCGGCCTGTGTCTGTGTCACCAGCTTGTGACGCGGCATGTGTCTGTGTCACCAGCTTGTGACGCGGCCTGTGTGCACTATCAATAACATTATTAGTTTCAAGTTGTGGCACATGGTTCCAGCAGCTCTTGTTGCCTTCCTCTGTCTGCCAGACTTTATTGTTGTGTGTAACTGTTGTGTGCATGTGCATGAATATGGTTGCTTGCTTACCACAGTACACTCTACCACAGTACACTCTACCACAGTACACTCTACCACAGTACATTCTACCACAGTACACTCTACCACAGTACACTCTACCACAGTACACTCCTAGTGAGTTTGTAGTGATCTTACTGGAGTGTCGATAAACATGTTGGTCAGACATCACAAGACAGAAACTATTAATCTGCAGACAGATATCGTCTTATGTTAAAATAGTAACTTGTGTGTTTAATATTCTTAATCATGCAGTTGTGCCGTTGCAGCTTGCTGGATGTCCTAGCAGGAAGAAAGGACAAGGTCGGCCTATCAGGACATGTCCTGGTTGATGGCGATACGCAGCCTGTCAACTTCAAGTGCATGTCTGGATACGTGATTCAGGTGAGACCAGCACAGTCACAGCTGACAGCAACAGTGGACTTAAAAATAGAACTAAAAAAGATAAACAAGATAATATTAATATTTTAAAATAAATTTTGGATAGTGTAGAAGTAAAAAATACTTGTTTAGGTCGTGATACAAGAATATGTACAAAGCATATGTACAAAGAATGTAAATCTATTTTCCTCAGGGTGTAGACTGCTCAGATGGCAGTAGAACGAGGATGCACTGATACCTTAACTGTCACCATCTGTTTGATTCACACAGTTACTTAACAGGCTGTATCAACACAACACTGGCCTGGTGATGACTTAACTGGCACAGTGGCATGTTTAATGGGTGTTTATTTTTATGTATTTAGAGTACTACACCCCCCCTCCCCTCCTCCGTCGTTGTGTGAAATGAAGGGAAGTGTACCTTGTCAGATGGTAATGTTTTAATGTGGCATGGATACATTGCATACTGTTGTAATGGTTGTATATTATTCAATACCAAATACACGGGTGGCCCGTCATTGTCATCTGGTCACACTCATGCCTATAAGCACAGCTCACTGTCAAAATATATATTATGTAATGATAGAAGATAGTTATTGTGTGTGTGTAGGTTTATATGTGATCTTGGACCAATTGATACGAGACGAAGTAGAAGATACACCTACCAAATATCTTCCTTTGCTTTTCAGCACATTCCAAAGTGCAGCAATTTCAGTAAACAATGACAGCCATCAGAAATTTTTGAAGATACCCAATAAAAACTGTCCTAATTTGGCAGCAGTTGAGGATTTTGAGTGACTAAACAGTAATTATCTGGCAGACTTGAGTTCTTTTGGGAACACCACGGGTACTCCGAGAGTACCTGTGGCTCAGGACACATATCTACATGATGTATTCTGCACTTGGTGTATACAAATGTGTACACATGGTGTACACTGCCACTTGTATGCACACGTGTGCACACACACAGTGTACACTGCTGGTCTTTTTTATAAACATTACATACACAGTGTACACTGCTGGTCTTGTTTATAAACAATACAAACACAGTGCACACTGCTGGTCTTGTTTATAAACACTACACACACAGTGTACACTGCAGGTCTTGTTTATAAACACTACACCCACAGTGTACACTGCAGGTCTTGTTTATAAACATTACATACACCGTGTACACTGCAGGTCTTGTTTATAAACATTACATACACCGTGTACACTGCAGGACTTGTTTATAAACATTTCATACACCGTGTACACTGCAGGTCTTGTTTATAAACATTACATACACAGTGTACACTGCTGCTCATGTATATGTATGTCCAAGATACATTACATCACCTGTCACATGGCAAACACGTGTCTTACTTGGTACATATAGTTCTGGCATTTAATAACTGAATGTTTCATTTGTCATCTGGTTAATGTAGATAGATAGAGTGCCTGTACTTTTTGGCAAGCATGTTTTGTTAAGGATCTAGGCTTCGTCATACACTGTAATATGAATACTGGTAGCATTAAAGTTTAACTGTTTTTGTTGGAATTCAAAAATGCAATCTGTTTGAGATAAAACTCTGTCTCACTTCATTGAAACTGTAGAAACCAAAGCTGTGATTAAATTTCTTTGGCACGTTTCCGGGAAAAACTGGTTTTTAGTAATTTAGACACGGCAGTGAAAACAACCTAGTATTTACCAGGAAATATGGTATTTACCAGGAAATATGTGGGAGAAAGTCCATAATTTATATTACCACTGGCTAGTTCCTGTAATTACATCTAGTCCATTTAGAATTGATTTAATATTCATCTATTTAAAGCTAACAGGTTGACTAGTTGCTAGTTCTTGTATTTGTTTAAAGTATGAGTTCAACAAGATGTTCAAAGGAAAAGTGATCAGTACCGGAAAGAAAATACAGTCTAGTACTGTCATGTGCCAATTTGCAATCTACTTAAGAAACAAAGGAAATGTTGAGCTCTGGACATTGGCAGGCACTACTGTACCCACTCAGCAAACATTAGCCAGCCAGCCACACCATGCCTTGTTCTTGGCCAGTGAGTCTGTATTTGTCCCTTGGTATACATGACCAAGAGACAACTACATGCTAACTGGCTAAGAACCTGCACACAGCTGGAGTCATTGTCTCTGTGAGCCCCAAATCAGCTCCAGCTTACTATTTTAACTTGTTATGTGCTAGGATCCTCTGCTGGGAATCCATGTATCACAGAATCAACAGATCAGACTAGACACACATTCTGTCAGGTATTATGTTACTGAACCACTGATGACTGCTCAGTTAGTATCGTGAGTGGCAGAGGATGAAGACATGTTGACAATGTGTGGCACTATATTCACACAGTTGAAGAAGGCTATAATTGTGATTGTTCAAAAATTACCAGTATGGTGTGTGTAAGGCTGTAAGCATGTATCATTCTGGTGCTAGTAGGTTGTATTGCAATTTCTTCCCAAATATAACCCTTTTAAGAGTTTTCCCCTGCTAGTCTGTTATTTAGCATGATTGGGGCTTTTCCAAGGATGGCAATACGTGTCAACCTTGTGGCATGGTGATGGGAATGCTGACAATTACAGCCTTGTAGGATGGCATTGTGATGGGGATGCTGACAATTGTAGGATGGCATTATGATGGGAATGCTGACAATTGTAGTCTTGTAGGATGGCATTGTGATTGGGATGTTGACAGCTGTAAGATGGCATTGTGACATTTCACAAGGATGCTGACTGTTGCAGAATGACATTGTGAGTTTGTGATTGGGTGGTGGGGTGCTATCTAGTGTAAGGTAACATTGTGATGAGAATGCTGACTGTTGTAGTCTCTTGTAAAATGACACTGTGATGGGGATGCTGACTGTTGTACAATGACATTGTGATGGGAATGCTGACTGATGTAGAATGACATTGTGGTAGGGATACGGACTGTTGTAAGATGATATTGTGTTGGTAATTCTGACGGTTGTACAATAACATTGTGACAGGAATGCTGACTGTTGTAGGATGACAGTGTAATGTGAATGCTAACTGTTGTAGGATGACATTGTGATGGGCATGCTGACTGTTGTAGGATGACATTGTGATGGGAATGCTGACTGTTGTAGGATGACATTGTGATGGGAATGCTAACTGTTATAGGATGACATTGTGATGGGAATGCTGACTCTTGTAGGATGACATTGTAATGGGAATGCTGACTGTTGTAGGATGACATTGTGATGGGAACGCTGACTGTTGTAGGATGACATTGTGATGGGAATGCTAACTGTTGTAGGATGACATTGTGATGGGAATGCTAACTGTTGTAGGATGACATTGTGATGGGAATGCTGACTGTTGTAGGATGACATTGTGATGGGAATGCTGACTGTTGTAGGATGACATTGTGATGGGAATGCTGACTGTTGTAGGATTACATTGTAATGGGAATGCTGACTGTTGTAGGATGCCATTGTGATGGGCATGCTGACTGTTGTAGGATGCCATTGTGATGGGAATGCTGACTGTTGTAGGATGACATTGTGATAGGAATGCTGACTGTTGTAGGATGACATTGTAATGGGCATGCTGACTGTTGTAGGATGACATTGTAATGGGAATGCTGACTGTTGTAGGATGACATTGTGATGGGAATGCTGACTGTTGTAGGATGACATTGTGATGGGCATGCTGACAGTGAGAGAGAACATCCAGTTCTCAGCGGCGCTCCGTCTGCCCAAGACCATGTCCCGGGAGAAGCGCAACCAGCGGGTGGAGGAGGTCATCTACGAACTGGGGCTGAACAAGTGCGCTGGCACCAGGGTGAGTTGTTCACGGCACCAGGGTGAGTTGTTCACGGCACCAGGGTGAGTTGTTCACAGCACCAGGGTGAGTTGTTCACTGCACCAGGGTGAGTTGTTCACAGCACCAGGGTGAGTTGTTCACGGCACCAGGGTGAGTTGTTCACAGCACCAGGGTGAGTTGTTCACAGCACCAGGGTGAGTTGTTCACTGCACCAGGGTGAGTTGTTCACGGCACCAGGGTGAGTTGTTCATGGCACCAGGGTGAGTTGTTCACAGCACCAGGGTGAGTTGTTCACTGCACCAGGGTGAGTTGTTCACAGCACCAGGGTGAGTTGTTCACGGCACCAGGGTGAGTTGTTCACGGCACCAGGGTGAGTTGTTCACAGCACCAGGGTGAGTTGTTCACTGCACCAGGGTGAGTTGTCATGGCTGTGTGACGTATACACTTGTGTTGTTTCAGTGATCAAAGACCTGTTACATCATGATATATTGGACCTGTTACATTGTGATATATTGGACCTGTTACATTGTGATGTATTGGACCTGTTACATTGTGATGTATTGGACCTGTTACATTGTGATGTATTGGACCTGTTACATCATGATATATTGGATCTACTTGGGCTCTATCAATATATCTTTTGGGCAAGACAACGAAAAATTGCAGATAATACATAAGATACATGGTGTAATATAATAATGTGAAGATAAGTTATACACTGTATATATTAAGTATAACATTTAAGACATTTATGAAGTTATTAAGTGTTGATATTCTTTGTTTGATTTCTTGTCAATTATTGTTTGATATTAATGCTTTTGATATTTTTCTGACGTATATGTATTGTTGGCGTGATTGCGCCAGGTGGGGACAGAGTTCACGCGAGGGATCTCTGGAGGAGAACGCAAGAGGACAAACATTGCAATGGAACTGATTACCTCTCCCTCCGTACTCTTTCTCGATGAACCAACCACTGGCCTTGACTCCAACACTGCCAACTCTGTGATGCATCTGTTGCAGAGGTCAGCTGTCCTTTATGTGTGTGCTATGAGGGGAATATATATATATATATATATATATATATATGTTTGGATTCCTGAATAATTTTGAAAGTTCAGCCTGACCAGTAGTTAATTGTGTACAAGTATATCATAAATAAATCATATTCTAAAGTTTCCTGAAACTGAGTTTAGGTGTATTAGGGTATGTTTTGATGTTGATGAAAGTAAATACTAAGGTTTGTCATCACCACTAAGTTGCTGCGTGTACGGGATGGGATGATCCAGGGTAGTTAGGAACACGCCAGGAACCAGCAGTGTCATCTAGTAACAGTACAAATAATTTAACGTTTACTTGTTGTGAATGTCTCAATGTAAGATGCTTGTAAGTTTCACAAGACGTGTTTAACTGTCACTGACATCTAAAGTGAGGCAGTGACTACCTGTAAATCAGGTTATGCTGCATTTGTCTATGCAATGCTTAAAAGAGACCTATTTTTGCAGTACACAAAACTACACATCTACTATAAACTCTGTTGTTTCTTTCATATCTTTACACTTGTATTGGATAATTTCAGGTTGTCACGAAAAGGAAAGACGGTAATCTTCTCGATTCACCAGCCTCGGTATTCCATCTTCAAACTGTTTGACTCGATGATGCTGCTCTCTCAGGGCGAGTGTGTGTACCACGGGCCTGCCTCTGATGCTCTAGAACACTTTGAGAACATAGGTACTGACAACTCGTGCATCTTTTATATAGCTCTACATCCAGACTACTCATTTCACAACATCAGTATTCAACAGAATGTTACAAAGTACCAACCTGTTTGGCAAGAATATAGAATTTGATAGAAAACTTACTGGAATCAGTTCAAATGCAACCTGGCCAAAATACTGTCAAGCTGTAAGCTTTGTAGACATTTCTGAATAACAACTTAACAAGAATGTAACTTTAGAAGATCACACGAGGAGTGGTGACTGTCTGACATCAGGTGGACCTTGTGTGCTGGTAGTACGTGTAGTGACACTTGTGTGGTGGGGTGGTAGTACGTGTAGTGACACTTGTGTGGTGGGGTGGTAGTACTTGTAGTGACACTTGTGTGGTGGGGTGGTAGTACGTGTAGTGACACTTGTGTGGTGGGGTGGTAGTACGTGTAGTGACACTTGTGTGGTGGGGTGGTAGTACGTGTAGTGACACTTGTGTGGTGGGGTGGTAGTACGTGTAGTGACACTTGTGTGGTGGGGTGGTAGTACGTGTAGTGACACTTGTGTGGTGGGGTGGTAGTACGTGTAGTGACACTTGTGTGGTGGGGTGGTAGTATGTGTAGTGACACTTGTGTGGTGGGGTGGTAGTACTTGTAGTGACACTTGTGTGGTGGGGTGGTAGTACTTGTAGTGACACTTGTGTGGTGGGGTGGTAGTACGTGTAGTGACACTTGTGTGGTGGGGTGGTAGTACTTGTAGTGACACTTGTGTGGTGGGGTGGTAGTACTTGTAGTGACACTTGTGTGGTGGGGTGGTAGTACTTGTAGTGACACTTGTGTGGTGGGGTGGTAGTACGTGTAGTGACACTTGTGTGGTGGGGTGGTAGTACTTGTAGTGACACTTGTGTGGTGGGGTGGTAGTACTTGTAGTGACACTTGTGTGGTGGGGTGGTAGTACTTGTAGTGACACTTGTGTGGTGGGGTGGTAGTACTTGTAGTGACACTTGTGTGGTGGGGTGGTAGTACGTGTAGTGACACTTGTGTGGTGGGGTGGTAGTACTTGTAGTGACACTTGTGTGGTGGGGTGGTAGTACGTGTAGTGACACTTGTGTGGTGGGGTGGTAGTACTTGTAGTGACACTTGTGTGGTGGGGTGGTAGTACTTGTAGTGACACTTGTGTGGTGGGGTGGTAGTACTTGTAGTGACACTTGTGTGGTGGGGTGGTAGTACTTGTAGTGACACTTGTGTGGTGGGGTGGTAGTACTTGTAGTGACACTTGTGTGGTGGGGTGGTAGTACGTGTAGTGACACTTGTGTGGTGGGGTGGTAGTACTTGTAGTGACACTTGTGTGGTGGGGTGGTAGTATGTGTAGTGACACTTGTGTGGTGGGGTGGTAGTACTTGTAGTGACACTTGTGTGTTGTGTTGTGTTGCAGGGTACGTGTGTGAGGAACACAACAATCCCTCAGACTTCTTCCTTGACATCCTCAATGGCTGCCTGAACCCAGTGTGCAGCACTGAGTGCGACCAGTACGCTTCAGAGATCTGTCCGTCCACTGGTGGGTTGTTGTGTCAACACTCACAACTCACTCAGCTATGTCTCTAGCTCAATGTTGTAGTGTTGTGTACTGAAACTGTTGGTCTCTCTAGCTATTGGAAACCCATGACTGTGAGACAAATAAAGACACGTTCCTCATAATATGTATCATAATATGGAGTTATAAGTAAATTTACTTAGATACTTATCCTCATTGAGCCTTCATGTGCACAAGACTTGGCCATACCTTGGTTGATGTGACTGGTCAGTCCAACAGACAGACCTCTGTGTCTTAACTGTCATCACTGCTGTGACTCTGGTCAGTCCAACAGACAGACCTCTATGTCTTAACTGTCATCACTGCTGTGACTCTGGTCAGTCCAACAGACAGACCTCTATGTCTTAACTGTCATCGCTGCTGTGACTCTGGTCAGTCCAACAGACAGACCTCTATGTCTTAACTGTCATCACTGCTGTGACTCTGGTCAGTCCAACAGACAGACCTCTATGTCTTAACTGTCATCACTGCTGTGACTCTGGTCAGTCCAACAGACAGACCTCTATGTCTTAACTGTCATCACTGCTGTGACTCTGGTCAGTCCAACAGACAGACCTCTATGTCTTAACTGTCATCACTGCTGTAACTCTGGCCAAGTTGGTTTGAGTCTTCCTCATACTACTCAAGTGAATGCTGTTTACTGGCATATTGCCATTCATCGTCTACATGTGGTTAGGCCATGCCCATTTTCTCATTAGATCGTGTTGTTTTGTAGAAAAGAACATTGATGGCAAACTGACAGTGGTCTTCATTCCAGAAGCTGAAGATGGTAAGAAAGTTTTGTTTTAGTGTCATTGCCACGCAATGTCAAGTATTGTGTATTCTGACATCATTGTCATGTAACTGTAGTCCCACTGTACTGTCTAACTTGTCATGTGACATCACATGATCTACTGGGTATGTCATACTGGCAGAACCAACATATAATAATGTAAAGACAATCAGGAAGAACAGTGTGTAATGTCATGTATTGATGACCTTTATAATATGTTTTGGTTTTACAATAATTACTCAGTTACATGCACTGTAACTGCTACTTTGTGAATGATGGTTCATGATATGTTGTTGCAATAAGTTATGATGTAAATGAGATGTTGTTGTGTCAAAGGATCACCTGACCTGTCAGCCCGACAACAGAGCTTGGTGCAGCACTACCAGAAGTCCACCTGGCACCAGAGGTAGGTGTAGTCCAGCAACACTACACGGAGACAGTCTCATAAGGTTGCTAGATGTCTGGTTCTGTAAATTCAGAATTCTCTGTCAAATGTTTAGTTAACGTTTTGTGATGGTATATTTCAGTTGTGTGTTGGTGTATGACAGTATGTTGGTAGGTAGTCTAAGCTGTGTTTCATTGTACTTTCACAGTTGTTGATGAGTCTACTGTGTCTGGTGTGCCTACAATGTCTGTTAAGGATGGGATGAATTTGGAATTTAATTTGAATTGAATATAGAATACGAATATTCAGTGGCCAGGATGTGGCGTCATCCCATGTTGTTAGCATCGTGACCATACACATCGATCTTTTTGTTTACTTTCTGACCTAACCATGAAAACGACTTCTTACAACTGCCAAACTTATCATCACATATCTTACACTAGGTTACAAAATAAAATAATTTACATTCCTGTAAAGAATAAAATTAAGAAAATAAACTTGCGCAAAACTCAACATGATCTACTGCGGCTACGCGATGCTTAGCGCTCACTGTAATATTGGTAATTTATCGCAGACGTCGCTAAATAAATGACCGGTTTTATGCTAACCCTAAAGTAAATGTAACCCTAACTAAGCCTAAGCTAACTTCAACTAATCCTAAACTTACCCTAACCTTAAACCTTAATCCGACACTGCTAACAAAAGACCCTTCGACACAATACCAATATTACAGTAAGCGACGCATAACCACCACCGATGGTGATAACACCGCATTGCCTTTATGCCAGTTTTTTGTGTGAAGTTTATGCGTTTAAGTAACGTTAGTCTACAGTGTCTCGTGTGTCTACGGTGTATCGTGTGTCTACGGTGTATCGTGTGTCTCGTGTGTCTACAGTGTGTCTACAGTGTCTCGTGTGTCTACAGTGTCTCGTGTGTCTACGGTGTATCGTGTGTCTACAGTGTCTCGTGTGTCTACAGTGTCTCGTGTGTCTACGGTGTCTCGTGTGTCTACAGTGTCTCGTGTGTCTACGGTGTCTTGTGTGTCTACAGGGTCTCATGTGTCTACGGTGTCTCGTGTGTCTACGGTGTCTCGTGTGTCTACAGTGTCTCATGTGTCTACGGTGTCTCGTGTGTCTCGTGTGTCTACAGTGTCTCGTGTGTCTACGGGGTCTCATGTGTCTACGGTGTCTCGTGTGTCTACGGTGTCTCGTGTGTCTACGGTGTCTTGTGTGTCTATAGTGTCTCGTGTGTCTACAGTGTCTCGTGTGTCTACGGTGTCTCGTGTGTCTACAGGGTCTCATGTGTCTACGGTGTCTCGTGTGTCTACGGTGTCTCGTGTGTCTACAGTGTCTCATGTGTCTACGGTGTCTCGTGTGTCTCGTGTGTCTACAGTGTCTCGTGTGTCTACGGGGTCTCGTGTGTCTACGGTGTCTCGTGTGTCTACAGTGTCTCGTGTGTCTACAGTGTCTCGTGTGTCTACAGTGTGTCTACAGTGTCTCGTGTGTCTACAGTGTCTCGTGTGTCTACGGTGTATCGTGTGTCTACAGTGTCTCGTGTGTCTACAGTGTCTCGTGTGTCTACGGTGTCTCGTGTGTCTACGGTGTCTCGTGTGTCTCGTGTGTCTACAGTGTCTCGTGTGTCTACAGTGTCTCGTGTGTCTACAGGGTCTCATGTGTCTACAGTGTCTCGTGTGTCTACGGTGTCTTGTGTGTCTATAGTGTCTCGTGTGTCTACAGTGTCTCGTGTGTCTACGGTGTCTCGTGTGTCTACAGGGTCTCATGTGTCTACGGTGTCTCGTGTGTCTACGGTGTCTCGTGTGTCTACAGTGTCTCATGTGTCTACGGTGTCTCGGGTGTCTCGTGTGTCTACAGTGTCTCGTGTGTCTACGGGGTCTCGTGTGTCTACGGTGTCTCGTGTGTCTACAGTGTCTCGTGTGTCTACGGTGTCTCGTGTGTCTACAGTGTCTCGTGTGTCTACAGTGTCTCGTGTGTCTACAGTGTCTCGTGTGTCTACGGTGTCTCGTGTGTCTACGGTGTCTCGTGTGTCTACACTGTCTCGTGTGTCTACGGTGTCTCGTGTGTCTACAGTGTCTCGTGTGTCTACGGTGTCTCGTGTGTCTATGGTGTATCGTGTGTCTACAGTGTCTCGTGTGTCTACAGTGTCTCGTGTGTCTACAGTGTCTCGTGTGTCTACGGTGTCTCGTGTGTCTACGGTGTCTCGTGTGTCTACGGTGTCTCGTGTGTCTACGGTGTCTCGTGTGTCTACGGTGTCTCGTGTGTCTACGGTGTCTCGTGTGTCTACAGTGTCTCGTGTGTCTACGGTGTCTCGTGTGTCTACAGTGTCTCGTGTGTCTACAGTGTCTCATGTGCTTGCAGCCTGCAGACTGAACTCTCTCAGATCGCCAGCGACTACGAGAAGATTGACAAACACGATAGTGCCAAGAGAGGGCGTAACCTGCTCTACTCCACGTCATTCCTAACACAGGTGGGTCCATAATCCCATATTGTGTATTGTTCAAATGTAGCATTCCAACAACTAATTAATAGCATTTATCATTATAGCCACATTGCCCAGATTATGATTATAGTGATAAACTTTGATCTTTTGTAACAACACATACATAATTTATTGATAAGTTCCATTGATATTTTGGCTGGTTATGTGCTGGTTGATAGTGGGTGTCTTGAAAGGAACTTTGACTTGTACTTTATACCTCTATTCAGTTTTTTTTAAGTTTAATCATGTTGCACAGTTGCACAGACAACAAACGCTGTTTTACTTTTATTGTATTTACTGACAGTGGTGTACATGCTTATGACAAGTTATGTATCTTTATGTTATCATAGTTTACATTTGTCATACTGAATGTTGCAGTTAACAATTCTGTCAAGTCGAACGTTCCGAAACATGATCCGGAATCCACATGGCTTTGTCACACAGGTGAGTGAGTGAGTGCAGTGCAGTGCAGTGCAGTGCAGTGCAGTGCAGTGCAGTGCAGTGCAGTGCAGTGCAGTGCAGTGTTGCTGAGTGCTGCCTTTGAACATATCTTGTAAACAACCCTCTTGTAGCCATTTCAAAGACTGGGCAAGTTTGTTCACTCTTATGTTGCTATAGTTCAGTTGGCTGTATAAAGGAGTACACATTGGTTGATATATATATATATATATATATATATATATATATATATATATATATATATAATAATAGTATTCATCCTGAAGTTGCAGTAGGGCTAAAAGCTTCCTAGAGAAGTCAAGTTGAAATTGGAATGAACACATTTGTATGAAGCATATAGTGCTTTGAGCAGTCCTATGGACTAGATATTGCACAATGTAGTTGAATCTACACACTGTTTTGTCCTTTGGGCCGTAGCTCCAATGGACTTATGGCATCATTTCTTGTCCACTGTGCACCATGCTTTCTCAGATCTCAGAAACTGTTGAAGATCTCTTTTTCTTTCAAATTTTGAATAGATGTTTCTTAGGTTATTGTAACTATGCACAAATAAATATGATGTATGCAGAATATTATGGACATATCAAACCAACTAAAGGACTTGGTGCCTAAGAAGCACATACATAAAACATTGGATTGTGTTTTCTTCAATTTAGAATGACTTGCAATAATCCTCTTATTTGTTTCTGCACTTAAACATACAAGCTGTATCTCTTGTTTTGGTTCTCACAGCTCTTCTCTGCCATCATTCTGGGTCTGATTGTGGGCACCATCTACTACCAGACAGACTCAACAGCCCAGTCTGGCATCCAGAACAGGTATGGTTACTCACATAACATATCCTATCACTGATACCATTCCATACACACATTGCTTGTACTATCCATCCCAAACACACCATCACTCATACCATTACAGATACACCATCACTCATACCATCCCAGATTTGCCATCACTCATACCATCCCAGATACATCATCACTCATACCATCCCAGATACATCATCACTCATACCATCCCAGATATCCATCATTCATACCATCCTGGATACGCCATCACTTGTGCCATCACTTGTACCATCTTGATACATCACTTGTACCATCTAGATATATCACTTGTACCATCTAGATATATCACTTGTACCATCTAGATATATCACTTGTACCATCTAGATATATCACTTGTACCATCTAGATACATCACTTGTACCATCTAGATATATCACTTGTACCATCTAGATACATCACTTGTACCATCTAGATATATCACTTGTACCATCTAGATATATCACTTGTACCATCTAGATATATCACTTGTACCATCTAGATACATCACTTGTACCATCTAGATATATCACTTGTACCATCTAGATACATCACTTGTACCATCTAGATATATCACTTGTACCATCTAGATATATCACTTGTACCATCTAGATATATCACTTGTACCATCTAGATATATCACTTGTACCATCTAGATATATCACTTGTACCATCTAGATATATCACTTGTACCATCTAGATACATCACTTGTACCATCTAGATATATCACTTGTACCATCTAGATACATCACTTGTACCATCTAGATATATCACTTGTACCATCTAGATATATCACTTGTACCATCTAGATATATCACTTGTACCATCTAGATACATCACTTGTACCATCTAGATATATCACTTGTACCATCTAGATACATCACTTGTACCATCTAGATATATCACTTGTACCATCTAGATACATCACTTGTACCATCTAGATATATCACTTGTACCATCTAGATATATCACTTGTACCATCTAGATATATCACTTGTACCATCTAGATACATCACTTGTACCATCTAGATATATCACTTGTACCATCTAGATACATCACTTGTACCATCTAGATATATCACTTGTACCATCTAGATATATCACTTGTACCATCTAGATACATCACTTGTACCATCTAGATATATCACTTGTACCATCTAGATATATCACTTGTACCATCTAGATACATCACTTGTACCATCTAGATATATCACTTGTACCATCTTGATACATCACTTATACCATCTAGATATATCACTTGTACCATCTAGATATATCACTTGTACCATCTAGATATATCACTTGTACCATCTAGATACATCACTTGTAGCATCCCAAAACATGTCACTTGCACAACTGATGATGGAGTCTCTTAATACAAAATACATAGGAAATAATAGTTAATGTATCTCATGTTCATTTTACAAAGTTCTTTGTGTGTGTGTGTGTGTGTGTGTGTGTGTGTGTGTGTGTGTGTGTGTGTGTGTGTGTGTGTGTGTTGTGATCACGTGATCATGTGATCATGTGATCATGTCTTTGCAGGGTTGGTGCCTTCTTCTTCATTGTCATGAACTATGTATTTGGCAATATGGCGGCAGTTGATATCTTCATCAAGGAGAGATCCCTCTTCATGTAAGTATCTACACAATTCCACTGGTCTGGTATAAAATAATATTTATAATTTATGGCTTTTTCACAAACAAAACACCACAGATTTGGAATCCTAGATGGATGTAGGATATATATATGTAGCTCATGGTTTGAAGGACCAGTCCACTTAAATATGACTCGTGCATTTTGATATATCCATGAGTTGTACTTTGTGACTATTAACTCAGTAAAACATTTATTTTTTAAATGTTATTTAAACTTGTTTTGCACAGAACAGGAATGAAAAGGATTAGTTAAACAGTTGAATTTGGTGGTTGCAGTATTGAACTACAATGATAGCTACAGTGGCCAGTGCAGCATGGTTGCACTATTGATCTATGACACATGGTTGTAATATTGACATAAGCGACATGATTGTTATATTGACATTAGTGGCAAGTTTGTAATGTTGCCATTAGTGACACGATTGCATTAGTGACAGTTTTGATATTGACATTAGTGATGTGGTTGTGATACTGATTGACATTCATGACACGGTTGTGTTACTGATATTCATGTCACGGTTGTGTTACTGACATTCGTGTCACGGTTGTGTTACTGACATTTGTGTCATGGTTGTGTTACTGACATTAGTGACACTGTTGTGACATTGACAACAGTGATAGGTTGTGCTAATGCCCTGAGTGACCTGATTGCAGACATGAGAATGTGAGTGGTTTCTACCGCGTGTCTGCCTACTTCCTTGCCAAGCTCTTCTTTGATGTCTTCCCCATGAGGGCGCTGCCCATCCTGCTGTTTGCCTCCGTCACCTACTGGATGATAGGTGAGTCGACTAGAATCTTATTTCGACCACATTGAACTCTAAAGACGTTGCAATCTGATGTTGGATGATCTGATATGAAATTAATTGCACACAGTTTACACATTCAGTGGCCTAAAACTGATTTGACAAGATGGCTGGAAATTGTACTTTCTGGGTGGGTATCTTTTTATTCCAGTTTCAAATTACACAAAACCAATGCCTAATATATAGAATAGTCTTCCACCAATACCTATTAAAGGTCACTTTATCTTAATAATATCTGGAACATATCCAAACTAGAAAATGTTTGCAATAATTTATGTAAATTGTTTAAAAGAAAGGGACAGCAATACACATTGTTCTAATAACAGACAGCGTAGCAATATATTTATTCCAAGACATTGTTTGAAATAAAACTGCTTGGTGCTGCAGGTTTGCGCAATCTGTTCTGGTGGTCGTTCCCCTTCTATCTGCTCAACACCATCATGACGAGTCTCGCAGGCACGTCTGTCGCACTCATCTTCAGTGCATCGTCACGTGTGCACACGATTGGCACGATCCTCACTGCCCTCGTGTGGACCTTCATGATGGTCTTTAGTGGGCTCCTGGTCAACGTCAGCACCGTGCCAGTGTGGCTGCAGCAACTCAAGTATCTCAGCATCTTCAGATACAGCATGAATGTAAGTCATGACAAGTCATACACAGGTAAACCTTTGTAACACATCTTCAGATACAGCATGAATGTAAGTCATGACAAGTCATACACAGTTAAACCTTTGTAACATATCTTCAAATACAGCATGAAGATATGTTACATAGTCATGATAAGTCATACACTGTCAAAACATTGTAACACGTCTTCAGATACAGCATGAATGTAAGTCATGATAAGTCATACACAGTCAAAACATTGTCACACATCTTCAAATACAGCATGGTACATGTCACAATACATTGATTAGCTGGCAGACTATTAGATAAGCGATTACAAATTGGAATTATGGAACTTGGATTCAGTGACATGCTGCAAATACTCACTTGTTGAAGATGTTTGTCGCATGGCTATGCTAACATTGTTTCAGATTGTATATTGTAAGTGTCTAGTAGATTACATTGATTCAGCTTCAATGTTTAAAAAGAAATATGAAAATTAAACTGTTTTCACAGCTGTGTCTTTGTCGGGCTGACTACCTCTTGACTACCTCTAGATTGTCTTTGTTAGAAGACTACCTCTAGATTGTCTTTGTTAGAAGACTACCTCAAGATTGTCTCTATTTACACCACTACCCAGCTTACAGAGTGTATTTATGTTGCAGTCTTTCCTTGTGAATGAACTCAAAGATGCCCAGTTCTGTGACGTGCCAGACGTGCTTCACCCCAACAACACTCTCTGGTGAGTAACCACAGGAGGCACCAACAAATCGTAGCATTTCTCCTTAATAAAAATTAACCATTTACCCTGCGACCGACCGTAGCTGATTAATCTGCCCGCGACACCTTCCTGCATAAAAACATTTTCTGTTTGCATAATCAGTAACTGACCTGCACATATGGGTATCATTGGATAGCTGACAGATTTTTCAAGATGGTTGAATGACAGCTAGTTACACGTGGGCGGACAAAACATGTGACAAAGTTCATGTCAACATTTTATTTGATGACTATGCCTTCTGTGATGAATTTACATGTCCATTTATAAAATTCCGACCCACGCATATGTGGATTATGTGGTACCAATAGAATGCTCTGTTCTTGGCCAATCTGGGAAAATAACCACGTGGGTGGGGCTGGTTCAGTGAGTCAGAACCAAGCTTTCAAACACCGCGTCATCTTCCCGTTGGAGCAGAAGTAAACAACAAGATGGCGAATGTTCGTGTCAAAGAACTTTCCAGATTCAAACATTTACTTTGGATTATCTAAAGTTACCGCATCTATGTTTCAACAAAACAACTGACAGTATTCAAGAATATGGCTACTATACTATTTCAAATAATTAGAATGACTTTGGATGGTTTTTGGTGTGAAAAGTTGACCAATTTGTCAGTGCAACATTTCACTGCTCACTCTGCGCTGCGGGTTTGCCATGTGACAAATGTAGCAGCGATTGGCTGGTCTAAAATGGCCTACCCCAATAAATAAAAGTTCTCAACGGATTTGATTCATTTTTATGTTATTTGGCTACTAACATTTTTGTCTTGCAGGAAGTAGGAAATTTGTCCGCTCAGTAATTGTTTGGGACAGGATAGTGTTTTTTTTCATATTTTTTGATGACGTTCAACTAATAATATCACCATGATTATCCGATATAATAGCGATAGTATTATTTTATTATAGTAAAAAGTTAATTTTGCTGTAAATTATATTTCATTCATATTTTATGATAAGTATTTGCGGAGTTATGATTTTATTGTAACAGTATGCAACAGAGGATTTTCGCTGGCCGGTTGCCGGGTTAACCACTAGAATGAAGAATATTATGCCAGTAGTTGATTAGAATAACCTTGTTAAACACACATCATTTTGAAATCTTGTTTATGTCATCGAATTTGATTTGGTGCAGTAACCAGTAAGAATATTCTATTCGCTGCCCACACCATAACTGTTGTTACAAGTGTATCTCTGAATCTAAGGATATCCCAGGAACCTGACACATTCATATGCCTACCTGTTAACGAAACAGGGGGATTCAACATATTACCACAGTGTAACAGTAAGATTTTCTAGGGTCTTAGTGGTGAAGCATTGGGGCTATGTTAGCTATCGCTAGAATCTCCCATTTTGATTAACCCACAGGCATGATATTGTTGATTGTATTTGCAGATGGTTTTGTTATATTATTAAAGTATTAATATTTAAATATGTAGAGTTGATAATTTCAGAGTTGTTTATATGAGCAAGTTTTTGTGAAACTTCATTGGCGTGTTGAAGGGTTTCGTTGTTATTGTAAACTGTTTGTTTTGCAGTGACTATGGTAATTCGTACCTGACGAAACAAGGCATTCCGTTTGAGACGACGTGGGACCTGTGGGGCAATCAGGTGGCCTTGTTGTGTCTGGCAGTCGTCTTCCTCATCATCACCTACATCCAGTTGAGACGCATCAAGAAACTGCACTGACG
The DNA here is from genome assembly GCA_964017155.1 of Oasisia sp. SBJ-2009. NCBI lineage: Eukaryota > Metazoa > Annelida > Polychaeta > Sabellida > Siboglinidae > Oasisia > Oasisia sp. SBJ-2009. The sequence goes on along the minus strand of OZ024857.1, from coordinate 31,116,130 downwards.
ACTGACACTCATAGTGTCTGTAGATGTGTGCAAGTGTGTGTGATGCAATGAAATGGATAAAGAAATCAATGCTAGTCCCTATTAATTCACATCCCCAAGGTCAGTGCCAAGAGTGTAACCTTTCTGCACAGATGATGTGTAGCATACAGCAGACAAAGTACCGGTTAGGTGTGGTTGTAATCAATCTGTTGTGACAAAACATTGGCGCTACTACCACAATCAGACACCCCCTTAGTGATTATGCATCCAGACTGTTTGCATTTCATGTCACACAACAGTTGCAATTCTGAGATGGGAAACATTTTGTGTATATTAATAATCTACTAGTATAATTGTCGATGTGAAGCCCCGCAAGCTGCTTTCAGACCCAAGAAGGTACGAAGTAATGCTGTGCATTTCTGCTGCACAGCAAGACCAAGCTGGTGCAAGTAGTTACTGTCAACGTCCACACAGGGAGCTGTTTGAGACAGCATCTGTGGATAAGGCAATTTTGCATATGTTGCAATATGTTGTGAATGTGGTACATTGTGGCTGTGATTGACCTGTGACTGGTGACAAGAGTTGTTGTGATAAACAAATGTGTCCATGTTTCACGCTCTGTGATCTTATGTAAATATCTCTGTAGCGTTGCCCCGTAATTTTCTACAGATAATTGTGTAATTATTTAGATTTGTTCACGCCAATGAATGGTGGTATGGTATAGTCCCAAATGTTAGATTTTGTTTGTTTCTGATGAATGCATTGTACTGTTTACAAGATGTTTATAAGATAAGTACCTTACAGTTACTAGTGGTAGTCATGTTTTGTATACGGTTTGGTATAGATGACCCAGGATATGGTGTGTATGTGGCATTCCATGTCATGTTTATGGTTTTGGCATATTGTCTGTTTTGTAGGCCAGTCTGTGAATCTTGTATCAATGAGGTTGTAAATGCAGTAAGGGCACCTTCATTGTGTTCAATATAAACTTGAGTCTGGTTGAGCATTGTCTCACACATTTAATTACATTGTACACATCACAGTGAAATCTACGTAAGTGAATTTATGTTCTGTATAACAATCTTCACATTATACCAACAGATAAAATAATTTACAAAGTAATTTAAGAATCATTGCCAGGTTTGATCTATGCAAGGAACTCCTTGACAGTGCTGTGTTTGTTGTACCCATACTGGTGGACAGTGGAAAGTTGGATAACATTATTCCTGTAAGATATGTACAGAATTCTGTTAGCATCTTAGGCAATGATGTTTTTCAACTTTCTAGAATTCTGTCTACACACCTGCATGGTACATATTCAAAAGGAGCTGTGCACATGTTTCTAAACGCACAACCCTAGTGTAGGTCTAATGTCAGACAAAGTAACATATTTGCTAGGAATATTGGCATATGTAGCCTTTCAATATGAGGTCATTGGTCACCACCAATCCTTCAACATGCTCAGTTATTGGTAGAGCATTTGTGGCATCATTTTGTATATTTCAAACAATACAATTTACACATGTACCAACCAGGGTGTTGGTGCAGGCAATGCTGGGTCGTACCCTGGGCATGTTACCCCAGGCATGTAGGGTAACAGGATACATGCACCAAGCAGCTTACTGGCTTTGTTTCATTTATATGAGAGCTATGTAGAAATGCATATTTATATGTATTTGAATGTCTATATTATATATGTCTATATGTAGAAACATTATACTTTTACAAGTGTATTTCTATAGCGTAAATGGGATTGTCGTATACAATGGAGATAATCTTAATATAAGAACACTAGCTTGGCTTGTTGTTTTGAATGTGTGACTAAATGGGTTGGGATTGTTCAGAAATATTTACATTTATTGAATGAGGCAATTTATAATAAAAAGAACACTAAAAATGTTTAGAACGTGAACACAGTTCATAAAGGGCAGTTGCCTCAGAAGAGCAAGTACAATTGGTTGTTTGTTCAGTCGACACTTCCAAGGGTCCAAAAAACACTGTTATAAATTCATTAATGTGGACAGAGAATTAATATGGGGTTGAAATGTTGCTGCAGGACTCTACATTCTGAGCGGCCCTGTTGTCAGCAGTCGCAACTTTCAGATTTCTGCTAGTAAATTCCCTGTTCAGACTACATGTGTTCTGCACTCATTCCATGTCACTCGATGCAACAGGCAAGGACCAGTAATGAGTTACCAGGACACAGTGCCTGTCACACCAAAGACTTGATGTCTGCCACTGGCAATGTCTTATGTTATCTCTATCTCTCACTATGTATTCTCACGTTTGAAATAAAATAAACAATATTGAAAGTGTATTTGAATGAAGTGTGTCTCCATTTGCCTGCGGTAGGTTTTATTTAGCTTATACATTTGCTGTAACACAAAATGTAAATACCACAATCAGAATCTTGAGATGGTATCTATGCGTCATATGTTGCACCCCACCTTAGTCCCCACAGTAATACATTCTACAACAACTAACATCACCCTGGGACAGGCCCAGATGATTTTTACAACAAAAAAGTATGACAGAAATTAGTGGTGAACTTATCGTTAGGTATGTGAGTAGCCCAGTTAGGCCCCACCATAATGGTCTTAGGTCTGACAGAGCTATTATGTGCACTGAATATGCAATATTCTCTATTAGTACTTAAAATTAAACATAGACAAGAAATATGCCGACATGCCAAAAGAGCAGTAAAAAAAAATGTATTTGTTGTTTCCATATTTGAAAAACAAACCCTTTGGCATGTACAAATGTGTCAACTGTCAGCCTAGTGACACTGCAAGTACAAATGTGTCAACTGTCAGCCTAGTGACACTGCAAGTACAAGTGGTGTCAACTGCCACCCTAGTGACACTGCAAGTACAACTGGTGTCAACCTAGTGACACTGCAAGTACAAGTGGTGTCAACTGCCACCCTAGTGACACTGCAAGTACAAATGTGTCAACTGCCAGCCTAGTGACACTGCAAGTACAAGTGGTGTCAACTGTCAGCCTAGTGACACTGCAAGTACAAGTGGTGTTAACTGCCACCCTAGTGACACTGCAAGTACAAGTGGTGTTAACTGCCACCCTAGTGACACTGCAAGTACAAGTGGTGTCAACTGTCAGCCTAGTGACACTGCAAGTACAAGTGGTGTCAACTGCCACCCTAGTGACACTGCAAGTACAAGTGGTGTCAACTGCCACCCTAGTGGCACTGCAAGTACAAGTGGTGTCAACTGCCACCCTAGTGGCACTGCAAGTACAAGTGGTGTCAACTGCCACCCTAGTGACACTGCAAGTACAAATGTGTCAACTGCCACCCTAGTGACACTGCAAGTACAAGTGGTGTTAACTGCCACCCTAGTGACACTGCAAGTACAAGTGGTGTCAACTGCCACCCTAGTGACACTGCAAGTATAAGTGGTGTCAACTGCCACCCTAGTGACACTGCAAGTACAAGTGGTGTCAACTGCCACCCTAGTGACACTGCAAGTACAAGTGGTGTCAACTGCCACCCTAGTGACACTGCAAGTACAAGTGGTGTCAACTGCCACCCTAGTGACACTGCAAGTACAAATGTGTCAACTGTCAGCCTAGTGACACTGCAAGTACAAGTGGTGTTAACTGCCACCCTAGTGGCACTGCAAGTACAAGTGGTGTTAACTGCCACCCTAGTGGCACTGCAAGTACAAGTGGTGTCAACTGTCACCCTAGTGACACTGCAAGTACAAATGTGTCAACTGTCACCCTAGTGACACTGCAAGTACAAGTGGTGTTAACTGCCACCCTAGTGACACTGCAAGTACAAGTGGTGTCAACTGCCACCCTAGTGACACTGCAAGTATAAGTGGTGTCAACTGCCACCCTAGTGACACTGCAAGTATAAGTGGTGTCAACTGCCACCCTAGTGACACTGCAAGTACAAGTGGTGTCAACTGCCACCCTAGTGACACTGCAAGTACAAGTGGTGTTAACTGCCACCCTAGTGACACTGCAAGTACAAGTGGTGTCAACTGCCACCCTAGTGACACTGCAAGTACAAGTGGTGTCAACTGCCACCCTAGTGACACTGCAAGTACAAGTGGTGTCAACTGCCACCCTAGTGACACTGCAAGTACAAATGTGTCAACTGTCAGCCTAGTGACACTGCAAGTACAAGTGGTGTTAACTGCCACCCTAGTGGCACTGCAAGTACAAGTGGTGTCAACTGTCACCCTAGTGACACTGCAAGTACAAATGTGTCAACTGTCACCCTAGTGACACTGCAAGTACAAGTGGTGTTAACTGCCACCCTAGTGGCACTGCAAGTACAAGTGGTGTCAACTGCCACCCTAGTGACACTGCAAGTATAAGTGGTGTAAACTGCCACCCTAGTGACACTGCAAGTACAAGTGGTGTTAACTGCCACCCTAGTGACACTGCAAGTACAAGTGGTGTTAACTGCCACCCTAGTGACACTGCAAGTACAAGTGGTGTTAACTGCCACCCTAGTGACACTGCAAGTACAAGTGGTGTTAAAGGACAAACAAAGTTAACTTTTACGTGGCATACACCTAAGAGTTAATATAAAGTAACAATTTCCACATATACAAAATTTTTTAACGCCAGCGGTTTACCAGACAAATATTTTGTAACACCCAGCCATCCAAATTCTATGCGCTACCCCATCTTAGACGAAGAATGACGTCACGACGGTGATCGAGGCGCTCTCCGCGTAGATTCTCTGCATAGGGTTTGGCTGTTGTCATGAAATGGCTGCAACTCGGCAACGCGCGTAACATGCTGATGACGGTAAATATAAAGTTGTCTATTATTGTTATCGCTGAAATCATCCCATCAACTGATGATACATGTCTACATCAAAGCATTTCTCCTCAAAATGGACCGAGCAAAGTGCCAAACAGTACGCCCGCAAATCACCAACGTGAATCCATTGCTTCAATACTACCGGTTGTTTGAACTATTATTGCAACCGTATGCTGAACACGAAGGCATAATTACTAAAGTTTACCATAGATTTAACCACAGATTTAGATATACGTCTATAAGCAGCTGCTAGATGTCACGCCAACTGAACGAACTGTCGAAGACTCGAAGTTGTTGACCCTTAACAGTGTCGCCGGAAGCTGACCGAGATATAGAATGCCGCGCGCTGAATGGCCAAGCCAAATTAACCCTTCACCTATGTCTAGACCATCGTGAATTTCGTTAGAATTTTAGACTTTAAAGTCACATTCTGAGTAAACCGCCGACGTTAAAAAATTGAGTATATGTGGAAATTGTTACTTTGTATAAACTCTATTAGGTGTATGACACGAAGCCGTAGCCTTTTTTTGTCCTTTAACTGTCCCCCTTGTGACACTGCAAGCACAAGTTTACGGGTAGATACACAGCAAGTATGTGTGAAGGTGGCACTAACTGAGACGTATAGGACTGGGAATGTATGACATTCAGACATACAGGTCATGTCAACGTGGTGACACTAGCATACCTACAGGTCTATGTCAATGTGGTGACACTGGCAGACACGACTGCTGACAGGTAACAATGTCAGACATATAAGACTATTTGATGTAGTGTCATTGTCAGACATACAGGTCTATGTCAATGTGGTGACACTGGCAAACACGGCTACTGACAGGTGACAATGTCAGACATATAAGACTATTTGATGTAGTGTCACTGTCAGACATACAGGACTATGTCAATGTGGTGACACTCGGATATGCAAGACTCCGTTAATTTAGTAACACCGTCATACATAGAGGACCATGTCAACGTTGTGACACTAAAGGGCGTTGTAGGTAGACTTGGAGACGCTGTCAGATATACAGGATTATGTCAACGTGACGATGCTGTCACCTTCCTGGCGTGTGCTGGGAAACTGTTGACTGGCCAAACAATGAGGTATACAGGTCGTCCCTGCAACAGACAACACAACACACTGCAATGAGAGAGTACCAAACAAGTCACACTAGGCTGCTGGGTGCTAGAATATATGGTATAAAGAGACTAAGAGAACCTGGGTTCGAATCCTGTCCTGTCAAATCTTGGGCAAGGTTTTCACTCTATTGCATCAGTTCACATAGTTGTATGAATGAGTACTTGGTGGTGACAGTGGTGGATATTTGTACGAGCAACTTTCACACATCAACTGCAGAGTGGCTGGATACTTCCCAGAAAAGTTGAGGTGGTATTTGATTGCACAGACCTGCTAGGGAAGTAAAGTGTAAAGTGTACTGAGAAGTCCTGAGGGCTGGATATAGTGCTATTTTTTTTTAAGAATTATGAAAAACTTACATCTGTGATCAACAAACCTCAACACATGCATCAAAATTTGTTATTTTGATTATGTTGAGTTGGTTATTTGTGTTAATGTCTGTGGAGTGTGTGATATTAATGATGTGTCTGTGTAACACAAACAATTGGCTCAAACAATTGTGAATGGAGGGAGGCCTACAACGCACATGAGACAGTCGAGTGGGGAACTTTTGTAATCAACTAATGAACTAAATGTTGTATAAGACAGGCTGCTGCAATGTAGGAGCTTCATTGGTCTGCAGCATGTTGCTAGACAGTTACCACCGGCACACCCATTTTTCTCTCTAGCTACACATAAGGAACGAGTGACAAAATGAAGACGGATGCAGACAGCACTGGTGGTTGAAATGACCACTCACCGGGCTTCGTCTGTCCACTGACACGTGTCAGTTGGGGCCATGAAGTTGACAAGTTTGCGATGGACATCATACCTAGAACATGACAAGGGCAAGCATCACACCACACACACCATACCACAACGATGACACCACAATGATCACACCACACCACAATGATGACACCACAATGATAACACCACACCACAATGATCACATCACACCACAATGATGACACCACAATGATGACACCACGCCACAATGATCACATCACACCACAATGATGACACCACAATGATAACACCACAATGATGACATCATACCACAATGATGACATCATACCACAATGATGACATCATACCACAATGATGACATCATACCACAATGATGACATCATACCACAATGATGACATCATACCACAATGATGACATCATACCACAATGATGACACCACAATGATGACACCACATCACACCACAATGATGACACCACATCACACCACAATGATGACACCACAGTGATCACATCACACAAGATTATTATTTCACAACTGATCAAGCTGATCTTAAGTTCACAAATAAACAACAAATCACCATAAATTTAATCAGTTTAATATATATATATATATATATTATATATATATATATATATACATATATGTATTATTCTCATCTACCAACAGCAGTGATCCCGAGATGACCACCAGCCCCAGAGACTGCCACAAAGCTACAGACCTGATCTTGCGTCCCTTGCTTGCCTTCGTATCCACCTTCTTCTTCACCTTACTTCTCAGCTTCTGGATTTCCAGCCATTGCCTGTAAATATTTTTGGATGTATATTTCGTGCAAGCAAAACTAATAATGTAACGTTATAACAGTTTACCAGCAGTGATTGGACATTTAACACATAGACAGACTGGATGTTTAACAACTTGGTTGAGAGCCTACTTGCTGCATGCAATGAGATTACTAAATTAGTGGAGCCTACTTGCTGAGCACAATTGGAGACGAGAAAGCCTACATGGTGAGTGCGGTTGGAGCATTAAACTGAGTGCACTTGGTTACTAAACAAGAGCCTACCTGCTGAGTGCATTGGCTTAACTACACAAGAGCCTACCTGCTGAGTACATTGGCTTAACTACACAAGAGCCTACCTGCTGAGTGCATTGGCTTAACTACACAAGAGCCTACCTGCTGAGTACATTGGCTTAACTACACAAGAGCCTACCTGCTGAGTACATTGGCTTAACTACACAAGAGCCTACCTGCTGAGTACATTGGCTTAACTACACAAGAGCCTACCTGCTGAGTACATTGGCTTAACTACACAAGAGCCTACCTGCTGAGTGCATTGGCTTAACTACACAAGAGCCTACCTGCTGAGTACATTGGCTTAACTACACAAGAGCCTACCTGCTGAGTACATTGGCTTAACTACACAAGAGCCTACCTGCTGAGTACATTGGCTTAACTACACAAGAGCCTACCTGCTGAGTGCATTGGGTTAACTACACAAGAGCCTACCTGCTGAGTACATTGGCTTAACTACACAAGAGCCTACCTGCTGAGTGCATTGGCTTAACTACACAAGAGCCTACCTGCTGAGTACATTGGCTTAACTACACAAGAGCCTACCTGCTGAGTACATTGGCTTAACTAAACAAGAGCCTACCTGCTGAGTGCAATGGGGTCACTAAGGTTCATGGTCTTGCGTTCAATCAACTCTCTCAGCAGTTGATGGTAGAAGTCATCATCATCAAAGATCTCGTCATCATAGTCTTTCGAGTGTTCTCTACTTTCACTGGTTAACTGCGACACAAACAAAAGCAAATAGCTTCACTAAACGTCACTTGGAATGAAGAAAATACATGGAAATGAATGTAGTGTGGAGGAGACTGAGATGTTTGGAACATGAGGACAGGACGAGTGAGGTGACATTGAATATCATTGTGACAGGGTTTGAAGGATAAAGTAAATTTGTAGAATAACTTGGTAGGTATAACAGAGACTGGGGAACACACGTTGTGATTGGGTGTCCCTACAGAACATGTTGAGTGACATGGCCCCCACCTCACAGACGGGGAACAGAAGACTGCATGCACTAGGTTATGCAGATGTGATTTATATACAATACATCAGACATGACTAGCCTGACTTGTACTACAACACTGGTCATCTCACCTGCTGGTCATCCATGTCCTCACTGTGGTCATCTGCTGCGACCACAGCGTAGGCTGACCGCTTGAGTTGTGTGCGACGTATCAGTCTTGGTTTGTCACTGAGAATCTATTGACACATATAACAGCCACAGTAAATACATAATTCCTGCACGAGTTCACTCTGTCTCTGCTCACTCAGTTTTACTGGATTCATTAGAAAAGTGAAGCAAGATCTCTGGGGGCAAGTGACATACTCCATTCACGTTGACAATCAATATTAATAATTTATTCCCCACTAGTGCACATTCTTGCATAAACATATTAATTATTGCACTGTGTTATACATTCCTTTGCAATCTGAAGTTTCAATGGGAAATACATTTGTGTAACATTTTACATTGGTTTTTCCAAATCAACCCAGTTTTGTTATGAATCTACCTAGCATCAAAAGTATTTTGTCTCTAACCAGTAGAAAGTTGTCAATTGATTTCATACTTGTGCAATAAACACAAGAAAACATGTAGTTTATCACAATTTAAAATCCATATTTAAGCAAAGTGTGGCTGTATTCCTCCTGAAATAGGTTGTTTTACCATACACATTACATCCTTGCAGTGTTTCCCCTGCTATATGATGAGTGAGGTGGGCCACCTCAGTTTAAGCCAAAGCCAAGCACAAAATTCACCAAAATTGCCACCCCATATTTCTTACTATAAATATGTTTATAAGCTGCTACCTTGTAGTTATGCATTTGTTTCCTTTCTATTTCATAGGGTACGGTTAAATCACCCTCCAGGATGCACCATTCTGAAGGTAGTTTTTAAAATAGTTCTAAGTCGCTTTGCCCCTGGATCCAGTGTCGGATCACACCTTCAGCTCAGCACATCCTACCACCTCGCCCAGCATTTCACCCAGGGGAAACACTGACCCTGTAACATGTGTTACCAGACTCTCCTGGTTGACGTAGTTGGGGCAGGACCACTGGGCAGGACCACTGGGTATGACCACTGGGTAGGACGACTGGGCAGGACCACATGGCAGGACCACTGGGTAGGACCACTGGGCAGGACCACTGGGCAGGACGACTGGGTAGGACCCCTGGGTAGGACGACTGGGTAGGACCACTGGGTATGACGACTGGGTAGGACGACTGGGTAGGACCACTGAGTAGGACCACTCACCTGTTGGATTTGTTTCAAGGCCGACTGGTCAAAGGCACTGAACCCTTTGGTCAGTTTCCCTGAAGCCACCCTTGTCTTGTCATACCATTTCTGGATTGTGTCATTTCTACAGCAGATCCAGTCAATGTTTAGAGTAGGTTGTTATGTCTATTTAGGGACATAAAGGTTGTTATGTCTATTTAGGGACAATGGGTTGCTTCTGTAAGTAAGTATAGCTTTACTTATTTCCTTAAATCAGTGCTTAGTTTGCATGTAAATTAACACTGCATTCCCCACTTAGTCAACAACAATGATTCAAACTGGTCATTAACTATTGCATCACATGCAAAAATGCTATAAACTAATACCATGGAAATTTCAAACTGTGTATGTATAGTAATAATAATTATAGATCAATACCTGTACTGCTCAAAGCACTTATGGCGTTTTGCTAAGAACTCTGGGTAATCATCCATTTTGAGCTTCCTTTTCGCAGCATGTTGTTGTTTCTTCTGACCCTCTCCATCTTCCTCTGCATCACTCTCACTAGTAATTTCTTCTTCCTCTGGTTTGTGGCTATAGGCATAAATATAAAAAGCAAAATGGTCATTCATAAACTTTATTGTTTATTTCAAATTGCTGAATATCTTGAATGAACCAAAACATGTATTGCACTTGATACAAACTTGAATGGCATACAGTGAGTCGGCGGCGGAATGAGGTGTGACGGTGGTATTGGTGTACCTGGATGTTGATTACTGTGTTATGTTTGCAGTTATTGGCGTTTGAAAAGGCATAGCAACTTTATGTTTTGGCAATAAAATGAAATGTGCTTTTAAATTCCCCACAGGTCAAGGATACAATCTGTCACTCTTATCTAACACTATACAATGGTACATGTGGCTGGTGCAATTGTTTCATGCAGCATAAACCAACCATCAACCAGCTGGAGACTTCTGACATTGGGTGCAACAACTACAGAATCATGAGTAACGCCACGATCAATCTGTCTGTAAAACTCTAATTAAAATTAGGTACTGCTCAAATTTACATCATGTTTAATACCCAATTTTTTTAGTTTGCGTAATTAGTAACCGAGCCATGCATATTTGGTATCATCGGATAGCTGACAAATTTTTCAAGATGATGTATAATTATTCAGGAGCAGATTGAAATACAGCTAGTTACACACGGGAACAGTAATACTGTTACAACCTACACAAGAGTGACCTCCATCTGCAGGTGAAGGTCACCACAATGACACTGGTCAATCTCACCTGACTTTCACTGAACTCTTGCCTTCCTCTAGCCGCTTTGTTTCTGGATTTTGATGGAACAAAGTTGTCTGCAGACGCACCAAAACATCCAATAGTTTCTTTAGGTTTGTTTGTCCTGAAAGCATATATTATCAGGTAAATAACGTGCAGTTTCAAATATAAACATGAACTATGAATACAACGATAATACTTTAGACAAATGTTTTTGTAAAACAGAAAAACAGACGGTTACTGTATTAGCAAGAAAGTGAGTGACCTTCAAGCACGGCCTGCTGGTGGTCCTCCCCCCCTGCGTCCACTAGGTGCTGCCACTGGCCAGGCTGGGGCAGTTGGTTGACCAGCTGCAGTGTCTTGTGCAGCTTGATACGGCCTTCCAGCAAACTGTCCCACAAGCCTGCAACAGACAGCAGTGATATTGAAAAAGATATATTTCACATTCAGTAATAATTATCCTTAATTTTCTAAGTCAAGGGCACACAATCTATTGTTCCTTCTATATCAATTCTCTTGTCTACACAATACAGACCAATTTTCATTCTTTTATCTGGCAAGTAACAATTTGACCAAATGTTGGCTTTCTGTACAGAGCACAGCCATGACACATATTGTCCTGTAACAAACAAGTAGAGGCGAGGTTAACCATGTAGAACAGTAACATAACTTTTTATTACAGGTTACATGTTTAGTATTATCACAAAATTAAAATATATTCCTGATGTGTTACAGATCCATGACATAGCACCTACCCAGTTGGTTTCTCACAGCATTACCCTTCTCCACCTCTTCTGCTGTGCTCACTCGAGAGAGAGACTGAATAGGTCCAGGGCCTGAAACACAAACGTAATATTTCTGAAACATTGATAACAAAATATTTCATATATACAACATAAACAATCTTTTTGCACAGTAATGACAAGTTGACAACCTATCCGTCTTAACTGGGATAATGTAATGTTAAAACTAATATATTTAAGAATAGTATTGTCAACTAAACAAATCCTGATTTACTTCCTCCTACCCACCTACCTCTTTCCTTGACACACCTTCTGTCTCTGTTGATATATTACCTTCCCCATCCACCTCTCCCTTTCCTTGACACACCTTCTGTCTCTGTTGATATATTACCTTCCCCATCCACCTCTCCCTTTCCTTGACACACCTTCTGTCTCTGTTGATATATTACCTTCCCCATCCACCTCTCCCTTTTCTTGACACACCTTCTGTCTCTGTTGATATATTACCTTCCCCATCCACCTCTCCCTTTCCTTGACACACCTTCTGTCTCTGTTGATATATTACCTTCCCCATCCACCTCTCCATTTCCTTGACACACCTTCTGTCTCTGTTGATATATTACCTTCCCCGTCCACCTCTCCATTTCCTTGACACACCTTCTGTCTCTGTTGATATATTACCTTCCCCATCCACCTCTCCCTTTCCTTGACACACCTTCTGTCTCTGTTGATATATTACCTTCCCCATCCACCTCTCCATTTCCTTGACACACCTTCTGTCTCTGTTGATATATTACCTTCCCCGTCCACCTCTCCCTTTCCTTGACACACCTTCTGTCTCTGTTGATATATTACCTTCCCCGTCCACCTCTCCATTTCCTTTACATCACCTTCCTTTCTACATCTTCCAGCTCCACTAGCTTCCACCTATCCTTCATTTCCTTTCAGTTTGAACTGTATTCTGCCTATTCATCACCTTCTTTACCGTTTTATTGCTTTCCTCCTTCCCACTGACTTCTTTCTCCCTATTAATCACCTTCCTCCTCCTCCTCCTCCTCTCCACTATCTTTGGCATCGCCTTCATCTTCCTCCTCATCCAAAGATTCCTCACTATCTTCTTCTTCACTTTCATCCTCTGCATCATCGCGGTCATCAAACCTGTAATCGTGACAACAATATATTATCCTCATCTAATGGTAACATTAAAAATAACAATTCAAGATATATGTCTTATTGTGATCATAATAGAGCTACAAGAAGCAAGGGTCAGACAGTGAGTCTGATATACCAATGACTCACATAAATGTAGTGTTGTCTCTTGCCCGTGGCTCGGAGACAGGAGTACTTTCTACATCACTGCCAGCACCAGCACCATCACTGGTCCCTTCATCTTCCTTGTCACTTCCGGATGCAAATTCTTGTTCATCTGCAACCAATTACAAAAAGTTACCTGATATAGATAAAGTATTGCACATTTTCCAAGCAGCGGAAATAGCAACGATCCAAGACACAAAAAATTGGTGCCATTAATACGTAAATATAATTCTTAAATACGAAAGATTCTGGGTTATTTTTATTTACTGATCAATCAAAGAAAACACAGAAGTTGAAGTTTACCTGAATCACTGTCTTCATCAATTTTCTTCCTCGACACAGTTTTGCCAACGTACTTCTTGTCGCCATCACTGAGTAATGTGATGGCTTGCTTCCTCAGCTTGCTCACACCAATCTCTTCTGGCACATTGTCCTTGTCATACTTTCCTGTCAGCTGGGCACCAGAACCTGTTCACACATGACAACTCTGCCTTAGGTTCTGCACTCCATTCCAGGGTTACATTTAGCAAGAACTAGATTAACTGCTGTACCCTAATAATTCAAGACAGACTAATAATTTGTGGCCGAGAAAATCGTCTCCTTAGAACTCTGAAGCAATTGTTGCCATTTGGCCACGTCATAATACAATTAACTGCACGTGTGATTTTGGCCAAATGCTATAATTACCATGCAAGCCTGATTTATGTCCCTTCTATGCACTTGTTATATTGGCAGTCACTTTGAGTGCTTACAAATTTGCCTATAGCAGGTCAATTGGCATGTTGTGCAGTTATGAGGTAATGTCAAATTTCTTAGAAAAATGTTTGTTCTAAATTTACAAAAACGATGTGGTCCAGTAGTGTGTCAGAAAATGCTTCTACATCATTTCTGTGATTAAATTATTATAATAATAATAAGTGTATGTTTAATGTTATCATATATTTTGCAAACATTTAGTTTTTCGACAGGAATTTTTTCCGAGTCCAACATTTTAAAAGAAAATTTAAAAACAAAATATGTTATCTTGCAACAAATAGCCGGCACTTATGTACAAGTCGGACCCACCTCAATTTTGCCATTATAACTGTATTTTTGCCAACATTTGATACTTGATTTTGTAAATTCAATCAATTATAATCATCTTGCGCATATTTATGTTTTATAAACAGCGCGTCTTAGCAGACTTTTGAGGTCGAAAAAACAGCGCAGTCGGCATAAACAAACTGTTTATCGCTCATTTCATGTGCACATGCAGCGCAGTAACATGCACCGCAGGCGCAGCGCTTGCGACTGGCACAATTCGCGCTGTCTTTTCGACCTCAAAAGTATGCCAAGACGCGCTGTTTATAAAACATAAATATGCGCAAGATGATTATCTTGAGACTTTATTGAATTAACAAAATCAAATATCGAATATTGGCAAAAATACAGTTATAATGGCAAAATTTAGGTGGGTCCGACTTGTACATAAGTGCCAAATAGCCTATATTACTAGAACAGGGTTATTATTAACTAGGACTAGACATGTCCATGGCATGGCCTGGGTCTGGAACACGCAAATGAAACACCTCATTATCGCTCACAGGGCACCACATGTCAACATACACAAACACGATTTAATTATTTAAACGATTACAAAGTCATTATTTTTTATACACTACCATCATCTAAATCTTCAGGATCGTGAAAAACCGGTGCCGGATTGGCTAGTCGCGAAATCTGCTCCGCCAAGTTGGTCATCTCCCTAAAGGCAAAGCGCTGCGCCAAGTGTTAGTTCTGTCCCCTGTCTGCGGTTACCCGAATTATATTTCACTGACATACTCCGCAAGATGGCGCCACAGTCACAATTGGGTACGCTCTCGAAAAAATTGTTCACGCAACATTGTAATATAAAGGTAAATTCTTATTTCCCTATCCTTTTTATTTATCGCAGTAGCCAGTCCTCAGGCATGGACAAAGCGCTTAACACTTTACGCCTCGGAAGTTCATCTGGGAGGAGAGTAGCGACTTGTACGTCCGTACAGCCGGTGCAATCAATTGGATATTGTCGCTTAAACATTAAAGGTAATGAGTGGTTATTTTGTAAATAAGGACGTTCTAAAAGTAATATTCGTGTGATCAGAGAGTGTGCGATCTCTGCCTCCATTCCCGGTCGGCCTCGTGCTCCAGAACTAAGTCCGTGGCACGATCGGAATTGGGATCAAGATCAGGGCGCCTGCAGACGCCATCTAACAAAAAGTCATACTTGTGGCACGTTGATATAATAGCAACGTTTGTAATAAATCAGTATAGGATCGTAGGTGTAGGCCTAAAATCCGCAGACTGACGTAGCTCGCTTGCTGTTAGTTCTCATAGAGGAAGGACGGACACCTTGGGTTTGGTTTCGTCTTCACGATTTTGCGAACATTAAAATTCCGCATTTCTGTGGCGGTTCCATTCCCTGGGCGATGCCATCTTCTAGAATATGTTTTCGTTTCCCTGATGGCACCCGGAGGTAAACACAGTATACTGGTTTGTTATTTAGTGCATCTTTGTACGGACTTCCCATTATTAGGACATATAACTCTGTTCCGCCTACCATTGCCTGTTCAATCACTGTTCCCGGCTGTCGTACTTCCCTGGACGTCTCAAGTCCCTCCTCACACGGTCCTCCTCACACGGTCCTCCTCACACGGTCCTCCTCACACGGTCCTCCTCACACGGTCCTCCTCACACGGTCCTCCTCACACGGTCCTCCCATCTCAGCTGTGGCCTTCCCTTCTCATGTGTCCTTCGCAATCTCGCAGCTTCTATTATTGTTGTCGTTCTGTCAGTGTCTCTGTATCCAGACTACACAGACACGAGGGTAACATGCGAACTCGGAACTTACCTTACATGTGGCATTGGTAAACTGCATAATAACAGGTCGAGGAGAACTTCTTCTTCTATGAGAACTTCTACTTGAAATGTTTGTAGTTTCTGGCATGGCATGTTTCAATCCTTGATAACAACTATATGATGCTACTATACATTCCCGCTAATGTATTCCGCCTTTTTTTCTTTTTAAAGTCAGGACGGTTTGAATCGCTACATGGAGCGATTCAGTTTGCCGCATCCGTATCCGCACCAGAAACCGCATCCGCATCCGCATCCGCATCCGCATCCGCATCCGCATCCGCATCCGCATCCGCATCCGCATCCGCATCCGCATCCGCATCCGCATCCACATCCACACAGACTGTGTGGAATCACTCCTACGCGTTCCCATTGTAGCCATGTGCTGCCGCATACCGTATGCAGCTAAGATTCCATATGTACGGATGCGGCAAGCCGATACGGCTGCGATTTGCGGATGCGTCACGCGTCTTGCGTCTTGAGTAATGGGCTTCCACAAATCCACGTTAGTCGCTAGAGGCGCTTATACGCTGAGACCGTTTGGATCTGGCCTAAACTTTTGCGTCTCAGCGCCTCCAGCGACTAACGTGGATTTATTTGCATGTTTTGCTGAACGCTTGTTTAAATCATCGTCAATTAGCTGTTTACCGTGCAGGCGCGTAGCGAGCAAGAGTTTGTATGTTGGCATGCCGTATGCGTGGTCAATAGACAGAACAGCATGCCGTATGTTCAATAGGGCGTGTAAGTCTCGCGCGCGAAAACGAGGCTGGGGGCAGTTGGGGGCAGAAGGTCCATATTCTCCATGTGGCATGTTAAAGTATAGGACTTCGTTTTGTTTTTGGTTGTAATAATCGAATTGTTCCAGTCTAACAATTTCAGTTATACAGTCCGAAAGATTATTACAAGCAAAAGCAGTGGAACACTTAGCCGGTGACAATGATCACGGAAATCATGAATTTTAATTGATTATAATGGTGGTTGCCATGGCAACATCGGCAAGTACTTGCATTTGGCGATCTTGACTAATGTTGAAAAGTGCCATTTTTCGCACAGTACAACCTGTTTGGACCAAACGTATACATGTGTTATGATTATGTGCATTTAGACAATTTGTCAGATATAAGTGCTTATCGAAACCACAACGTACAGCTATGTAAAATGCAAAATCCGTTAAAAAACACATACGACTAACATTTATGGGGAGTGTCTATTATCTGCACTACACAAATCGCTATGTCTATGATACTGTGGTAAACTCAATATTAAATCGGACATTTAAGATAAGAAAGGTATAACACAAGATATTTATGTTCTGATTTTCCTAATATTCATCAGTCGGAAGTTACAACTGTCATCCATCGAATATTATTCTAATGACCAGTCCCCAAATCAGCTCCAATCGCGCGGAGTCTCGCCGTGTATCGTGACACACTTACGCGCCCTATAGACAGAACAGCCAAAACAACGCCATCTTAGCACTGAATTCAATCGAACGTCCCGCGACGTTTCATCGACTGTAAATGTACATTAATGTAGATATTATGCTTTCATATTGGCGGACATGTTATACGATATCAATATTTAACTATGTCTGAAGACGTAGTACTCTCGTGTGATGCATACGGTGAGCTATAGATGATTTGAAACATCCTTTCCGGTATCGAGCCAGCAAACCTGTCGTCGGGCCACACCAGTCGACGTAACATCGGTTGTAAATGTTCATTAATGTACATATTATACCTTCACATTGACGGACATGTCAGACTGTATCCATATTTAGTTATGTGTGAGGCTTCGGAGCCATGCGAGTTCAACAGCTGATTGTAGGGTGATTTAAACAAGCGTTCCACAAAATGTTTGGAAAACAGTGCCGCATTTTACACACGTCAAGAATACGTAAAGGACGGCACACAGACCCTAGTTGTGGTACCTCATTCCATACCGTGCGCGTTTGGCTCTAGTTTCGACTGCGTCGCGAGATTGGAGTATGAATCCCTTATTTTTTTATTGTTATTATTTTATTTTTTACAACCAACATTTCTAAAGCGCTGTATCGTAGGGGCGTACACACATTATAAAAAGTACATGGATAAAAAGGTATGTAACTAGTATATGTAAGTATTATATTATATCAAAATTTAAGAGCTTATATAATAAGTAATTAAAATACATAATATATCTAACATATTAAGACAAGCACGTAAATAATTATGGTATATTAAAAATAAAATATTATAATTATTGTATCATTAAATAATAATATGTAAATAATATTAAATAATAATACATTAAATACATTAAATAAATGTATTCATAAAATATATACTCGTAGGGGAAGGGCGGGTAAAGTGGGCCCCTTGGCCAAAGTGGGCCCCCACCGTCACAGCATATCTGGTATGGAATGCAGCTAAGATACCGATACTAGTATTTACAGACCCGTCAGGGGACACAACTTAAGTTGTTTGTTTTGTGCGAATTAAAGGTAGTAGCAAGTTTGTATTGTTGGTACTTTTCTTAAAATAATTGATGTGCTTGGGGTAATTAGGGTTAGACACAGCGGGGTTACATGGACACGTGGGCCTCTGCCTCGGGAACGTTCCTTATATTAAGAACAACGTCTGACATAAACTTATCTTATTTATAAACTTTTTGTCATGAAATATGCTCCGTAAAGAACACTATGAGAATTGATGGACATACAAACATACATGCTCACGGACATGCGCAGGAATACACAGACAGTATTGCATACAGATGCGCGCGCACACTCACACACGCATACACACACGCACATAAACACACAAACACACACACACACGAGCGCGCACGCGCGCGCGCGCGCACACACAATACATACGCACACGCGCACACGCGCATACATACACGCACACGAACCTGCACACGCGCACGCGCGCACGCACTCACACACACGAGCGCGCACGCGCGCGCGCACACACAACACATACGCACACGCGCACACACGCATACATACACGCACACGAACCTGCACACGCGCACGCGCGCACGCACGCACGCACTCACACACACACACACATACAGCAGACAGCACACTGATCAGTCCTCTTGACTGGATACTGCGCTAAATAAGAATTTATCTTTATTTGACTTAATATTACGCGCGCTTGTACGCATACATGTGTGAGCGAGTGTGTGTATTGTGCAACATGCCTATTGGGATGACACCATATATATATATATATATATAAGGCGCGATGGCCGAATAGTTAGAGTGCCTGACTCCCGACTAGAGGGTTCAAATCCCGGTGCCGGTAGGTTGGTAATAATACAGCCACCGTGTCGAATCTTGGGCTACCTATATCGCCTGCCCTTCCAGCCTGCACTGGCCAGCGTGGAAGGGTAGGCCAACAACACCAGCATGTAAAGCACTACATAGCCATGGCTCCCAGTCCCCAGCAGCACTGAAAGAGTCCATGACCAAGGAGGCGGCTCTAGTCAACTAGGACTACGTGCAGGGGGTGCTAAGAATCTTTGGGTCAAAAAGAGCTGCCGAAAGAGGGTAAGTAGACTAAAGATAGCGACATACAATGTCAGAACTCTACACTAAGAGATGAACACATACACGAAGTCGAAAAAGAACTTAGGGAAACCAGCTTGGCATGGGATGCAATCGGGATCGGAGAAGTGAGAAAATGCGAGGAATGCTTCGCTACCTCACAAAACGGCCACCTACTATACAATTCTAAGGCAAACAGCAGCAGCGTGGGAGTAGGCTTTCTCATAAACAGGAAATGGAAAGAACATAATATTATAGTGAAGGTAAACAGCATTAGCCCAAGGGTAGCAGAACTTGTTCTGTGCATAACAACACGCTACAAACTAAAGATAGTGCAAGTATATGCACCAACAACTATCATACTCACAAGAAGATATAAATAGCTTCTATGTCGATGGGACTATAAGAAAATCAAAACACTACACGATAGTGATGGAAGACTTCAATGCGCAAATAGGGAAAAAACGAACCCTGTGGAAACGGCAACGGGCACATTAAGGCTCGAATTGAAAAACAAAAGAGGCGACACGTTGGTAGGAGGGGCAACATCAAGAAAGACCAAAATCATGAATACCAAGTTCCAGAAGAAAGCAGTGAGGAGATGGACATGGAAAAGCCCAAACGGTGCAACGAAGACCGAAATTGACTACATCCTATCAAACAGGCCAGACATCGTCACAGACGTAACAGTCATCAACCAAGTCAACATTCGAAGTAACCACAGAATGGTTATGAGCAACATCAAATTGGACGTAGAGGTAGAAAAGAAAAAAAGATGACCAAGAAGGCACCAAGAGTATATGCCACCAAGAGTAGATGCCACACAAATAGGATCAAAGAAGACCGAATTCCAACTCGAATTTGAGAAACCGATTCGAGACACTACAAAAACTAGATGACATCGAAACCATGAGCGAAACCATCACAGACATGATCCAACAAAACGCGTCAAGAGTGGCTAAGGCAATCAACAAGCCACTAAAATCGAGGATATCGTCACAAACAAAAGCGCTGTTGACGAAACGACGAGAAATGTTGGGAAACGGCGACACTAAATAACAATTAGAGTACGCAGAAATATGCAAGATGATCAAAAAGAAAGCAAGATAAGACATTAAGGAAATACAACCAAGAGATCATACGAGAAACTATCATGGCATCAAAAAGCCTGAGGAAAGTCCGCAGAACGCAGAAGCTAGGCCAAGACACACTGATCACACTCCTAGACAAGCAGGATAGAGAAATCCATGATCAAGATAAGATCATAGAAAGAATAGACGAATTCTACACCGAGGTATACGGCAGTGAACAGAGTACCATAATCCACACTAACCCAAAAGAGGTACCAGAGATAACATCATGGGAGGTGGAAGCAGCACTTTGAGATATGAAGAATGGGACAGCAACCGGCAACGACCATATATACATAAATACATTGATAGCAGGAGAAGATACCACCTCGAAGACACTTGCTAAGCTGTACACTAAATGCTTATCAGAAAGACGAATACCCACAGCATTGAAGAACGCTAAGATGGTGATTATTTTCACGAAGCGAAATAAGAAAGACCTCAAGAATTACAGCACGATATGGTTGAAAGTCACGAAAACGTCGCCAGTAGCAAATATTGTGTCTTTTGTCTATAAAATGAGTGGTATGGCTTGACTAGGAATATAAATAGCGTAGTCAAAAGGAGCTCGGCTTGCTCTTTCTTGCGATAGTTGTGTGTTTATGGTGGTATGATAATGTATATGTGTTTGTGGCTATGAAACACACAAAAATCCCATTTTTGCTTGTCCACAGCAAAGGGTAGTATTAAAAAGGATGGAATTTGTAATATTTAGTAACTGTTAGCTGCTTAACTACATGTTTTAGTTCATTCTATGAATACATACCTAGTATTTTATGATGTTCTCTAAAATATTCGCATCTATTTTCCTTACCTTACCCACGTATATAACTTGTCCACAAAATGTATGTATTTTACGTTATCCGCATAATATACATCATAACTGTGTACCAATGAAGTGCTATCTGCATGGAAAGTATGTCTGCTTAACACATATACATGGGGTTGTCACCTAAAATCATAACCTATGAGCATAGTCAACCTTTCTGATCGTCAGAAGACATCAAAGTGGCAGAAAAACAGCGTCCTCGTTAAGAATGTATTCTACGTTATCCACTTTTATCATATACGTGCTTTCCCTAGTATACAATCAAGGTATAATATATGAGGGTACCTTGTTTCCTTTGTGAACTGCAAGTTGTGCATAATATAGAGACCTAATTTAATCACGTATGGTTCGATAATACGAAATGGTGTATTTTACGTTATCCGGTATTCTACGTTATCGCGGGGAAGAAAGCACAATAACACATTCCATACTGTTCTAATGGCAAAGTTTAGGCCAGATCCAAACGAAAGTGGTTCTACTGCGGGTTTAACGCACAATTTGCAAAACCAAAGATAAGTTTGCATTTAGCAATGCATGCATGACACACAAATGAAACATTGTACTAGCTAGATTCCCTTCATAATGATAATGTTTTCTTTCCCAAATTTACATTCAAAGTATACTATATGAGATTGCCTTGTTTAGTTTGTGAAATAAAAGTTGTGCATGATATACATACCTAATTTAATTACATATGGTTCAGTAATATGAAATGATGCGTTTTACGTTATCCTGTATTCTACGTTATCGCGGGGAAGGAAGCATTGTAACACATTCCATGGTGTTCTTACGGCAACGTTTGGGCCAGATTCAAACGAAAGTGGTTTTGCTGCGGGTCTGACACCCAATTTACAAAACCAAAGGTAAACTAGTGAGATTTCCTTCACAATGAGAGATTACTACCGTATAATTCCACTTAGACTTAGTTATTTTTGTATGCAAAATTAAGCTATCACTTGTAGCTCCTTTAAAGCAGAAATCTGGAAAACAGAATGGTAGCTAGCTAATGGTGTAGCATTCTTGCACAAAGGACATATAAAACATTATAGTAAACATGTATTGATATCGTAAAATACACACATATGTAACATTTGAAAGGGAATGCTGTTATTAACCCAAATAGTATCAAGTCAACGAAACGCGAGTGGAATTCATAACAGAAACATTTGAACACATTCAGACACATGTAACATAATACTACGTTTCAGGGAGTATTTATCATTTCATTGTAGCGTGTAATATCTATTGGGTATCTTCTTCAAATTGTGTTGTTTTAAAGTTAAAGTAAAAAGCCGCGAAAGTCAGCAAACAATCAATATATACTACGATAAAACAGTTGACTTGACCCCGGAAGCTAGAAAGAGAAGAAACCATGAAATTCCAGGGAAAGATGCGAATACACAGAGCGAAGAACTGATCGAAGTTGGAAATCAACGCTTATACAAAAATGCAACCATACCATTGTATATGAGAGACTATTTCGAAGTTCATGTTGACTTCAAAGATGATGCATGGATGCCTTCAAACCGCACTAAATAATAATAATTAGTTAAGTTCTATTGCGCCTATATCCTTAGAAACCAAGCTCAGAGGCGCATCAAAACAAAAAGAACTAATCGATCTCATAGTCGGTAAACAAATCAAGTTGTCATCAGATTGATTGATGCGCCAGGGAGCTATGGTGGATAGGCCAGATTGTACAGATATGTTTTTAAATGACGACGGAATTTAGCAATATTTTCAACTGATTTCACGCTAGAAGGAAGCATATTCCATAAAGTAGGCGCACCCACAGCAAAAGCCCTGGTCCCCATATTAGTATTGACCTTTGGTACAAAGAGTAAATCAGAAGTAGATGACCGAAGTTGAATATGTTTTCTTATAGGAGTAAGTAAAGTATGTAAATACGATGGCTGCTTAGAAGAAAGTGCCTGGTAAGTAATGGTACACATCTTAAACATTATACGATATTGGACAGGCAGCCAATGCAGAGACTTTAGAAGCGGCTTAGAAGGAGTAAAGCGTGGAGACCTAGTCACCACCCTTGCTAAGCAATTTTGAACACGTTGTAGTTTTGTGATATCCTTAATAGCAATATTATGAAAAAGTGAATTACAATAGTCTAATCTACTAGTAACTAATGCAGTTGCAATAGTCTTTGCAACAGAAACAGGCAAAGATCGACGAATACGCCGCAAATCACGAATGTGGTAAAAACATGTTCGACAAATTTGAGAAATGTGTTCTCTAAAATTTAATTTATCATCAAAAATTACTCCCAAATTCCTAGTCGAAACTGCAGGCATAACATGCTGATTAAGTAAGGGTATAGGAAAAAGAGTCTTAATTTTGTCACGCTGCCGGTGTGTACCAATAATAAGAAACTCAGTTTTATCAGCATTCAGCTTCAATCTACTCTCAGTCATCCAGCAAAAAATGTCATCAATACAAGTTCTAAGCTGCTGTAAAGAACTACTTGCATCTGAAGTGGATAATGATATATAAATTTGAGTATCATCTGCATAAAGATGATGGCTCAAATGATGCCTATTAATCACTAGACTCAATGGAGTAGTACACAGTGTAAAAAGTAATGGTCCCAAAACTGACCCCTGAGGAACACCACACGAAATATTAAGTGGTGACGAAAAACAATCCCCAATCTTAACTCTCTGGTGTCTACCACTCAGATATGATCTAAATCAGCTTAATGCTATACCAGACACACCATACCACACAGACAAACGATCCATTAGAATAGAATGATTAATCGTATCAAAAGCAGCTGACAAATCAAGTAAGGTGAGTGCAGTAACTCTACCATTGTCCATATTTAGAGTGATGTCGTTATGCACTTTTAAGAGAGCAGTCTCTGTAGAATGAAGTTTCTTATATGCAGATTGGAATACATTTGACAAATTATTTGAAGTAATGTGAGATCCAAGGCGTTTTGCTACAACCTTTTCAAGAATTTTAGATATGAAACTCAAATTAGAAACAGGTCTATAATTTTTCAAGTTATCTTTCGACAAAGTTGTCTTTTTAAGTAGTGGATTTAAATGCGCCTGTTTAAAATCATCAGGAAAAATACCTGTCCTCAGTGACACATTTACAATATTTGTTATAGTACCAAGTAAGGTGTCAATGCATGCTTTCAACAATACAGTTGGCATTGGATCTAGATCACAACATTTATTTGGAGAAGACATAATAATTTGCCTTACTTCCTCAGCAGTAGCTGGAGTAAAAGAAGAAAGTAGAGAACTTATCGGTGGAGGCTGAACTTCTACGAGAACCTTGCCATTCTTAAAATACACTCTCGCAGAAACCTAATGCGCCTTGCAAGTAGATTTCACCGAGACCTACATGTGCCATTTTCTGGAGGAAATAAGCAGCGTGTACTACTCTAAGGACCAAGTGAAAGTTTCTCCTGCGGTGATACACTATAAAGGAGTTAACGGTGTAGTTGAAACACAAGAGCCTTGCGGTGCTGCCAGATGAAATGGCGCAGTGTTGCATCGTAAAGATCATCGTTGGTTGGATCAAGCAAGTTAGTATAGGAACTGCACACTCGTGAATCTGATGTGAATTATACGAGGTCATGTGCGACATATCTGCGTCATGGCAGTACTTCGAAACCGCGCAAGGTAATGTGCTAAAGGACTGTACGATGGCTGCGTCATTTGTATTCAACGTTAACCAAGTTAACTAAACTCAGTTTGCAAAACAACGAATGACCAGATCACTGCTATTTCTTCTGTCATACACGACAACAGTGTGGTCTTGTAATAACACGACAGTTGTATCCCTGTCTAATGTTAAAATGCTGCCAAAATGCACAACATTATTTTGTATTCTACGTTATCAGCAAATATGATTGCTGAAACATGAATACGTATACATGTGCTATGAAACGTTACATATGTGCTGCAATATGTTGTAACATATTGAGTATGTGTTCAGGTAATCTTATATTTTAAAGAGTATCTTTCAATAGATCAATGATAAGAAATTATTACATTCGCATGTATTCTACGTTATTCACATGCTGCAGTGTACACTTTAATTTGTCATGATAATTACGCTCCTTCATCAAGACATTTCAGTTGTTGATGTTTCTATAAATGCTCCAGATGCCAAAATAAGTGTTAAGTGATATAATATATTGTGCACTGTATCGTTGTTGATGATTTAATGAATACACTATCACGATTTAGTTGCTTTATTTAATTCATTACGCATGTATTTAACACAAAAGTCTGAACCATTTTAGTAACAATCACATCAAGGTATTATATATTTAACTAGCCCCAAAATCCATTATGTTTTCATAATATTACATAATGTAAAACGTATATATATATTGCGCATGAACAATCAGAAATGTTTGTATTCTACGTTATCCACGGGCGTCCTTTGGGGAAAGCTACGCCAGCTACCACATAGTTTGTTCAGACGATGACTATTTTGATGCAGTTGAAGACAAGATCCCAATGCAAGACATCGTACCAAAAGCATTTACGTGGCCTACTTGATTCAATAATTGTGGCTTTTGGAAAACGGTCAACTTTTGCAACTACACATTTTTCTGCATCTTCAAAACAAGCTCACATTTTGCAAAAAAGAAATGTCATATTAAAAATAATCTGAACCTGAATCCGTTCTACATACTTCATAACCATGATATCAGCTTGCATTACACGAATTGTTCATTTATTACTTGTTATTTTTAAGTATATCCACGCATATTTAGTATGACAAGGTGGCGGATAACGTAGGATACATTGGACAAAATGGCGAAAATATCATCACTGTTTGACGAGGTGATGCAAAAAACCATAGATAGCTTGGATGATAAAAGTTAGTGTTTCATAAAGCTGTACGTATGTACTTTCGCATGAAAGTAATTATTTTAAAATACATTAAACAAATATGTTCTCCATTTCTAAACCTGACTGGCGACGTTTTCGTGACTTTCAACCATTATATACGTCTACTAGTGCTGGTTCGATACCAGGTTTTGTTCGATACCTATCGATACCTGAATTTTGTTCGATACTCGATACTCGATACTCGATACTCGATACTTACGTTGTAAGTCTAATATTCACATAGAACACAGTTCCCAATAGAAACAGTATGCAACAGAAGTAGTGCTGGTTCGATACCAGGATTCTTCGATACCGATCAATATATTGCTGGTTCGATACCAGAATTCTTCGATATCAATCGATTTTTATTCGATACTCAAAATTTACCTTGTAAGTGTAATTCAGTACAGTAGAGATCTCCAAAGAAACACACTATTATCCACTTAGACTAATGCCACAGAAACACACACCATTTTTCACTTACAAGTAGGGAAATATGTGATAATTGTATAGTCATGCAACCAATGATTAAAATGCAATTTTCATTTTAGGTAAGTAAGCAAACAATAGTTTCAATATAATTGATTACTGTTGTAAAACTGAAAGGTAACTGTAATATAAAATTAAAACAATAAAGACAACTGCAATAAAATACCTAGTGACAAATAAATTCATCAATTGCACTGAATTATTTTAAATTAATAACAGTACTTCACCCCTGCTGTTTGTAAATACACTATAATATAGCAGCTTAATTTCAATTCAATGTGTCTCCTAATGTGACCATCAACAAATACAGCTGAAACATAACACACAAATAATATGTATCACTTATAATAGTGCCACTGCCAGCACAGCTGCACCCTCACTGTTATAACTGTTTTATAATTAATTGTATCATAAAGATAATTGTGATTTAACATCAAAACTGTATAGGCGATTACAATAAAATAACACTAATTAATAATAGAAAAAATATTAATAAAAATTACAATTGCACTTCCCAGTTCACACCAATTTTATTTTTATAAAACTTAAATTACCACGTTATCAAGTACACATAACAAGCCCCATAATGTTTTTGCAACTGTTTTCAAGAACCGGTCAGTTTCTTCCTCTACGTCTGGCTCTGCCATTGGTGAATCTGTTTGGCCAGGGCCAGTGACTGGCAGTGTCACAGTGAGAGTGACAGTAGATGCAGTAAGCACATCGTCATCGTTAATCAGTCACGTCGTGTATGTCACTTCTTGGCGATGTTTGCCGCAGTTACTTAGTAGATCCGGCAACCGATGGCGATTCGCTTCGACTGTAACTAGATGTCCATTGCTCGGTCACTGTTGAATATTTCGATAGAATACGTTCTCGAATCAATGACAATGGCAAAACCAATGCTACGTTGTCCACGACGTCGACGACGCCATACGATGAAAGTTGATCATCATGTTTTGATAGCTTCTTGAATGGTGACATGTTTCGTCAAATTCGATGTATTTTCCCCGCTATCTTTGAGACGCCTCTAGCACAGCAGACACTCTTTGTTGGAAAACTGCCAAATTATTAGCGATGAACGTTGCGACTTGTCGTTCGCCTTGGTTGTGGGCATCGTGTACGGCAAATGGTGGCGCCACCAAACGGAACCCGGATAAACATAACCTCCGCATCGCACTCGAATAAATATTTATATTAATAATATTATTATTAAACTAGTTTCATAAATACTAGTGCGTGCAATAAACACTATATACAAATACTATAGGATGTGTCCTTTTGTACGCGTAACCGTAAATAAAGTAGGGAGAAAGATGGCATGGTACTGCCACCAAACGAGAGCGTCACGTACGAACCTTGGTTTGGGTAACGAGGCTAAGCGAAGTCTGACCTACGCTAAGATAGCACCCAGAAAACAGTTATTATAGAGACTAATTCTACAATAAAGTTTTAGAAAACAATTCACATTTTATGTTATATTATTTTTTAAACAACCACGCCTAAGTCAATTTAGGCTGCGAAGCGCTGTAGTGATAGCTCCCGTAAACAACGTCGTCATCAACAACGTCAACGATGTTGCGCCTTCGCATCGACTTCGTCGAATGGACTCGATGTCGAGTATCGAAATATCGAAGGTATCGAAGGTATCGAAGGTATCGAAGGTATCGAAGGTATCGAAGGTCACAGACGTGATTGACCAAGTCAGAAGAAGGAATTAGATCTGTGCAGGGCACGTCAGCAGGATACAAATAACCGATGGACACTGCGTATCACCACCTGGAAACCCTACGAAAGGAATAGATCTAGAGGAAGGCCGGCGAGACGGTGGAGAGACGAACTAGACGACTAACGGAATGGTACCATATGGCAGAGGAAGATAAGTCGATGTGTGAGCAGCATGCTGAGGCCTTCGCCCAACTATAGTTACAGAACTATGGCTGCACAATGATATGATGATGATGATGATGATGATGATGATGATGATGATTATATATATATATATATATATATATATATATATATATATATATATATATATATATATATATATATATATATATATATATAATTTGCTTAAACTGTTTTAATTGAAAAATACTAATATAATTAGTACTTATTATAGGTGGAAGTTGTACATAAATGCAGCCGAATAAACATACAAATACGAGCAAGTATTTAGTCATTAAATAAACTGAACATTTTTATTAGTTTGGGTATATTTTCTACAGGTCTTTCCTAAGATTACATACTGCAGATTTCTTAAATATATCACAAGCACCATAACTAGATGTTTTAAAAATAAACTATACAGTCAAATTAAACAACAAAGCCCCATCAGTGTTAAGCTGAAGTAGATAATCTGATTTAGATAATACATTACAACGAAAGGTGATCACCAGTTAAACTGCATACATGATTGTTTCCAGACTTTACATTAATGCCTACCTAGGCTATGAATTACTATTCTGAAATGCTATGCTTAACCTTGAATTAAGATAATTGTAAATTATTGACAATTAGCGGCGTCAGTAATTGTACGCCGTTGCAATGGGAGTGAGTTCCTGGTCCTGCTGACGTTTTTGCTCTCGCCGGTTCACGATCATCCACATGACGACACCGATGGCTATGGAGATTAGAGCGGCAAGCGCCAACATAGACGATATCAAGGGAATGTTATGTGACACCTTCCTGTGCTTATAGCGCAGAGTTGGATTTGTAGCCGAGTCTATATTAGCATATGGATCGCCAGCCACAACTGAAAACGTTGTCTCATCCAAAATCCGCTTATCTGCAAGCAGACTTTCAGACGTTATTCCTAGTTCCGTGGCAGTCATGTGTGGAGGTACTGAGGCTTCAGTGGCTGTCGTGTAAGCGGGCGCAGAGCGTTCAGTCGTGTATGTGGGTCTAAGTCTACGAGTTGATGGTTCGGTGATGGTCGTTACTTCCTGTGATGTGGGCGTTACACGCGCTGTGTGTGCCATCAGTTGTTCGCCGCCTGTTACTAGTGACGTCGCCGCTGTCGATTGTAAATATTGCGTCGTGTCAGTTACTAATTGTTCACCTCGAGTCGGGTGTCGAGCGGTGCGTGGCACCGAGTGCTCGGTTGTACTCATTACCTCCTTGTCGTGTGTTATCGCCTCAAAGTCTGCTGTTGTCGACTTCCGTCCTGTTGTACTGTGCACCACGTCTTCCGTCTGCCGGGTGGTGTCGTCAACCAACACTGCGGTTGTCCCAAGTTCATTATACATTGTTGATGTAACGATAAATTTATACTGGTCACTAGTTTGATCCATCATAAGACCGACCGTACTTGATCTTTCCATTTCTGTTGTCTGCCGAGTTGTAACATCGCCTGCCGTAGAAGGTTTTTTGGTTTTTGACGCTGCACCATCAAATATGATGGTAAACAACTGTGGCGTTGTAGTTGGCCCCGTTGTGAAGCCAAGCGTGTCAACATGTGTGGTGACACCAAGTGTATCAACATGCGTGGTGACACCAAGTGTATCAACATGCGTGGTGACACCAAGTGTATCAACATGCGTGGTGAAGTCAGGCGTGTCAGTATGTGTTGATTTTTCCGCCTCAGTCGAGCTTCTCTCCACTGTCGATTCGTGAGATATATGCTCCGTGCTCAGTCCTGGTACTGTAAACGTTGTCTGTCTGGGAGAAGTGTCTTGGTCAATGGCCATCTGAGTTGTCGTCGGGTTTTCCTGAGGTGATGTCACATACACCGAGGTGGGTGTAGTGGTGGTAGCCGTGGACGTTGTTTCCGGTGCTGACAACAAAACACATAATCTTGTCGATTTATGGCATATAGTTAATTAACACCAGTTACTAGAGGATACAAGAAACGAGAACCATCTGACATTCTGACTTCTGACATCATACATTAATTGGACCTGTTCACGTACAAGTTTCCAATTCCGACTAAAGCTCGGGAAGCGCTATCAATCTGTGATAACACAATGTGGCTTTATCAACACAACATTATATTTTGTTCTAGATGATGAGAACGTTCTAGCGCAACATACGCAGTCGACTACAGCTAAAATATGAAGTCTCCGCCACACTTACGAGGACAAGGCAGCACGCTGACGTCGTCTATTGCGATGTCGCCGTACACAGACTGTTGCTTCTCCCCTTTGATGATCACCTACGACACACCAAGTCGAGTCATATACATGTACTTATATACTACTGCAGTCAGTGAATTCAGTGAATGGAATATCTTCCCAATTAATATAAATTACTTAACACACGTAGTCTAGTCTAGTTTAATCTAGTCTAGTCTATTATGAGTTAAACATTACTATATGATTTCCATTTGTCGCGATTACTGTTATTTTGGATGTATATATATATATATATATATATATGTATATATATATATATATATATATATATATATATATATATATATATGTATATATATATATGTATATATATATATATATATATATATATATATATATATATATATATATATATATATATATATATATATATATATATTGTTAGACGAATACGTTAATCGTGTCATATCTCCCAAAACATCGTTGGAGTGGATAAACACATGTATGGCGAACTATTTTATTTTAGTGTTTTTTTTTTCATGAGCATAGACGTAACATTGCTTGCCTGGAATTTTTCTGTCAATGGCGGAATCTTCACATGGCCAACGCGCCACGCGTTGCCTTGGTTACCAGTTAAAGAGAACAAAGGTGCCAGGTCGGACAATGATTGGTTTCTTCGCTTCACGAACACCGACAGGGATCCCACTGCAGCATATGAGGTAACGTTTGTTTCACCACCACCATCAATATCAACGCGGCAGCAACAACAACACCAATTAACACCAACACAACAACAACAACAACAACAACAACAACACAACAACAACAACACAACAACAACTACGTCTACAGCACACAAATTGTGAAACACAATAATTACAAACCAGGTATCGGTTTAGAAAAGGACAAGAAGGTGTGTGCACTTATAAAATGTGGCACATACAAAATGTGGCACTTATAAAACTTGCACAATTATCATAAATACAACTACATGCAAATGACGACAGAGTGTAACATGCATGATTTCTATTTATTTGTATACAGTGTAAATGATGACATATTACTTTAGTATAAACTGTCACCGTAGCCATTTGTGCGAAAAGTATAACTATGTACGGTTGATCAACATAAACAGTAAGATTTTAATAGTTAGAATAAACACAACAAAGTTTATGATTTGATAGGTTTGATAATTCACATTGCGCCAAGCCAACGGAAGATGCAACTCGAAACAAGCTGTAAAAGACGAAGTTACCTCCCACTCTGCCATACATGTGGTACCAGAACTGAAAACATTTGCCGGCGTAGGAGGCTGGGAAGACGGGTGACAACAACACGGCCGTGTCCCCGGGCTGACGCGGTCTCGACGTCTCGATGAACAAATAGTAACCTTCAATAAACAAATGTGTCCAGTTTACACTACTGAAGGCAAGGATACAATCAACTCCAAGTGAATAGTTTTCGTATGAACACAAATATCATGATGCGGTTTTGATGTGTTAAGTCAAGACAAGAATCGGGCAGTTATTCTATTTCGACGGGCACCGTGACATGTTTAGTTGGTCACAGGCTTTAAGCTAAAACGTAGCACTAACACATGACGCACACAAGTAATAAGAAACGACTATTAAGACGCAGAAGGGATTCTCGTTCCTGGTGCGTTTTGGGCGACACTAACGAGATGACACGCAGCTGGACCCCACCTCACTGACCGTAAGCCTATTCAAAGTCAAAATCATTGCAATCTGCCAAACAATTTGAAAATAATAACTTATCTGCACAATAGAGTGGCAGTACATAGCTCGTTCGTCTCGTTGGGGACCGAAACGAAAAAGACAAAATAACATAAACATGACAGCAGACGAGACTTGCGCGTCCTGTTAGAAACACGCATCAATGTCCTCACCAGTGTATTCATAAAAAATTATAATTAAAAAAATTCATGGGCGTACTATGTGATATGTTGTATATTAGATTAAAATGGCAGCATATGGTAGGGAGAACGGGAATAGTTCGTACTATTTTCTGTTTATATTTTTTAATCAACAAATGATAGATGTTTAAAGTATACATACATACATACATACATACATATATAGATACATACACACATATATATTTTCATATATATATATATATATATATATATATATATATATATATATATATATATATATATATGCATATATGTACATATATATATATTTATAATAATATTTATATTTACATATATATATTATATCCGTATATATATATATATATATATATATATATATATATATATATATATATATAACTATATATATATATATATATATATATATATATATTATAAAATTCATAGACAGACAAATGATAGATAGAACCTCGTATGTGTCTATGTATGTATGTGAGTGCATGTGTGCAACTTAGAATTCGTATTGATCAAATTGATGTGTTGAATATAGAATGCCTCACATACAGGGCTAACTGTTTCAACATGCGAGGCTAGTTGTTACAACATACGGGGCTAAATAAAACCAAAGCACACATGGATTGCGACACAACTGTCAATTATATGTACTGAGTTATTTGGATTAAACACATTTATATATTTATTTTTGTACATGTCCTTCTTCCATTAAATGGCCGCCGGTCAACTTGCTGACAATTATTGTCATTGGTTTTCGGAGTTGTTCTTCATGACTTAGTGCGTCCACTACAGGTTACACATTTCCCCCTGTGTGTATGATCTTTTACTTCCCCAGCATAGACACCAAATAGAAGGAACCACTGGCTTTTAGTATCTCTTCCGAAAGACACAAATGTGGGGTGAACGGAAACTGCCTAAGTTTTGAAACGTTGGCAGGTGGGATTGAACCATCGTCCACTCGATTGACAGTCCGGCGCTCTACCGCGCGACAACCGCTCCCCACATAATTTAACAAGATTTAACAAGATTGCCACCTAGAGAATCAACTCTAGATGGCAGGTGGACAAGGAAGCCCTTTGGCTTATCGAGAGTCCAACCTATCTATCTAAATGTACCCAGCCCTTCTTAGGTACATGTCAATTTTATTTTTTAAACATATTAACACTACTAGCACCTACACAATCAGCCGATAATCTGTTCCATTCATTTACTGTTCTTTGTGAAAATGGAAATTTTCTAATATCTAGTTTACACTGCTTCTTTGCTAATGTAATTCCATGTCCTCTAGTCCTTCTCTCTTCCTTAACAGAGAACAAAATATTTCTGTCAATATTTTCATACCCATTCAATATTTAAAAAAATTATATCTGATCTCCTCTCAATCTCCTGGTTTCTAGTGTTGTTAACCGACATTCTTTTAGACGCATTTCATAACTAATATTCCTGAGTTTTTGTATCATTTTGGTTGCTCTTCTTTGTACTCTTTCTAGTATATCAATATCCTTCTTGCGATATGGCCTCCATGCCTGTATGCAATATTCTAAATCAGGCCTAACTATTGTTTTGTACAGCGGTATTATTAGTTCTTTTTCCTTGTACACTATATTTCGCCTAATTAATCCAATAATTTGGTTTCCCTTTGCTGCTGCAATTGCACACTGTTCTGATACCTTCATATCAGCACTAATAGTTAACCCTAAGTCCTTTTCCTTTACGGTAGTATTTAGTACAGTATCACCCATTGTATATTGTGCATCTTCATTTCCATGTCCTGTGTGGAGGCACTTACACTTCCCATAATTAAACAGCATTTGCCACTTCTCAGACCATTCGTTCAACTTATTTAGATCATCTTGTAATTGCTGTCTATCTGCATCACTTTCAATTTTTCTAAACACTTTTGTATCGTCCGCAAACTTCAACACCTTGCTTGTTATATCATCATCCAAATCATTGATATATATTAACAACAAAATACTGATCCCTGCGGTACTCCACTCAAAACCGATTTCCAGTTTGAAACCTCCCCATCAACTACCACTCTTTGTTTTCTATCAATGAGCCATTTTTCTATCCAGTTAATCATACCATTGCCTATGCCATGGGCCTTTAGTTTAAGTAGTAATCTTTGGTGTGGCACTTTGTCAAAGGCTTTTTTAAAATCTAAGTATATTATATCTACTGGTGATCCCTCGTCTACCCAGTTTGTGACATCTTCCAAAAAACATAAGATATTTGTTAAGCATGACCTCGCTTTTAGAAACCCTTGTTGAGATGGGTTAATCAAGTTATTTTTAACAAGAAAATCAACCAAGTGATCTTTAATTAGTCTTTCTAATAGTTTGCAAACCACCGATGTTAAACTAACTGGTCTATAGTTCTCTAACTTGCTTCTTGATCCTTTTTTAAATAATGGTATGATGTTTGCTTCTTTCCATTCTAATGGAACTACTCCTTCCTCTATTGACAAATTGAACACTGTTGCAAGTGGTATGCTGATTTGTTCTACAATTTCCAGTAGTAATTTGTGAGGAATCCCATCCACTCCAGGTGACTTATTTTCCTTCATATCCCTTATTTTCTTAGCTACCATTTTTGGTGTTACAATTAGTTGTCCTAAATAGTCTGACTCTCTCCCTTCAAATTTAGTCTCTGGTACTGGTAATGCACTTGTATCTTCCCTGGTGAACACCGAACTAAAGTATTCATTTAGGTTTTCTGCCATTAAGAATCCCTCTGTTATTATGTTTCCATCACTAATATATCATACATGATAATGATATCATCATAAATGATCGTTGTGGTCTTTACTGGATTGTATTTCACCCATTTTGGCATTGTCGATGTATTTCTTGAGCGCTCTAAATAAGCCACTTTCAAGAGTTGGTGGCGTTACAGTTTGTAGCTAGGGTCACGGGCGTCGATCGGTGGGGGACGGGGGGGACGCGTCCCCCACTTTTCTGCCTGGGGGGACAGCATAGGAAATGCCCCCCACTTTTTCAGTTACAAAAACAAATGTCAGGCATATAGCGAGACTGATCCCTCCTCTCTCCTAAAACAGACCTTACGTCTAGTAGTAAAATTAATATACCAGTTCAGATATAAACTTAAACTTGACGGGAGATAGACCCATATCACGAAAACGTAAAGGAAATGTGCACAGTTCGTGTGTTACCCCGGCATACACGAATGCACTAGTGACGATGGCATTAGCAGAGAAACAACAGAAGGTCCAGGATTGTGAGAAAAAACTTGGTAATAATAATCGTGGGAGCTAAGAGAGCTTGTTACAACCGATAATGTAATAATCGCCCGGTAATGTAATAACTGCCCGATAATGTAATAAAATCAACCGATAATGTAATAACCGCCTCATAATGTAATAACATCAACCGATAATGTAATAAACTTGCTAACCTATAATGTAATAATTTTCAACCGATAATGTAATAAACTCCTCTTGCCTGATAATATAATAACTTTCGCCTGATAATGTAATAACGTACACATTTCTCGTAGGACTTAGTCGTTTTCGTGGATTTCATGTTGGTTTCTTGTACTTAGTCGATTTCGTCGATTTCGTCGATTTCGTTTATTTCGCAATACCACAACTTTTGCTAATGGGATCAATTTACATTCAATCCAATATGCTGGTTCCAAATCGGAAGTCATATTTATCCCAGCAGGTCAGGATTTTGAGTTATACATTCTCATACCATTTATTAATGACGGTTTCGATGCGGCGTTCCTGTTTTGTTCTATATATATATATACATATATACATATATATATATATATATATATATATATATATATATATATATATATATATATATATATATATATATATATATATATATATATACATATATATATATATATATATATATATATATATATATATATATATATATATATATATATATATACATATATATATATATATATATATATATATATATATATATACAGCTTTTGTATATATATATATATATATATATATATATATATATATATATATATATATATATATATAATTATATATATTTGTGTGTATGTATGTATGTATCTTGAGCACATCACGGGAGAATTGTTAGACACGAAAGTGTCGACAAACATCGTACTAAAACATATACATAACACATTCTTTAAGAAACCATTTCTTCATCTGGGTTTCACACTAGGATTGAACCAGCAAATCCCACGCCTGTGGGCATTCGATACCCTGACATTATAGCATAGAGAGGGAACCCTTGTGAGATCATCGATACCAGGATTTGGGCCGACAATTTCGTTATCAGTGAAGCCCATAGTTGCAAAGTAGCATCTTATACCAACCCGCCATTAATAAATGGTATCAGAATGTTTAACTCAAAATCCTGACCTGCTGGGATAAATATGACTTCCGATCTGGAACCAGCATATTGGATTTAATCTAAATTGATTCCGCTAGCAAAAGTTGTGGTATTGCGAAATCGACGAAATCGACGAAATCGACGAAATCGACGAAATCGACGAAATCGACGAAATCGACGAAATCGACGAAATCGACGAAATCGACGAAATCGACGAAAACGACGAAATCGACTAAGTACAAGAAACCAACA
>OZ024857.1:31031041-31071041 GCA_964017155.1 Oasisia sp. SBJ-2009 | reverse complement strand
TTATTACATTATCAGGCGAAAGTTATTACATTATCAGGCAAAAGGAGATTATTACATTAACGGACGAACATTATTACATTATTGGATAGCAAGTTTATTACATTATGGGTTGATGTTATTACATTATCAGGCGGTTATTACATTATCGGTTGATTTTATTACATTATCGGCAGTTATTACATTAACAGGCGATTATTACATTATCGGTTGTAACACAGGTTGTCAACACTATTACAACCAAGGACATCACCATCATCACAAAAGATTAATACAAAATAATAAAGACAGGTAGTGGTGATGCATTTGTACCTGGATTCGCAGCACAAGCAAACACATTCACGAGCGTATTGCCTTAGCCTGTCAAGCATGTAAGAAGTTTGATCAAGTATAGAAGACAGTAAAATAACAAGATGGCTTAAACTGGCAATCTTCATTGCCACTTTTAACCGTGTATTGCTGCATGGAGCTGATAAAACAAAAGATCTGGAAAGAAACATTCCATTGGGGTTACACTAGAATTTTATTGGTGGGGTGGAGTGCCTAAAACCAGCTGGTGACAGCTTTCGTAACACAGAAGAAGCAGTGTCAATACAATAATGAATACTAATAATATGTATGGGAGTACTTCCCGGAGAAGTCACCATATCTTCGACTGAAAAGGTCTGGCAGGGAATGAAGTCCGAAGCGCTTTATCAAAACTCTTTAGGCCGTCTGAGGAGTTCGTAGGAACCGAATTTACCTTTTTATTTTGCATAATGCGGACACATCGCGGAGTTGTACGTTCCAGTCTCAACTCTAGCGAAGTTAGTATTAGTCATAATGTTATGCTATCGATGCACTGACTGATAACTATTATTACTATCGAAGCAGCACAAACTGAAATTTGAGCAGTGTAATTATTAAAGAACAAATACAAACTGGCAGTCTTAGAAGCAATATAGATTGTTAGTGGAGCAATGTAAAGTATAGAAATGATAACTGAACAGTAATAATACACTGACATGTAGTCAGTGTAAATAAAAGCAATATCACCCTGGCAGCAGAGCAGTGTAAAGTAAAGAGTCAACAGCATAGATGGGTTGTGAAAGGCAAAGTCGTAGCAACAACCTACCTTTTCGGGCGGCGTCGACATGTAAAGTCTGCAGAACGAGGACCAACAACGTGAGAAGGGCCACGATACCGCCTGGAGGCTTCATGGTTGGTCTTTGTTGTGTATCCACAAGTCACACAGGACACCGACAGCTAGAGACTGACGGGGCTGGGTGTTGGCGTAGTCCACGGCAGTGTGTTTGCAGGTTGCCTGGCCG
Organism: Oasisia sp. SBJ-2009; assembly: GCA_964017155.1. Taxonomy (NCBI): domain Eukaryota; kingdom Metazoa; phylum Annelida; class Polychaeta; order Sabellida; family Siboglinidae; genus Oasisia; species Oasisia sp. SBJ-2009. The sequence goes on along the minus strand of OZ024857.1, from coordinate 31,069,734 downwards.
ACGCAGCAAATGGGGTAATACCGGACGTCTCAAAAAATGTGTTCTGTTACACATCCTCAATTATCCACTTATCTACATTTACTCAGCTTAAACGTGCCCTGGTCAATGATCGATATCTCGTCTGGTCCTTACTGAATATGGTGACGGTTGAATAGCTGATGATGATTAATCTCATTAGTCATCAGTAAGACTTAAAATAGAAATATAGTAGCAACGTGTATATATCGCCATATACCCTATGTGAATAGTTCTTGTATATCTTGGGTGCTAACGAAGCATCTCGACATGCCCTTGTTATCGGACAATTTCTATTTGACCACGAAACCATTTGTACGTCAGCGGGATGGTTGACACGTACACTACCCCAATGTAGTCGTTGTATTCTTGTAATAGACAAAAATACAATACTCTCAACAATGTTCGTGTGATACGCAGGGGCGTCGATCCGGTTTTAAAAGTGGGGGGGACGGGGGACCAATTTATATACATATATGTGTATGAATAATATATATATATATATATATATATATATATATATATATATATATATATATATATATATACATATATATATATATATATATGTATATATGGCATGTATAATATATATACAATATATATATATATATATATATATATATATATATATATATATATATATATATATATATATATATATATATATATATATATATGACCTGAAATACACATATTTAAAAAAAATATATAAAACATAATTCATTGTTTGTCTGGTGCTAATTCTAAAGTAAAAAAAACTTTATGTTATTTGAATTTATATGTTGGCAACATTTATGTTGGCAACATATATTTGAAGAGGGGCCATGGTCTACCCCAATCACTGAACATTTGGGGTAAACGTTGGACCCAACACTGCTTGCCTGATTCATAGAGTGACAAGATGCAGAGGTTACAGGGGTGCCTGTGTAGGACTTCCCAATCCCACCTTTTGGCAAGGAAATTTGTCATCACTAAAATGAGATCAAATTACACAAAGTGCATAAATGCTCTGGTTCCGCCGTAGGCGACATAAATATCCACCAGGGGGACCAGGCTGCAATCCAAGGGATGACATGGCAAACAAAAATTAATAATCTATTATGTGCTTGATGGCTCTCTCTCTCTCTCTCTCTCTGTATATATATATATATATATATATATATATATATATATATATATATATATATATATATATATATATATATATATATATATACATACATATATATATATATATATATATATATATATATATATATATATATATATATATATATATATATATATATATATATATATATATCAATATAAAGGTGCAAAATGCCAGAGCCCGGCATGATGAATATTTACTGGACTTAGAGCAAGTTGCGAGCTGCTGCCAACCAAGCAATTTACCTAGTGATCTTCCACTAGGTAGTCGGAATTTTAGTTCTTATTATTAATTTTACTACTAGACAGATGTAGGTTTTTAAGAGAGGGGAGTGATCAGTCTCGCTATATATGCCTATAAATTTGTTTTATGAACTGAAAAAGTATGAGGAAATTTCCTATGCTGAGGCCGTGGGGTGGTCAGCGTTCCCCTCGTCCCCCACTGATCGACGCCCATGCTGTGCCTGTGTAGAACTCACTCAAATGGGAATATGTTACACAAAGTGCATGAATCCGCCGCTTCTGCCGCAGGCGATAAGCATCAAGCAGGCAACGGGTGAAAGTGCAACACAAATTTCATAATTTAAAATGTGCTTGATGGCTAGAGCCTATTAATAATATCAACACAAGGTTGATAGAGCGTGGCAGCGGCTTACATTTGTCAGGTAGTTATAAACTTTCCGATTGGCATTTCTGCGTTTGCTCGACAAAGTTAAAATCGTCAATGTGCAGCGAAATTACAAAGCATTTTTGGTATAAATGCCACGGGCTGTTCGATAACTCTCCTGTGATGACTACTATGAAGAGTTGTCTAAATTTCGTTCAATACCTTAAAATATTACGTTTGTTTCAATAACTATCACGGATTATGGCGCACTAACAGCAAAACATGCCTCAAAGCTTGTTTGCCTTGTGTTCATTTGCGATAAATAACTTTGCTGAACTTCATAACGCGAGTTTATTTTCTAGCTAATCCTATATAGCGGCTTTTAAGAGAGAGGAATGTTGAGTCAGGCTTATATACATCGCAATTTTTCTGAACTGAAAAGTGGGGGGGGGACAATTCCTATGCTGTCCCCCCACTCTGAAAAGTGGGGGGAGGGGGGGGACGCGTCCCCCCCCCCGTCCCCCACCGATCGACGCCCGTGGTGTTACGCACACTTTACTATATATATATGTGTGTGTGTGTGTGTGTGTGTGTGTGTGTGTGTGTGTGTGTGTGTGTGTGTGTGTGTGTGTGTGTGTGTGTGTGTGTGTGTGTGTGTGTGTGTGTGTGTGTGTGTGTGTGTGCACTTATATAACTATATGTATATACAATTGTACTATATATATATATACAATATATATATATATATATATATATATACAATATATATATATATATATATATATATATATACTACGAGCCGTAGTTCTGTTTTATATGTATATATATATATATATATATATATATATATATATATATATATATATATATATATGTGTGTATGTATATATATATATATATATATATATATATATATATATATATATATATGTATATATACACAGTATATATTGATATATATTGTATATATATTCTGTATATATACTGGTATATATATATATATATATATATATATATATATATACTGTATATATACTGTATATATACTGTATATTTACTGTATATATACTGTATATATACTGTATATATAATATGTATATATATGTGTATATATATGTATATGTATATGTATATATATATGTATATGTATATATATATATATATATATATATATATATATATATATATATATATATATATATATATATATATATATATATAACTGAACTACGCCTCGCCGCATAATTGTAAATCAATAATATATTACGTCGATTTTAAGTAGTATCGCAATACGGTACTCGTAATGCTAAAGGTGTCGAAAAAACAAGCATATCAGCATGTTAACAAGTAATAAACATTTTTTTTTATATAATCTCAGTCTTGAGCACGTTACAATTTGCTTGCAGTTGGCCTCGTTTCCACATGAAGCACCCACATCGACCTCTTCTGTTGGCAGGGCAGGGCAGGGCAGGGCGCCATGCAGTGTGGCTGGGGAGTGTTGATAACGTTCTGATAGTCAGCCCGAGTGAGAGGTTTCCTGTACTCCTCTTTCTCTTTTTCAAGACGCATCAATCAACTTCCGGATACTAAAACTAAGCCAGGATCGGGTGAATGCATATCACTCAGAAAATGGATGGTTTTAAATATAATTCGTGTTTTATTTGAAGAATAATAGGACTCGTTCATAATTGTCAACAGTTTCTGCCGAAGGGTACGCCTTTTTCTTGACCTCATCCCGTCCCCAAAAAGTACTGTGATTATAATACTTGCATTAGCAAGTAGGTCAAGTTCAAGTCTGACAAGTAGGCTACAGCAGTTTTACGTGTATTTTGACAATGGACACGTAAAAATGCACGAGTCTGTCGCATGAATTTAGGACATGATGGTGTAAGCAAGCAAGATGGTGACTTGTGCACTCCGGTTGGTGTCGCGCTAAGCAAAATTTTATTACAGGTACATGCACATTCACTAAATTATGCCATAGCTCAAACGTATATTAAAAACTCGCCATTTGGCGTATTTCTTAAAGAAAAAAGAACGAATGGTGTCTATGAATAAAGCAATATCCGTTAAAACGATTCTCCCATCCAGCACTAACATCGGTAACCCATGCAGCCGCCGTGAGTTGACAGAACTTTCTCGCCCTTCACTCTCTTCCCGGCGAAGTATGCAGAGTGTGGGTAAAACTAAAAGTTGATTTTCGGAGAAACAAAAATGAACCGAAGCCTCTGGTCCCCCTTGCGTACAGTGTGTACGTTTCGGAAAATGTTGACGTTATGAACGACCATTAATCTCAACACTTGACATTTTGAACTATCTTAAAAAGCTTCAACAACAGTTTGTGCCGATATATTTATATCCTGTAGACCTGTAGCACAGACACATTTATGTAAATCACGCAACCATGGACTGGGGAACATTTGAAAACTAGGATGGAAACTTCCGAAACATTACTTATAACTGTTTCATTCTAAGCGATGTCTTTTTGTGCGACGTCAAATTATACATATTTATGGATTTCGTGTTTTGATACGAGATTTTAATTTTGGGTCAAGTGCATCTCTGGAAGGCTGATGGAAAATCTCCATTCACTCGAGACAGCAAGTAGACCACAACTAGCAGGGACGATTGCAATATTCCGAGTGTAAGTGTGTAAGTGTTGGAAATAATTGTTGAAATTTACCATCTGACAAAATTGAGTAAATATATATATATATATATATAATATATATATATATATATATATATATATATATATATATATATATATATATATATATATATATATATATATATGCTCTAAAATTGAGTCAGATGGTAAATTTCAACAGTAATTCTCGTTTATATGAGCTGAATGTGATAAAGCAGGTCTTTCCACGTCGGTGAAATACGCAACAGGGTCGTAGCTGGGACAGCTGTGGTCTTCTGGCTTCTTTGTGGAAATCAAATATCGCTATCATCTAATTGTGTTGCAAATTCCATGTTTAAACCTTCAGTGTGTAAATGTAAGCTTGTATTGTCGTCTCGGGTGAGGTAATGTTACGTGCAGTATATAATTATACATGTCTAGTTGTCTGCCATTCATGATTTTTATTAATATGGTAGCATTCTTAAAATGTTATGCAGGTGCATCTATTCATCATTGAGTTGAGTCGTTGGCAAGGAAGAGTACCTCCCAACTGAGAGCATCAGTCATTTCGACAATCACCAGCATGCTTTACATTAACACATAGTAGTGACTTCCGGTGGGGATTGAAATCAGGGTTCGCTTCTAAAAACCTCTACTTTGATTATGATATCGCCCAGGCCACTCCCACTGATGTAGTAACCAATACAACGTACGATCTTCGCATAACGAAACCCTCCAAATATTCCTTAGATGGCCGCAAACGTGCCTGTCTCAGAATATCTGTAACCGTGTGTAGCACTGCTATAGCGATGACGGCATGAGTATCACCCCATGGACGTAAATTAACTTCCACGCAGTGCATCGGGAAGACCAGCACAAATAAAATAAATCAACTGCTCAGTGTAGCGTGCTTCAAAAAGGGTCAAAAGGAATTTTTAATCTAAGACGACACCAACCCGTAAAATAGGTCAGGCGTATCTGAAATGTCAATTTCAGACTGAATTGATAGAAAAGTTATTGAGAGAAAGTTATAGACGACTACCTGCTCAGCGGCGGCAATTTTGGATTTCGCGCTCCAGTGACCTTATGCCACGGATTTTCACAAATACCTTCTGAAGTATTGAAAGACATGGTGTGTAGAATACAAATCAAAAGAAAAAACTCCGTTTACCTCAAATTGTTACGGGTCTATAGGGTAGAGCCAGGACTACACAACCGCCAATTGTAATAAAACCGATGCGCGCCACCAACTTTCAATTTGTGTTTAGCGTGGCTGATACAAATGAGTTTCATATGCCATAGTCATCTGCATTTTCGAATTTCGAAGTATATTAAGGCGTTTGCAACTTTTAACAAACCATGCAAATATTGTAAGAAAAGTATGAAATGTGAACTTTTGATCTCACCTGTTTCAATTCGCGTTACTGGCTTATTGTGTTGTTCAAAGGTGTTCTCTGGCGGTTTACTTATTATATCACCAGTAAAATAAATATTTAGTTGTACGATTGCGAACATTAGACAAATGGGCGGGGGCCTACTTTGGTCGATCGGCCCACTTTGTGCGACCAAAACATTCGAGGGACTTAACCTGATAAGTAACGGTCATTTGTTATTAGCGAGCGAATTAATACGAAAGTACCCTAATTATGATTGTCTGGTGATCTTCATAGATCGCATTGCAAAAAGTAAATAAGTAAGGAGGTAAGTAATACGCTTAAATACTTTGAATTGTATAATCACAACGCAACGAGTATTGATGATGCGCTGCGAATCAACAATATCTTTTTCTGACATGTCTCGAATACAATACAATCCTTTTAAAAAAGACTGGTCAAACCAACGCAATAAATGAGATAATTGAACTTATACAGCCTCAGTAGCCGAGGCTTTGGGTTGTTGTTGGGCGTATTCCCGTCGGCTCACAACGACCCACATGATGACTCCTATGACACACGACAGGAGAGCTGTGGTCCCCAGCACGGCCGCCAGTAGGGTTACGTCGTGGGTCACCCTCTCATGTTGGTATCTAAGAACCGTCACTGCGGTGTCACCGTGCTCTGTCGCATATGTGACATGTTCTACAGTACGATTATTATTTAAAAGTACATCTGCTATATATGGTGGTGCTTCAGTGATGTCACCTATAGTATATATGTGGCCACTAGTAGCTGGGCTTTCGTCCATTGTGTCCGGTTCCTGGGCATTTGTCACGGTTCTGTCCACTCCAGTAAAAACCATGTTAGACTTCGTCGTTGCACGTGTGGGAAACACCGTTTCTCCCGACCTATTCGTGTCGTCCCCGACCAACCATTCAGTGTCTGTTACCGATTGTTCTTTTTCGCCTGTTGAATATGGACTCAGTGTTGTCAGTTGTGAGGTGTCTCGTAGTGTCGGCGAACCATCTGCTGTTTGTTGACGGCCAGCGACTGTTTGTAGATGAGTATCCGGCGACGTAGTGTCGGTTACGATCGGAGTTACGTCACTGTCAAGCTCGCTACTCTGTCTTACTTGGCCGAACTTGTTCTTTACTTGAACGGTGTCTTCGCGGAGGGTCACCGTGTTCATCAGCGTGTTTATCACCGTGTTCGTCGCCGTGTTCATCGCCGTGTTTGTCACCGTGTTCATCATCGTTTTTGTCGACGTGTTCATCACCGTGTTCGTCACTGTGTTCGTCGCCGTGTTCGTCACCGTGTTCCTCGCCGTGTTCGTCACCGTGTTCCTCGCCGTGTTCGTCACCGTGTTCGTCGCCGTGTTCGTCACCGTGTTCCTCGCCGTGTTCGTCACCGTGTTCGTCGCCTTGTTCGTCACCGTGTTCCTCGCCGTGTTCGTCACCGTGTTCGTCGCCCTGTTCGTCACCGTGTTCGTCGCCGTGTTCGTCACCGTGTTCGTCACCAAGCTCAACATTGACTGTGCTGTTCCAAGCACCGGTGGTTGTGTCTTGTCCGTCTTGTCTTCTCGTTGTCGCATTGCTGTTTCGTTGTCAGTCGAGCTTGTAGGAAGTGACACGGTTGTATGATGCAACACGTGCTCTGTCGGTCTTGCTGAGGTGTCATCAGATACTGTATTCCTCGTGTCCTGCTCATAATGCCTCCCTGGGGTTGGTGTTATTGTGGCCACCTCTCGCTCACCCGTATTCTCAGTCCCACCACCAGCCGCCATCGACCTTATTGGTTCTGTTGTTTCCAACGATTTACTCAAGTTCGACATCGACTCATTTTCCTCTTTTGACCAGATAACGGGAGATAATGTTATACCCACAGGCCTGGTGGCAGCAATGGATTCACGACTATCCACAGTCACACTAGCATCGTATATTGTAAGGTTTTCTGTGCGTCTGAAACTAGGTGCTGGTGGCTGCGTTGAATTGGTTGTATTAATAGTTACAATTGTAGTCGCTTGTTCACTGGTCGGTAGAATGTCCATGTGTGACGTCATCGTCATGGTGCTTGGACTGGACGTAGTGTCGCTTAATCTCGTGTCCAATTCTGGGAAGAAATAAAACGAGACAAACGTAGATTGATAATATCAAAGGTTAGTGATATGTGGGGAGAATATGGAACAGTGGCAGGAACATGCTTCTGCAATAACAAATATGTGCTCAATGCGATTGTTTTGTGTTCATTGAACACATTAGGTCATTGTAAACTGGACCAAGCTATAAACAGCAATGACCTGGTGATATTTCAAATTGTGTAAAGATTTGTTTAGATATATGGAGACAACAATAAAACACTTACATTGTCACAATTTAAACTCTGGACATTTATGGTGAATATAAAAACAATAGTCAAACCTAGGCCTATTCCATTTAAATAAATGTATAGTTATTGTAAGATAACTTTTATCGCGTTACAGGTACTAAGTGGCCGGGCCTACTAAAACAAGGCGGAGTACTTACCAGTATCTTCTGGACATGGGATCACGCTGACGTCATCTATGGCTATGTCACTGAACAGAGATTGGTTTCGCTCGGCAACGAAGATGATCTACAACAGACAAGCGTGCCACTTGACATATCAAGTTTTGCGGTTCCGTAAGACGCTTGAACACGTCGCACAGTTCGTTGTAGTGCTTAGATCAAGTCGGCTAGGTTATATGCAACGGACAGTTAAAATAAATTATACTATTTATAAACGTTTGTTTACTTGTTGAAAGATGTTTGAAACATATTTTTACTAACGGATGCTTTGTAGGGAAATAATGTTTAGTATCGGATTTACATGCCTGAAACTCCTCGTGGAATAGCGGAATCTTCAGATGTTTAATCCACCATTCGTTGCCTTGGTTACCGGTGATGACAAACATCGGTGTCCGGCCGAGGAATGACTCCTTTATAGGCTTCGCGAACACGGACAGCGACCCCACTGCAGTGAGAGGGCGTGGCATTATAATAGTGCATTGCTAGTGTGTTAGGCCGAGCGACCGAGCGCCCGAGCGCCCGAGCGCCCGAGCGCCCGAGCGCCCGAGCGAGCGAGCGAGCGAGCGAGCGAGCGAGCGAGCGAGCGAGCGACCGACCGACCGACCGACCGACCGACCGACCGACCGACCGACCGACCGACCGACCGACCGACCGACCGACCGACCGACCGACCGACCGACCGACCGACCGACCGACCGACCGACCGACCGACCGACCGACCGACCGACCGACCGACCGACCGACCGACCGACCGACCGACCGAGACAGAAACGCCGACCGGCCGGCTGGCAGACAGAACATTACTGAACAAATTAAATTACGTTTTCTTCTATTGAATTATTAAATAATTAGCAAATACATCAAGATAGACTGTGTTTTTATAGACAAGAAAATGTTGCTTTTAAAACACCGCTTCTATGCGCAGATACCTCCATCCCTGCCGAACAGATGATACCAAAATGTGAAGCATTTGCCAGCGTGTGTTGAGGGAAATATGGGCGACCACAGTTGAGCTCGGTCCCCGGGCTGACGGGGCTGCGACATCTCGACGTACAAGTAGCGGCCTTCAAGCGGAAAACACAACAACAACAACAACAACAACGACGACGACGACAACAACAACAACAACAACAACAACAACAACGACAACGACGACGACGACGACGATGACGACGACGACGACGACGACGACGACGTCGACGACGACGACGACGACGACGACGACGACGACGACGGCGACGACAACAACAACAACGACGACAACAACGACAATAATAACAATAATAACAACAATAGTAACAACAACAACAGTAACAACAACAAAACAATAACAATTTCAATAACAACAACAACAACAGTAATGTTACTGCATTGTTCTTCGCTACAAATGGAATTATTACCAATCAGAGGGACATTAAAATCCAAAAAAATTATAATGTAGCTATTATGGTTATTAAAATATTACTAACATTCAACATTATATCAATAATAAATATATGAATAATAATAATAAGCAAGAAATATAAATCAATTTTTTTATTAAAAGTTAATAAGTTAGATGTAGATATAAACATTTCAGAACTGGTATTTTTTTAAACTCATTGAAGGTAAAAAAGTGTTTCCCTCTGAATAAGTATGAGAATAAAAGAATACGAATGAAAATGTACAACATAACGTTTACTGCATAGAAATATGTGGAGGATAAGCCGAGAGGCGCATTAATGGTGAGTGTGTTTGTACCCTAGACTCACCTAGTCTTAAGCCGTCCCCATACGTGTGGTCCCAGGACGGGCCGGTCAATACCGTTAGTGTTTTGCCGACGCCAATGAGCCAGTCAAACTGATCCTGGTCACGGTTCGTCCAGCCGCACATGTCTTCTTCGAAGTCACACACTGATTCAGACTCGGTGGCTGGAACAAGTCGCGATTTATCCGACTTAATTACACAACACACATTAACTGGTATCCATAATTTACAAATATTTTAATTTTGACATGAACTATATTGATTGCGTGGTATGATATGATGTAAAATTTGGAATTTGAACTCAATTCTTGTGCATTCTGTCAATTCGGTATCGACACAGAATTATACTGTACTTATGGTCCGGTTTGGATCGACTCACCGATGCATGTGGGTGGTTTCGCGTTCCACCTCCGGCCGTTGCAGTAGATGTGTCGTCTGCCCCTGAGCGCGTGCGTCTCGTCGCACGAGAAGGACAGGAGGGCGCCGTCGTACAGGACGGAGACTCGCAGCCACCAGCTCCCGAGCACTGGCCGGCACCCAGGCGCTGTCGACACGGTCAAGTACACAGTGTGCACGCGTGATCACTGTCATCTTTATTTACCAGCTTTCTTTCTGTTAACTACGGCATTGCAAGGATTAATGGTAATCAGTCATTATATCTGAAAGTTTGAACTGTTCTACATAAATGAACAATTCGCATGACACATAGATCAATGGGATTAACGACAAACACCGTGCCGTTTTATTTTCCGTTATAGCTCTAGTTACTCCGCAACGTTTTATTAGCTGACTTGTGTATATGTGTTAATGTGATCACAATGGTCTTGTGAGAGCTTATACAATAGCGAACTTTTTTTAGAAAATTACCGACATTTCTGTGCTGGCCCTGAGTGTGTCCTCGGTGTTTCTTGTATGTCTCGAATTGAGACGGGACTGATAATAACATGATCTCCGAGCCACCAGGGATTCAGAGTCCCCAATGTAGAGAGCCAGATTTTAATACCAAAATAATATCGGAGCACGGTCCCGGTATTGAACTCGAGGCGCTGGCCTACCAAGCTGATAAGTGAACCACTACACTATCGCGCTCTTTCCGTGGGCGAATTTGCGTTCACCCGCTGTAACCCAATCAATCCGTTTATTAAGTCCAAATGATTTTTTGGTTAACGGAATACGTATTTTGATACCCCTTGCCGTATTACGCAAGCGACTGACCGACACAGACGGGAGGCTGGCGGTTCCACTGGCCACTAAGGCAGATGGCCGTTCTACTGCCCACCAGTGTGTAGCCGCTCCTGCATCTGTACGAGATCATCTTGCGCTGCTTCTGGAGCCTAGAACGACCCTTGGCAATCCGTGCCTTGTGACACCGGCCTGGTGAACAGTGGACTGTATCAGTTCATGATCAACATGAGCAACAATCATACCAGTGCATGTTGTAAGCAACATGATCACTGTCATAGAGATCAACGTTTCGCCAATTTGTTTTGAGGTTACTCATGACTGAATAGTATGTATAATTTTTATAAATAATATATACACATATATATATACACACATATATGTAATATTATGTATGTATGTATGTATGTATGTATGTATGTATGTATGTATGTATGTATGTATGTATGTATGTATGTATGTGTATTTATGTGTGTATGCATATGTATATATACATATAATAGTATATATATATATATATATATATATATATATATATATATATATATATATATGTATGTGTATGTATATGTATGTATATATATATATATATATATATATATATATATATATATATTACTTCATTATTACAGATGGTACTTATATTTTTATGTAACTTGTAGTGCATCGTGTATGCATGCATGATAACTTGCAATCTACTATTAAGTATCATGTTCAATCAGTCTGTAATTCTTATGTGGTGGAATGTCCACCTAGTTTGAGAAACTGTGTTTTGCTAAAATATATTTATTTGTGTATCAGTGCGTAGCATCCATTTTTATATTATAAAAGCTGCACTGAAAATAGGCAAAAGGAAGAATTGTCACTTACCATGCACAACTGCATCAGACGTCAGCAGAACGGCAAAGGCGACACTAATCACTAGGCGGTAAATATTCATAATTTGTGAGTGATCAGAGAAATTGCTCAATTAAACGTTATGAAGCGTATCATTTGACAGAATCTACTACTCCGTTGAAATTACGTTCTGCCGTTGCAGATATAAATTCGTCGTAATCCTAATTCCAATGACAGGCTATTTTGTAGAAAGGTTCCATGAAGCAACTCTACGAAACGGCGCCCGGAAGCTGCAGAGGCGGGGTCGGTCGGGCAGTCATGGGTCCAGTTGTCACACAGGAACTTCAAGCATTAGCATCCGCTTGACGAGGGTTGACGAGGGTCGCTTGACGAATACTGGGGTATTCGGTTACATTTCGTCCTTATCTATGCGCTGCCGACGCAAGTTTCTCAACAGTCAGCATAGCGTCCGTTAATGGGTTGTCCAAGTCATGCTGTGTTTGTATAATATGCCTTTGACCCTCCTTAGTCCTTGGATTAAATTAACACTGTGTTGCACGTCTGTATTGACGTATAATATTGTATTTAATTAAAATACAAAAAATGCCGTTTAGTATGTGTAGTATTGCATGATGGCACGGTAACTAGGCGGAAAGACGCACCACGCCCTCAGTTGAATGCACAGAGGTTCGCGTTCATGGTTACAGTTTCGAAACTTGAGCAACATCCACCCCATTTTGGTTGTATTTTCGAAGAGTCACCAAAAATAATTTGTTCTGTGTGGTATTGATATGTCAGGAGAAATACATTTATTTTTTGTCCAGAATCAGTAAGCTCCTATCATTTAGAAAAGGCATACAAATAAAATAGGCCTATCTAAATTAAACACATGTAGCACACGATTGTTGTTAAAGATAATAATAATTAGTATACGTAGACCTACGTTCCTGTTGCCCCAGCGCCCAGTGACGTAGTCGGGGAGGGGGGGGGTCAAGGAGGCCATGCCACCTCCCAATCCCGGAAAGTTCGAGACCAAACTGAAGACCAATAACCGTCTGTCTGATTCATAGAGTGACAAAGTACATAGGGTTTAGGAATACCTGTGCAAGACTTCCCTTCCCAGTCCTAACCGTTGGCAATTTATTGTCATCATTCAAAACGGATTAAGTTACCCATAGTGGAGGAGTCCTCCACTTCTGCCGTAAGCAATAAGCACATGCAATCATCAAAGAGGTGACTAGAGCAATGAAAATGTAAATATTCTCAATGTCCATGATGGTTAATGGTTACTAACACAAAGATTCAGAACAATATTTGCCCGGTTTTCAATGTAGAGTGCAATGGCTCAGGGGTAGAGCTTCGGACTATCGACTAGGAGAACCGGGGTTCGAATCCAGTGCTGCTGGTGTGATAAAACCTTGGGCAAGTTTTTTCCACTCTACATTGCTCCAGTTCACTCAGCTGTATAAATGAGTATCTGGCTATAGATAGTGGTGGATATATGTAATCACGTGTCGACACACCAAATTTGTTCACAGAATCCCGTGAATTCCTGTACGGCAATCATGTGAATACACGTACAGAATCCACGTGATTTTACGTGCGGTAATCACGTGTCGACACACCAAATTTGTTCACAGAATCTCGTGAATTCATGTAAGCAAAATCATGTGAATACACGTACAGAATCCACGTGATTTTACGTGCGGTAATCACGTGTCGACACAGCAATTTTTTTCACAGAATCACCAAGCAGTTGAATACACGTCCAGAAAACACGTGATTTTCACGAATGGAAAAACACGTTATTTCACGTGCGGCAATCACATTCCGACACACCAAACGTTTTCACAGAATCCCGTGAATTCACGTACGGCAATCAGGTGATTATTACACGTACAGAATCCACGTGATTTTACGTGCGGTATTCACGTGTCGTTCACAGAATCCCGTGAATTCACGAACGGCAATCATGTGAATACACGTACAGAAAACACGTGTTTTTCACGAATGAAAAAACACGTGATTTCACGTGCGGTAATCACGTGTCGACACACCAAATTTGTTCACAGAATCCCGTGAATTCACGTACAAAAAACAGGCGTATACACGTACAGAAACCACGTGATTTTACGTGCGGTAATCACGTGTCGACACACCAAATTTGTTCATAGAATCTCGTGAATTCACGTACAACAATCATGTGAATACACGTACAGAAACCACGCGATTTTACGTGCGGTAATCACGTGTCGACTCACCAGATTTGTTCACAGAACCCCGTAAATTCACGTACGGAAACACGTGACTTGAGCCAGTTGAACTTGTGAATTCACTTACAGAACATAATATTATGAAATCACGGGTCGTTGTTTGCTGGATCATATATGACGTACCAATGGTAGGCTACACAGTGTGACAGCCTACAATCCTCTTATTGGTTATATAACAAGTTAACAACCCGCTCGCAAACCCATGCACCTTAATTTTTATAAAAGAACAGTTTGAAGAAAGCTTACTCAACATCGAACCATTTTATATACATACGCGGCACTACTATAATCCTTCATAGGCAGCTAAAGGTGCCCTTGGTTTGCAATTCTCTGTGATTGAGATACATCAATTGACACCAGATTTATCGGTTTTAGCACCGCGTGTTGTAACCTTCGATATTAGGCTTTATTCAACTTAAACATCAGGTAGACATCACGAGAGTCCTAGAAACAAAGTGAAAGAAATATCACACATAATTTGTAAATTAAATATTCATGTCGTTCTTCCTTCCTAGAAGAAATGTCACTGAACAGTTGTAACTTAAAGTTTTACGTCACCGCTTAAACCTTGTGTTTCATAATATGTGTATGTTATATATATATATATATATATATATATATATATATATATATATATATATATATATATATATATATATATATATATATATACAGTCCTACTTTGGGCTGAAACTCAATGTGATTGGCTATGCTTCCGACGAAGTTGACCCCTAGCTACTCCTAATGTTATCATATAGCGGTACAGGGCCACACACACACGCACGCTCGCACGCACGCCCGAACGAGCTCACGCGCACTCACATCACACACATGTACGCACACATGTACACATGCACACGTCCACAAACGGACGTATGCATGTGCAATATATATTATTATATGTCTATATATATATATATATATATATATATATATATATATATATATATATATATATATATATATATATATATATATATATATATATATATATATTATGCATACATATATGTGTATATAAATTGGTTCTCCGTCCCCCCACTTTTAAAACCGGATCGACGCCCCTGCACACGCACACGCACACGCACACGCACACGCACACGCACACGCACACGCACACGCACACGCACACGCACACGCACACGCACACGCACACGCACACGCACACGCACACGCACACGCACACGCACACGCACACGCACACGCACACGCACACGCACACGCACACGCACACGCACACGCACACGCACACGCACACGCACACGCACACGCACACGCACACGCACACGCACACGCACACGCACACGCACACGCACACGCACACGCACACGCACACGCACACGCACACGCACACGCACACGCACACGCACACGCACACGCACACGCACACGCACACGCACACGCACACGCACACGCACACGCACACGCACACGCACACGCACACGCACACGCACACGCACACGCACACGCACACGCACACGCACACGCACACGCACACGCACACGCACACGCACACGCACACGCACACGCACACGCACACGCACACGCACACGCACACGCACACGCACACGCACACGCACACGCACACGCACACGCACACGCATATAAAACTACAACAATATATTCATGAAAGTGTCCGCTTGGTGACGCCACTTATAATTTACCGGAAGGGTTCCTTTCCGACATTGCCGTCTGGTTGGTTGGTGCAACAACATTTTGGTAGTCCCGAATCTGGGTTCATCCAACACCACCAACATCTTACGAATTATTCGTAAAAAGAAAACTACATAAAAATGCCTCCCAAATTCGATCCCAATGAAATTAAGTTGGGTGAGTGAAGCTAGTGACGAGTATACAACGTTATATGGCGAGGTAGCATGTGTCATGTTAGACATAGCTAAATAACCACATTATCGCTCAAAATCACTGCTTACTTTATTCCAATAGCCAACTTTTAAATAGTATACCGTGTTGCAGTTTGTTTGGTACTTTTGCAGTTTAGGCCCGCACCTCGAGAAAAACATCAAAATGTTCACCTACGATGACCAAACTTCGCATGGTGTATCTACTATACCTGTACTACGCGTATGCACTTGTCACGTGATCAAAAAATAATAATTAATGCCTGAAATCGATCAAAACGTGTACGTAAATAACGCGCTTTCCTCGGCGCCACCTGACGGAGTTCACTGTGACAGTAGTGACTCGACGAGGAAAGCGCATTATTTACGTACACATTTTGATCGATTTCAGGCATTAATTACTATGTCTATGTTTTGATCATGTGACAAGTCTATACGCGTAGTACAGGTGTAGTAGATACACCATGCGAAGTTTGGTCATCGTAGGTGAACATTTTGATGGTATTTTCGAGGTGCGGGCCTAAACTGCAAAAGTACCGTTTGTTTTGTTAACTTCACATCTGCTCGTTTTGTATTGCAATATTAATCTGATGTGTCATTACCAACGGTAGGCGCTATATGTAACGAATTTGACAGCCGTTCATTATTCCACAAGTCCACCAGTCGAACACATGAATCTAAGGATCGGGCTATTTCGCGAGCTGCTCGATAAATAAGAAGTAATCTGGTCATTATTTCTCGAGAAGTTCGATATATAACGTGAAGTCAGAGCGTTATTTATATAATGGGAAATTCGGGCCGTTATTTCGAGAGTTGCTTGGTTCGATATTTCTTGAGCAGATCTGGATGTGTATGCATGGGCACCTAGAAATATTTTATTGTCATTTAGATGGACATAATATTATACTAATTGTCTTGTATTAAATGCAATGCTGTTGGAACGTTTCCTGTCTGTTTTTCTCTGTTCAGGACCAAAAGATGCCTCATATTTCACTTTAAAGTTTGAATGGTCAAAACAATCCCTGCAAAACATGCAACTTCCCTCTATAAAAAAATCGAAGGCCATAAAAAATGGGCAGAACTAGAGCTGTATACCATATACATTGTACCAATGTACCGTAGAACTAGTATTTTTATACAGTTTTGAAACCGATTTTTAAAATATAGTATTCGATACACTATGTTACATCTCCAATGAACAATAATATAGACACAAATAATAAACAACTGACCTGTAGTGGTCAAAACCGATTTTGGTTAGAATCAGTGTACTGTTTGTAGATTTAATTGTTTACTGTCATTTCCAGTCTAATGAAGTGGACGTGAAATGTGATGTGTTGGTTGTTCATATGTGTTACACATAAACAGACTATGATGTGCTGTGTTACACATAAACAGACTATGATGTGCTGTGTTACACATAAACAGACTATGATGTGCTGTGTTACACATAAACAGACTATGATGTGCTGTGTTACACATAAACAGACTATGATGTGCTGTGTTACACATAAACAGACTATGATGTGCTGTGTTACACATAAACAGACTATGATGTGCTGTGTTACACATAAACAGACTATGATGTGCTGTGTTACACATAAACAGACTATGATGTGCTGTGTTACACATAAACAGACTATGATGTGCTGGTGTGTTACAGTCTACCTGCGAGTGGTAGGAGGTGAGGTAGGAGCCACATCGGCACTTGCTCCCAAGATCGGACCCCTTGGCTTGGTAGGTTCTTATGTTCTGCATATGTTTTAAACTTTCTCTGTGTGTATGTGGGTGTCTGGATGAATTGTTTGTATAACCTGTACTATCCTGGATGTTTGTTTCATATTGCTTATATAAAAAATTAATGCATTAAACTTATTTTTCAAAGGTAATATTCTTATTGGATTCTGTGATAATAATCATAGAACTTTTGTTTTGATTACATCGGTACAAATTACACTTCTGTGGAAGAGAAGTTATGATTTTTTTAAACATTGACTATTTTTCGGGTTTTTACGTCCTCAGGTGAAATTGATGAAATTGTATATTTTGGCAGGTCTTGACTTAACATTAATTTCAGGCTGTTATATGTATATTGTTTTTATTAAACAGTAATGCATATGGAACGAATGGATGATCATTGATGGTAGAACAATAGTCAATCCACACCTGTTGACTACATGTGTGTGACATCGGTTTCGTGTACCTATTAGAAGTGTAATTACTTACGAGAACCAAGATCTAACAAAATAAATGGACTGGTAGACTGAGTGTATGAATGTATGTTGTAGTCGCCCAAGAAGATTGGAGATGACATTGCGAAGGCGACAGGAGACTGGAAGGGTCTGAGGATCACTGTGTGCCTCACCATCCAGAACCGACAGGCCAAGGTGACTGTGGTGCCCTCAGCCTCCTCCCTCGTCATCCGTGCCCTTAAGGAGCCCCCCAGGGACCGGAAGAAGGTCAAGAACGGTGAGTCGACAAGTCGCAGCACCTCCCATACAGCTGTCAAAATGGCATGATTTTAACAATTGTGTCAGCATGGATGCTAGAAGTTTCTTACAATTTTATTTTACAAACAGGCATAGCATTGCTCGGAAATGTCCAACACAGCCTCAACTGGGAGTGATTACTTGGAGAAAAGTAGAGGGAGTCATGATAGAGAAAAAAACAGGGAAGGTCCTGAGATCATGTTAACTGGCATGCTGGAATGTCATGCTGGCAGAACATGCACCATAACGTGTTGATTGTTTTAAGTGTACATACGTGGGCTATCTACTAATGTGTAAGGACAGGTGTTACAGTGTGTGTTGTCAGTAACTGGTGTTTAATGTTGTTTCAGTGAAGCACAGTGGCAACCTGACATTGGAGGAGGTGATCACAATTGCTCGCACCATGGCTGAACGCAGCATGGCACGGTCACTTGCTGGCACATGCAAAGAAATCCTTGGTAAGGTTACTGCACCATGTCTAGATTGTATTAGATTCTAACTATAACGGCTTTAATTAATGTTATAATAAGTTTGAATAGAAATAGTTAATTGTCGGAAACCAGATGGTATGGATGTCAAGTTTTTGCTTCATTTTATATATATTTTTTTCTGGTGTTTACTCCGCTTTATGTAATGTTGGTATGACTACTGTCATCACTGTTGATATGATTGCCATCATCAATATATGCTTGCATTTTATATGTACCCTTGTTATATTGTTGAATGCTTGTGACTGCAGGCACCTGCCAGTCTGTGGGCTGCACTGTGGATGGTCAACACCCACACGACATCATCGATGGCATCAACGAGGGCAATGTCGAGATTCCTGCTGTAAGTAGTTCTTTTCTAGCATTGCATTTAGATGGCAGAATCGTGACCTAATTCAAGTTTGTCCACACAGAATTCATTTGAAAGATGCATTTGTTACTCCACTTCTGTTATTCAGATGTGATATTCCAGAGTTTGTATAGATGGTTGCTGTGGCAAGTAGCTAATTCACTATGACAGAGTGTAATACCTGTGCTCTGTAGTTGACACCTTATCAAATGTTCTCGTATACTATCACCGAGTACAAGTTATGCAGTACTTTAATTGCATTTAATGTTGTAAAATGTTGCTGTTTCAGGAGTAAAGCCAACAAAGGTCAAGGGCAGAAACGTGGCATTTTGATGTATAACAAACTGCAATAAAGCAAGTTTCAACATAATACTGTGTCTGACTGTCTGTACCTTGCAATGCCAGGGACACCATTTACTCGTCAACATCCCACAGAAATGGCATGTTTTCTCCCAAGTATGCAGTGTCATGTCAATCATGGATGTTCATGAAGATATTTTTATTTTAGTTGGTGTCATTATATGTTAAGGGGAGCTATGGCAGCTAGAATGGTGGTTTTTGATAGGTTTTAATATTTCAGTAACTTTTGTTACTATTAATAAAGGTACCGTATTATTACAACAATAACATCTCCAATCAATCAATGCCTATATTCAATCTGAGAGACATTTAGAGAACACCACATATATGGGTCATAAGGAAAACATCAAAACAAGAACCTTGTTGCATTTCTGTGCATTTTATTAGTTGTCAACTGTGTTTATGGGTGTCACAGGGTTGTTGACCAATCTTCCAGACCAATCAATCTTGACCACAAGAATTGTACATGAATGGTCTCGCCATGAACCACACTGTTAAAGCACCAACACTCGGAATCTTTAGACCATTTTTGTATAAACATGAAACTGAACCTTTCTATAATTGTACCTGAATTTTGTTGGCCAAGTTCCTTATATAAATGCAGAAGGATCTTGTTGGCAAATTTCCATATCAAAATAGGGATGAAGTGGCATAGGTATATGTAGAATATATGTGATGTCCCTAGATCTATGCTTCTGCATACGATAATATTGTTTGTGCTGGTTAACTTCTGTTCTAAGGACCATGTTGGCACTACATTCTTCATTCTGTAACTATCTTTGGTGAACACAGTAAGCATCTTCTATAGTCAAATTGCTGAATGCCCAAGATTCGCAAGTGAATAATAAGCATATAAAAATATGTCATTAACATACAAGACCGGTAACAGAAGAAATAATATACGACTTTGGTAGGAGCATTATGAAATTTGGTACAGAAAATAAATCGCTACTGTAAGGACACATTCAATATATCACATTTACATATCACTAAAATAATTACACATCAACATTTTCTAACAATACTTCAGTGAAATAATTTAACTACATTAGAAATTGCTTTACACCTTTGTTTTTTTGGTTTATTCAATTATGGATAGTAGACTTATCTTCTAGTAAACAAGCTGGTGTATTTACGTGCATATCTTAATGTTTCCTATCAGATTACTGTCCTCCAGAGTAAAGTTGGTGTCGGCTGTAACTAATTGATATATTATTTTTAATTTCAGGTCTTTATCATTATTACCCATGTATAGTAATAGTGATGCTCATAACAGCCACAATCAAAGGGAAAGTTGGTTGCTGTGGTCTACAACTGTATGGCACACGCAGTGATTGCATAGTTCAACATGCACTCTGTTAAATGCTCACAATTTACCAAAGATTTACCTAGTTAGTGGCCAAAGAGACCTAATTTAATATAATAAATTATTCACTGCAGACTTGTGATAAGTACCATGTTGAGATTGGTAAAACTTGTTAAAAAAACACCATTGTCCTTATATTCATAGGGATGCAGCGTAGTCCTTACTACAAGTGTCTCCTATATGTGCACATTAGAAATTATGTTATTTAGGTAGATTTTAAAAGAACTTGTGTACACAGACTGTGCGCTAATGAGAGATGCTCTGCCAAGACAGACATGTCCAATGTCTGCAAGATGATATGACTAGTTCTAAGGCAGTTTGCTGAGATTCACATTAAGGTGGCTTCGTGTAGCTGAGTGGGCTTCTACATCTTCACAACAACGTTCTCCTTGCCGGCTTCATTGGCTGCCTTCAGAACCAGAGGGGGCACAAAACACTTGCCCTTCACCAGTGCTTCCAGACCCTGAAACACACAGGTCAACATCAGAACCACCTAGAACATTGTGTCTCAGTTAACGTGTGTGTGTGTGTGTGTGTGTGTGTGTGTGTGTGTGTGTGTGTGTGTGTGTGTGTGTGTGTGTGTGTGTGTGTGTGTGTGTGTGTGTGTGTGTGTGTGTGTGTGTGTGTGTGTGTGTGTGTGTGTGTGTGTGTGTGTGTGTGTGTGTGTGTGTGTGTGTGTGTGTGTGTGTGTGTGTGTGTGTGTGTGTGTGTGTGTGTGTGTGTGTGTGTGTGTGTGTGTGTGTGTGTGTGTGTGTGTGTGTGTGTGTGTGTGTGTGTGTGTGTGTGTGTGTGTGTGTGTGTGTGTGTGTGTGTGTGTGTGTGTGTGTGTGTGTGTGTGTGTGTGTGTGTGTGTGTGTGTGTGTGTGTGTGTGTGTGTGTGTGTGTGTGTGTGTGTGTGTGTGTGTGTGTGTGTGTGTGTGTGTGTGTGTGTGTGTGTGTGTGTGTGTGTGTGTGTGTGTGTGTGTGTGTGTGTGTGTGTGTGTGTGTGTGTGTGTGTGTGTGTGTGTGTGTGTGTGTGTGTGTGTGTGTGTGTGTGTGTGTGTGTGTGTGTGTGTGTGTGTGTGTGTGTGTGTGTGTGTGTGTGTGTGTGTGTGTGTGTGTGTGTGTGTGTGTGTGTGTGTGTGTGTGTGTGTGTGTGTGTGTGTGTGTGTGTGTGTGTGTGTGTGTGTGTGTGTGTGTGTGTGTGTGTGTGTGTGTGTGTGTGTGTGTGTGTGTGTGTGTGTGTGTGTGTGTGTATAACATTTGGTGAATGGACTACAGTCACTGACATGGCGGAACATTTGGTGAATGGACTACAGACACTGACATGGCGGAACATTTGGTGAATGGACTAGTCATTGACATGGCAGAACATTTGGTGAATGAACTACAGTCACTGACATGGCAGAACATTAGGTGAATGGACTACAGACACTGACATGACGGAACATTTGGTGAATGGACTACATACACCGACATGACGGAATATTTGGTGAATGGACTACATACACCGACATGACGGAATATTTGGTGAATGGACTACAGTCACTGACATGGCAGAACATTTAGCATGTGAACTAGTCATTGACATGGCAGAACATTCTGGTGTATAGCTTACATACATGGCAGAACATTTGATGTGTCCACTATAGTCATATTTTAGAATGACATAATTAACACCTATTTAGTAGAATCCAAGACATGTCTGCAGCATGTGCTAGATGTGTCCACCCCACTAGATGGGCCTGGGTACTCACCTCACCACCGACAGAGAGAAGAGGCGAGATCTCACATGCTACATTTGGCTCTTCAGCATCCTCTGTGCGACTGCAAGGGTTATCAACACACATTGTGATTCAACTTACTGCTTTAGTGGTGTACTCACAGCACATACGTACAACGCTAATCCTTGGTAACCTATTTTAGTCTATTGTAGGCACTTTATGGTTATTAGTTAAAACAATCATACAAATCTATAACATTTATCATCTATGATCTCTATTTTTTGTGGATATGTATGATTCCTTAGTATTACTATTGCATAGGAAAATATATCATGTGGGAACACTGTGATTGGTATTTATTATTGGTAGTTCAATTATCACAATGACAGTTAAGACTGAACAATTTCTATTTAAATGTTTGTCATTTAACAAAATAATTAAGTTCTTTGCAGTTTGTTTGAATCCTAGTGCAAAATAATGGCCAATTCACAAACAACAGTATGCTTCTATTAAAACAATGCATATTTGTGACATAATAATTATGTTGTTATTCTTTAGATAAACATGCTCTTCGCATTCTGGGTAACCTAACGAAGATGTTCACTACATCCTCGAGTGTAATGATGTGATAAAATGGCAGATGGACATAAAAATCCAATTGGTATCGTGATTTAACTTAAGCACTGGAATATCTGAATAATTTACACCAATCAATGATAAATCTTTACATTTCATGGTCACCAAATGATAAAATAGATGATGGACATAAGAATCCACTTGGCATTGCACTGCATGTAATTTCTGAATAATTATTTACACAGACTAACTTTAATTTTAATAGTCACAAAAAGAAGGATTTTTTTATCGATCAAAACTGCAAACAGTGATTTACGCTGGTGCAAGAAAAGGTGGTGCATTCAACAGAAACTGCTGACCTGTTCACATCTGCTTTCTTGATGCCATTTGCGTCTCCAGAGTTACTACTGTAGAGGAATAAAGACAGGGCACATGCAGGTTAATGGCCATGCTGGGAGTAGGAGCATGCATCACAGGGACACATGACAATATCTAACACATTCTGAAGACCTCTTCTGAAATACACGTGCTACAAATCTCCTCCGTGTCCTTTTTGAGTTCACCCATGAAATGTATTCTTAAAATTTACTTCAAAGTGTACTTTGTCAATAACTTTATTCTGTAATGTTATTGTCAGTGTGTTGGTACTAGTACTAGGCCACAGCAGGAATATAAAATGTTGTATGTGTTTTGGTGTTTTTAATATATTTCAAGATTACAACACCAACATCACAAGAACATTATGACTATACTGCTACAAGGTAGGAGACAGGACACAGGACACAGGACACAACACGGCTACAGGTGAACCTCGTGGAAGGGAGACATTTACAGGGGACCTGCAAGTCAATAACACAGCTACATGTTGTATCTTAAGTCAAGTACTGGACATTCTACCTTAGCATCTGTAACTTTGAACATGACTGCTACCATGTACAAACCTGGGAATGTGTGGGATGGGAGTACCATTGTCCTGTACAAAGCTGCCTCCTGCCTTCAGCACATATCTCTGGTGCAGACTGAAGAGCGCGTGTCTCGAGGTTGTGGGTGTGTCCTTGGCAGCACCGTCTGCGTTCTTGAGTGGAGCAAACTCGTCCTCTCGCAACACCTCCCACGCCGCAAAGTTGCTGTCCCATTTAACAGAAACACCCACAGACAACCCACGCACACGGGAGGGGAGGCAGGGAGGGAAGGAGTGGCGGGCACAAAGGTGGAAGGATGGGAGGGAAGATGTTTAGAAACAGAAGGTCAGCATGATAAATGAGCGAATGCAATAGCGTTGCAAATCGTGTAATTTGTATCAAAAGGATGTATTAAAATAGCCAATGGTACGTGATAACATAGATAAGGATAATTTGAAGAATGAGGAACCAAGACCATTTGTGAAGAATGAAAGAATATTACAATAATGTGAATGGTCAGTGTTACAGGTACAAACATATGATGTCAATTTGAATGGAAAGACAGGACAGTGTTAATTAAAAGAACAGAAAGAGTACGGTAGTCAAGTCAGGAGGCAGAACATGCACAGATTGTCATAATACACAGTTGTATAATGAATACAGAAGAGACAACAAAAGTTTAAGTAATGGCAATGTTAAATTAATAAAAAATACAAACAAATCAATGTTGTATCATAGAAAATCATAACCAGAAAGTGCATGCATTTTAATCGAGCGTTAATAAGCCATAAATATTAGTAACAGTAAAATAATCCGAAGCCACACAGAAGGTTATGTGTAAGCCACACAAAGGATATAATAAAACACACAAAGTGAAGACAAAGAGTAGAAGCAACAGCATGTTAGGACCAGACACCGACCAACAGACATCACCAGACACACGCAGCAGGGAAGAAGAAGAAAACAACACAATATATTAGTTTTGGGCAGCAGTGTGTCATTATTGATAACAATTGCACAGTTACATTAATGCCGTGTGTATGTGACTTTGGTAAGTTGTTACCGTGATGAAGCTGTTAGCTACGACAATCTAACAACACAGCCCTGGCAGTGACCCTGCAACGGAATGTGTACATGACACACTGCATAACAACACAGCCCTGGCAGTGACCCTGCAACGGAATGTGTACATGACACACTGCATAACAACACAGCCTTGGCAGTGACCCTGCAACGGAATGTGTACATGACACACTGCATAACAACACAGCCCTGGCAGTGATCCTGCAACGGAATGTGTACATGACACACTGCAGACATCTCAATACAACAACTTCATCATTTACTACACTCACATTTAACACGTGATATTGATCTTCTACAACACGAGAGTATGAGTCAACAACAGGCCATAATCTTTTCTAAAGAAACACATATTTTAGTAGAGTTTCTCACTAGAACTGGGATTGCTTTCATGCAATTGACTCAAAGCCTAACATGCTTATACAAAATCTAATTCCAATTCAACTTACTATGTGAACGTACAACTTTACAATGTAACATATACAAACAAATGTACAGTACCTGCATATTTAAATACTTTCAATACGTAACACAGTGTGACCATGGGTAAAACCATTCTTCCCATTATTTAATTTAAACTAGTCAACATTACTTCATCAACATCACAACCAGAAATATGATCAAAATCATGTTTAAAACGCCATCAACATCATCACTAGCCAAATTGTTTTAAGAAATCTAATGGGGATGAAATACCTACAGATTGGAAGTTTAAAGGTAAGTTCTTAGATAACGCAGTATCCAGTCATCAGGACTGCTCAATGCGTTTTACACTTTACATCCCAAATATCTAGGGTGTAAACAAAACACTTGTATCAAGGTGCTTAAAATAATATTCTAATGAAGTGTAAACGTGCCACGTAAAAGTGTTTTGTAGTAAACACCCGGCACCACACAGAGAGTTACATGGATGTGCCACACAGCCTATATATGTCCCACACAGCGCCACAGATACCCTACACAGCCCCATAGATGCCCAACACCGCCGAATAGATGCCACATGCAGCCACCAGTGTGCACGTTGCCATGGCAACATATTATATATATATATATGTTAGTTACAAGCGCATTAGTGCATGTCTATGATGTGATCATGTGACATTCATCACAAAAAGTTCATTCCTCTTCAAACTATTTTCAAAATTTAAAGCATTTATTGTGACTACTCAGTAATGATGCCTCCAACCAATACTAATTCAGAATTAGGATTTTTGCCATTTATTAACAAACAACATGATTGATGAGACAATGAATAACTTATGTGTGCTTCTAACCAGTGCTTATGTACAAGGTCTACTGTACTGAAGATAGCACACCTACCTGCAAAACTGGAAGACATCAAACACAAACTTCTCCATCTTAATGCCGTTTGGCTGTGCAGGCTTGACGGTCTTACCATCTTCACTCACATATGGAATCTTCTTTTTGGCCACATGGTGCACCATCTCACCCTCTCTTTCCCTGCAAACACACCCCACTCATCAACCACTCAAGACACTCTTGAATGAGATCTTTTTTGTCCTCAGGAATAGACTCCAGTATGCACAAGTGACAAGAGTCTTATATATCCAGTCATGTGCACATGTAAGCGTGCGTGTGCACACATACACACACACACACTTATAAGTGTTTAACTTCAAGTCTACTCCTTTTCAAAACTTATTTCTTCATTGTATATCATTCATACCAAGTGACTTATTATTTACTTGATTTGTATTGTTTGTTTTTCAATGTTGTGCATTTTGAAATGAATTAATTGATACATGATATTCATTTTACACACCACACGCACACACACACCATATCCAGACACACACACACACACCACACAGACACACACACACCATGCACACACACCACATGCAGACACACACACTCACACACACACGCACACACAAAAACACACACACAACACAAGCAGACACACCACACACACACCACACACACACCACACGCACACCACATGCGCACACACACACACACACACACACACACACACACACACACACACACACACACACAATACAAGCAGACACACCACATGCAGACACACCGACACACACACACAGACACAGACACACACACACACGTATGTATGCATGCATCATGAATGCTCGCATGCACACATACACACTGTCTACCTGACAACAGTCTTAAGGAAGTCAACTGTGAAGAAGTGGTTTGCGATGCTTCCTGCATTGAATGTCAGTCGTCCGTCAGGATTGCGTAGCTCAGCTGTGTGCAGAGTGATCTCACTGTACTCCACCACCTGGTACACCCCGTCCACCTTGCACACCACGCCCACCGGCTCCGTGGGGAAGGCCTTCTCTACCACCTGAAAGATACATGACTCACATCACATGACTCACACAGGCTCTGTGGGGGAAGGCCTTCTCTACCACCTGAAAGATACATGACTCATATCACCTGACTCACACAGGCTCCATGGGGAAGGCCTTCTCTACCACCTGAAAGATACATGACTCACATCACATGACTCACACAGGCTCTGTGGGGAAGGCCTTCTCTACCACCTGAAAGATACATGACTCACATCACATGACTCACACAGGCTCTGTGGGAAGGCCTTCTCTACCACCTGAAAGATACATGACTCACATCACATGACTCACACAGGCTCTGTGGGGAAGGCCTTCTCTACCACCTGAAAGATACATGACTCACATCACATGACTCACACAGGTTCTGTGGGGAAGGCCTTCTCTACCACCTGAAAGATACATGACTCACATCACATGACTCACACAGGTTCTGTGGGGAAGGCCTTCTCTACCACCTGAAAGATACATGACTCACATCACATGACTCACACAGGCTCCGTGGGGAAGGCCTTCTCTACCACCTGAAAGATACATGACTCACATCACATGACTCACACAGGCTCCGTGGGGAAGGCCTTCTCTACCACCTGAAAGATACATGACTCACATCACTTGACTCACACAGGCTCTGTGGGGAAGGCCTTCTCTACCACCTGAAAGATACATGACTCACATCACATGACTCACACAGGCTCTGTGGGGAAGGCCTTCTCTACCACCTGAAAGATACATCTCTTACACGTCACATGACACCCACAGGCCATTTTCTACCACCTGGCAGACACCTCATTCTATGCTAGCACTGAGTGTGGTCACTGCCAGGGTGCTTGTTGCTCTCAGTGGTTCTGTTACATCCCAAACTTCAACTTCAACATGATCTCGAAGTCCTGAGGTATACCGATGTTGATAACCAGGTTTTTACACCAAATACACCATGCCTGCTTGGTGTGGGAGTTGAACTATGGGCTCTGGGAGGGCCAGGCTGATATGCTGACCACTACATCACCATGTGCCACATGTCATACTCTTGTTACAACTAATACTAAGTGGAACTTGGCCAAGACCTTGTGACAATGTAATACTTTACAATGTTTCAGCCTAACATGACTGCAAAGCTCATAATAAATTATGATAAGTATAAATTAACAAACACAGTGGTGGCAAATGATACTGCAATGAAATTGCATTATTAAGAGATACAGATGTATTTGCAATAACCTCCCTCATCTACACTGCGTGTGCCTTGAAAAACGTACCTTAGCACCAACTGAAGCACCCTTCTTGATACAAAAGCCTATGAAGACTGGATCAGCCATTTTCACCAGGATGTTGTCGACACAGTAGACATGCACATACTCAATGCCTCTGTTCTCTATGTTGTTCAAAACCTTTGAGTCCCTCAAAGCTCTGTACAGGCCACCATTGCCATCTGAAACCAACAGAGACTCTCAATCACAACACAAATTAGAAACTACAACAATGAAATATTTTGTTTTCGTCAGACTACCCCAACGACCACATATGGTTATGGGATATGTGTACAAGTACAATGAATTTAATCAGATATCACTGAGTATGCCAGAATTCATTTGTGAAACAAAAATAAAGACAAAGGATTTGTATTACCCGCTATCTAAACTACTACTTTAAAAATAGTCAGTTCATTAGCACATTGGAAACAATTACATTTATGTATTTGACTTATGCCACAATGCCATGCCAATGAAATGATGTTTACTTTGAGCCACCATTGCTACCAATGATCTAACTTTCAGACTGTCTATATGAGTGAAGCTTTACCTGGTGCCCTGGGCACTATGCAAGGTGTCTCTAGAATGATCTTTACCTGATGCCCTGGCCACTATGCAAGGTGACTCTAGAATGATCTTTACCTGGTGCCCTGGGCACTATGCAAGGTGTCTCTAGAATGATCTTTACCTGGTGCCCTGGCCACTATGCAAGGTGTCTCTAGAATGATCTTTACCTGGTGCCCTGGCCACTATGCAAGGTGACTCTAGAATGATCTTTACCTGGTGCCCTGGGCACTATGCAAGGTGACTCTAGAATGATCTTTACCTGGTGCCCTGGCCACTTTGCAAGGTGTCTCTAGAATGATCTTTACCTGGTGCCCTGGCCACTTTGCAAGGTGTCTCTAGAATGATCTTTACCTGGTGCCCTGGCCACTTTGCATGGTGTCTCTAGAATGATCTTGCCATCAAATGTGAGACATGGCAATGAGCTCTGTTCAAAGAAGATCACATTCTCTGCCTGAAGTCCAAAGTAACTGTTGCGGATGAAGAATTCCTCGGTTGGTTCCATGGTGGCCTCACTGGTCATGATGTACCTGAGACACAGGGTGTAGAACGCTCAAGTGAATCTTCTATTTACAATGTTAAAGCAAACACTTTCAATTCTAACTTTAATCTGTTATCTTAAATGAAACGATAATGAAATTGCATTTACAGATTTACAGAGATTAATAATGAATTTCACAAGCAATAACATGTTTTTCAAAACTAGTAAAGTATAATAATGATTATAGAGTGATAAAAAATCATTGCCTAGTATCAATGCTAGACTTATCTGGACCTTTGGAAAAAAGACAACAGGCCCAGCTTTATAATTATGTTTTTTGTATACAGAATACTTTACACTGAAAATGTACAATTCACACTGAACAATGTTCTAAGCTTTGAAATGTTGCACCACGACATTAGCCACAACTGGAGGACTTTGTTGGAGTGTAATGGAGCATAACAACTAGCATACGTGGCACAATGTCCACGTGTGGTTCAACCGCCACTGTATACCACCTGACTGGGGCAGGAGACAGGTCATTCAGCTCTAAGAAAATAAGACCATTCACTATGGGTCTAGAAAAAAATGGTACATTTGAGTGTGTTATCAAACACCTGTTGTACTTGCACGTAGAGCACAGGCAGTCACTCTACACACATTCAGTTCACGAAGTTCACTTCCATATAACATTGTGGATGTATAGTTTTATGACTGAATGCGTGCGTGCGTACGTACGTATGTACGTACGTATACTACTCACATTTTGCTAGGGATCACTATTTAGGGCAGTATTATATTTTATGGCATGTGTATCACACAAAAAATAAAAACGGCATGTATTCGAGGACATGTTTATTTCCTGAATTTCATTGCTATATACCAAATGTGAACAATAGGTAACACACGTTCTGTCATCAAAGAAGCAGACACCCAAAAATCTAGGTTTTCTCCATACCACCAAAAATGGAGGTTTCAGAATGTTACTCCAAGTCATGTAAATTTCCCAAACGATTCAATTACCAGCAGCAACAACTGTCAGTAGCTTGTGTGTGACCCACGTGATGCAATCACAGCCTGGCAATGGCGTTTCATACTTCCAATGAGTCTCTGGATGGCTGCCATCTCAAGATTTTTCCATTACAAACAGTGTGTGATCCTTAGCAAATTTTGAGTAGTATACGTACGTACGTACGTACATACGTGCATGCATCCATGCAAGCAGGCCTGCATGCACACACTTCTGCCAGAAACTGTTTTCACAAATGGTAATTCACAGCTGACGTAGTGCAACCGGGATCAATTTAAACATGTGATACCAGAAGAACACTGAAAACATGACTTCTCACAGCTTTGAAGTTTGAGCCATCCACAATACAAAATACAAATAGTGAGTTGGCATTCGTAGTATATGTCTATGCCAAGTTAGAAATATAGATCTCAAACAGTTTCAGATGTCATTCAATAAGACATGATGTCATCAGAAATGGCAAGATGTCATTATCTGAAAAAACAATAAAGAAGCAAAAACACACTGTTTAGTTTAACTTTCTGTATCTCTCTGATATTCAAAAGTACCAAACTAAGCCTCATAGTTCCCAACTTCCCAAGAAAAATTGCTAACTGTTTTTACTACATGGTCCTTGTTAATTCTGCATTTATTATTCTTTTTTTTCAATATAACAAACTAAAACTAGCAGCAGTTAAGAACTACCTTATGACTCTGACTTAGCATTGAACTAGTGAAGGCAACAGTTGTGTGTATAGAGTAGATGACGGGGTGACCAGAGAGCAGTGCCTCACCAGGGGATGGTGCCATCCTTGCCTGTCTGCTCCTTGGCCAGCTGCTGCAGCTTGAGGATGCGTTCTGCCTGCAGCTGATACAGGGTCTTGTGTGACGGCAGGCCCACGTCATACATGCCCTTGGGATGACTGAAGCCCAGTCTAGTACCCTGCCCTCCTGCCAGTAGCAGTACAGCTACCTTGCTCTGGGCAACCTGTTGCAGGCCTACAACACCACAGACATAGAAGGGTCAGCCGTGAAATATTCACCTCTTTCAGGCCTACAACACCACAGACATAGAAGGGTCAGCCGTGAAGTATTCACCTCTTTCAGGCCTACAACACCACAGACATAGAAGGGTCAGCCGTGAAGTATTCACCTCTTTCAGGCCTACAACACCACAGACATAGAAGGGTCAGCCGTGAAGTATTCACCTCTTTCAGGCCTACAACACCACAGACATAGAAGGGTCAGCCGTGAAATATTCACCTCTTTCAGGCCTACAACACCACAGACATAGAAGGGTCAGCCGTGAAGTATTCACCTCTTTCAGGCCTACAACACCACAGACATAGAAGGGTCAGCCGTGAAGTATTCACCTCTTTCAGGCCTACAACACCACACACATAGAAGGGTCAGCCGTGAAGTATTCACCTCTTTCAGGCCTACAACACCACAGACATAGAAGGGTCAGCCGTGAAGTATTCACCTCTTTCAGGCCTACAACACCACAGACATAGAAGGGTCAGCCGTGAAGTATTCACCTCTTTCAGGCCTACAACACCACAGACATAGAAGGGTCAGCCGTGAAGTATTCACCTCTTTCAGGCCTACAACACCACACACATAGAAGGGTCAGCCGTGAAATATTCACCTCTTTCAGGCCTACAACACCACAGACATAGAAGGGTCAGCCGTGAAGTATTCACCTCTTTCAGGCCTACAACACCACACACATAGAAGGGTCAGCCGTGAAGTATTCACCTCTTTCAGGCCTACAACACCACAGACATAGAAGGGTCAGCCGTGAAGTATTCACCTCTTTCAGGCCTACAACACCACAGACATAGAAGGGTCAGCCGTGAAGTATTCACCTCTTTCAGGCCTACAACACCACAGACATAGAAGGGTCAGCCGTGAAGTATTCACCTCTTTCAGGCCTACAACACCACACACATAGAAGGGTCAGCCGTGAAATATTCACCTCTTTCAGGCCTACAACACCACAGACATAGAAGGGTCAGCCGTGAAGTATTCACCTCTTTCAGGCCTACAACACCACACACATAGAAGGGTCAGCCGTGAAATATTCACCTCTTTCAGGCCTACAACACCACACACATAGAAGGGTCAGCCGTGAAATATTCACCTCTTTCAGGCCTACAACACCACAGACATAGAAGGGTCAGCCGTGAAGTATTCACCTCTTTCAGGCCTACAACACCACAGACATAGAAGGGTCAGCCGTGAAGTATTCACCTCTTTCAGGCCTACAACACCACACACATAGAAGGGTCAGCCGTGAAATATTCACCCTATTCACCTCTCCCAGGACCCAGATCTACATCAAGGCAAACTCAAATAGTCATATGTAGTAGTAGTCATACGCATGCATGCACGCACGCACGCACACACGCACGCACGCACGCACGCACGCACACACACACACACACAGAACTAGAAGGGAGAGCCCGTCTCAGACCTACAACATTACCCATGATGAAGGATAAGTCTCCAAAAGTCAGTTTTCTTCAATTTAACCATCAATCTTGTATACACAACTCAATAATTTATTATATGCATAATTGTTCGATACTGA
Source organism: Oasisia sp. SBJ-2009 (assembly GCA_964017155.1). Taxonomy (NCBI): domain Eukaryota; kingdom Metazoa; phylum Annelida; class Polychaeta; order Sabellida; family Siboglinidae; genus Oasisia; species Oasisia sp. SBJ-2009. Next base: position 31,035,957 of record OZ024857.1, on the reverse strand, counting down.
CAAGTTATTGTTGTATATATGTGAGACATTCCGACGAAATCAGTCGGATGTCGCAGATTCCAACTATGCTGCAAGAGCCAAGTAATAAATGCGGGTTGATATGGAAGATTTTGAGATTTTGACACTATCTACATAAAAAGTAGTTCATCTTTCACAACACCAAACCTTTTATCAAAATGTTAATTGTAAATATCAATAAATGACACTTTAAGTACAGGACTTAATTTCGTGTTAGGAGAATGAGCAAAAACAAAGGCATGACATTTGACTTTTTCAAGTGCCCATATCTGAATATTCCCTCAGTCGATCGCTATGTTCCGTACATCGTCAGAAAGCTAAGAATATCAGCTCTCCGAACATAGAACAGGTTTCCCGGTAAAATGCAAAACCAATCAATCAGAATCACCTAAAGAATTTATTCAAAGCAGCATGTTGCTACCATGTGACCCGATATGCGTTGGCTATTGGACGATATCCATTTCCGTTCCGTTTGTCGTCTGTGAAGATCGGTTTGTTTGGATTGTTTACGTGGTGGAATTGCCATTGATTTGTTGTTTTATAGCAGTATTTTAAGAGTGTGCGCTTTTATGTGGATTGCTATTGAATAAATATATCGTTGACAACTGGTTGTACCAATGAACTTGAGTTGGCTCGGCTGTTGAATCGAAATATTGGGCGTCGTTCCGAGCTCAGTGACTGAGGGAGCTGTCATTCATTGATGACAGCGCGGGTATAGCCTTAGAGTTAGATCGTTTCCTAAATGATTATTTGTTGCAAAGTGAATTAAGTGATGACACCGATTTGTCGGAATCCGAAATAATAGAAGAAGAGTGCGAGGACGATTGCAATTATCGGGTCACTGATGCAACGGCAGTACTTGACCAAGCAGATACCCACCTGGGAGTGATTGTTGTTGACACTGAGAGCTCGACTATGACTGAATTCGCCAAAGAAATAACTTGAAAACTTATACATAAACAATAGACTATGTCTACATAACACAGTCCAAATTTGAGTACTCTAGCCTACATAAAATTGCCTGTATCCACGGTGTTTGTACAGCTAATCTTTAAATGAGTTTTTCTCAGATTTCACTTTTTCAACAAAAGGATGTTCAAACTAACATATCTTCGCCAATTTTTTACACATCATAATTTATAATACATGAAATGAAAGGCAATTATTTTGGCTTTCATATGGTATAAATATTCAATTTTGCTTTCTGACGACATGTGATTTTGTGGGAATGCCTCACATATGATCTAAGCAGCAGTCCATGATATGTATCTAGTTTTGTAAAATCATTAACATTACATCAAATCATGTCAATGCAATATGAAAATGGACAACATTGCTGATACATTAGGTGGTTCAGGGAGCAAGTATCAGCTTTCAGGCCAGCTTAGACCAATCCATCTGATACTTTATATGATACTTAGGCTCAAGTAATGATCACTTTATTTAAGAAGGTGATAGAATCACACTTTATCTAGATAGCCAAGTAATTGACGTGCCAAATCTCTATACTGCTACCCTTACTAGCATATCACCTTCATTTTATTTATACATATCATTTACATGTATAAGAGCAGAAGTTTGGATGTGAGTAGACCAAGTCTCCACGTCCATGTATCACACCATGCCATTTACACATGAATGTTGGCAAACACTATCAGACAGTGTGTGTTCTGAATGCCCCATTCTATGCGCTGTTGGCTCCTGGCAGTGCGTCACAATCTGATTGCAAAGTGTAGTCATGTGAAGGTGAACTCTATTGTAACACCAGTATGAGGTGAATCATTTGTGAGGAACTTCACCTCATACTTCCTGGATCAATGCAGCATACAGACTATAGTGTGTCAGTCATTCATGTCAGGAGAGATCTTATCCCACCTATGACGTATGTCCTGACTTGCCAATGTTCTGCCATTTACACTGCTACCAACATATTTTTGTCTGTTCAGAGGCGTTCACCCACTGTAACCTATCCTGAAAACATCTACCCTGGTTAATGTATAATTTTTGTATTTGACTTTCTTCCTCTACAAGAAAGTGACTGACATAAATAACTGAAAGCTATGAAGAGCAATACATTTGAAACAAAGGTATAAACATACATGTACAACAGTTTTGTTCAATATAAAAAAATCAGACAATTCATATGTAATGCCACATCTGGACATAAAGAAGTACCACTTTACTATATAACTGTTCATCCTGGGTGTGGCTTCATGGCATGACCAAACACGAGACAGTCACACCTTAATAAATCATCTCAATCATTTATTTCTGTATGTACATATGGCATTCCAATGTGTACCAGAAGGATAATTTCCATTTGTAATGCACTGTTTTAAATGGACTTGTAATAAAGTTATTGAATCTTGAATGCATAAAAATATAAAGATGAATTTATGTTGTTGAATGTGTATTTAAAAATTATAACTTATTTTGTCTGAATATATCCATACATGTGTATTATTAATACTATTAATATTATGTGTACGCTGTATCAACAATTTTACATGACTGATGTTTCAACTTGAAACTGCAAGACGTCAATAAGCATTAACACAACGAAAATGCAACAAAGACTGACATGTCATAATTAGTGTTACCTATATTGTGGATGGTAACAGTAATGACTGAAAATATACAGAGCAGGACATAACTTATAGACCATGAAGCTTCAAGGGGTGTGGCAATACAACACTGGTCCTATAAAAAAATTTTTTAGTGAAATACATAAAATTATGACCTCAACGATCACATAGGCTGTGCACTAAATGAGACAAATGTCTCCGAAACAATTTTCTACACGAGATAACAACAGCCTAGTAGTAGACATATATGAGAGAACTACTACGCTCTGGTAATGAAAGTATCACACTGACCTTCCTTCTGGTACTCAGCAAGTGTCTCGGCGTCTGTGCGGGTGATACTGCCCAGTACACTGGCAGGGATGGGTTGTAGGTGATCATCCACTTTCTCTGCAGTGTTACTCAGAGACTCTGTGCAAGTCTTGAAGTATCGCATCACCTCTGGGTAGTTGACATTGCGCAGGTCTCCAAACAGTTGCTTCTGCTGGTCGGCTGACAACTCCTCCCAGAACGCCAGCAGGTGCTCCTGGCCATTGTTCTTCAACTCTACACGAAGTTCTTCCATGGTACACGGTGGAATAACACTGAGCAGCAAGAGAATCAAACAGTCCTGATGTCACTTTGCAGTCTGGCTGTGACTCGTAGTAGACAAGTGAGATGTATAATTGTGGCGTGGCTCACTTGTTTCACGGATCACTTGTGTCACTAATACTTATGTGTAGCCTTCAGCAGTAGCTATGTAACTTGAGCAGGACACACGTGGGCAAGTCCACAAGCAGGTAGTGCTGTGGCTGGCAGGATGCCAACGTGCCGACCAGGAAGGTCAAACAGGAAGTTTAAACACAGTCCATTGCCCAATTCTTGGGGGTCCGGCCTAAAGGAAAGGCTGCAATGACAAGTGACATATATGACATGCAAATCATATTGATGCACGATAAAAATAGTAATGGCCATTATGTAGAATCATTACAGAAACCATTCAAGCATGTTTAACATAGGCTGAGGGCAACAGACTGCTGGGTATATAGTACAAATGTTTCTCAGTTAAACTGAAGCGCTGTAATCTTAGCACTACATGGTGAAGGCATTGCAGAACAAAAAGTTTTTTTTAACTATAAATTAAGCAGGTTGGCAAAACACATGTGAGATATAACATAAGGTTATATAATAGATGTAACACGTCTACTTAGACCTCTATGTCTTTTCGGTAACAGTATTGCTGTTTTAAAGATTGTAAGTACTCACAAACAAATTAATTATAGACAAGTAGAACTTGAACATAATTTTCTGTGAACAGTTGTATGGGACAAGTGAGTTAATTTGAAGCCACTTGTCTGTGGGAAAGTAAATAATTAGACAAATGTTTTATGATGCACAAAATATAATTCATCATGACCTCTGCTCAGAACTGGACTATTTCCAGTTGATAATATGTATGGTATACATTTTATGCAAGTTCGTCAAATGTTCTTTTCAAGAGAGAGAGAGAAGAGAAGAGAAGAGAAGAGAAGAGAAGAGAAGAGAAGAGAAGAGAAGAGAAGAGAAGAGAAGAGAAGAGAAGAGGAAGAGAAGAGAAGAGAAGAGAAAGAGAGAAGAGAAGAGAAGAGAAGAGAAGAGAAGAGAAGAGAAGAGAAGAGAAGAGAGAGAAGAGAAGAGAAGAGAAGAGAAGAGAAGAGAGAGAAGAGAAGAGAAGAGAAGAGAGAGAGAGAAGAGAAGAGAAGAGAAGAGAAGAGAAGAGAAGAGAAGAGAAGAGAAGAGAAGAGAAGAGAAAGAAGAGAAGAAGAGAAGAGAAGAGAAGAGAAGAGAAGAGAAGAGAAGAGAAGAGAAGAGAGAGAAGAAGAGAGAAGAGAAGAGAAGAGAAGAGAAGAGAAGAGAAGAGAAGAGAAGAGAAGAGAAGAGAAGAGAAGAGAAGAGAAGAGAAGAGAAGAGAAGAGAAGAGAAGAGAAGAGAAGAGAAGAGAAGAGAAGAGAAGAGGAAGAGAAGAGAAGAAGAGAAGAGAAGAGAAGAGAAGAGAAGAGAAGAGAAGAGAAGAGAAGAGAAGAGAGAAGAAGAAGAGAAGAGAAGAGAAGAGAAGAGAAGAAGAGAAGAGAAGAGAAGAGAAGAGAAGAGAAGAGAAGAGAAGAGAAGAGAAGAGAAGAGAAGAGAAGAGAAGAGAAGAGAAGAGAAGAGAAGAGAGAAGAGAAGAGAAGAGAAGAGAGAGAACCTGTGATTTCTGCAAGTTGGAGTTATGTGTATTCTGGCTCATATTTTGCCAAATGTATCAGAAAACATGACATCGAATAGTGATTTATGTTTATTTTCAGGTCCGGGGCCCAC
>OZ024857.1:30967225-31030841 GCA_964017155.1 Oasisia sp. SBJ-2009 | reverse complement strand
TACTGTGAATGTCAAAATAAAACAACTCTTACATTGTGTCTTTACATCAAACATATGCAACAAAATGGACCAATACAAACAAGGTCATATCTCCAGCCACTTATTAACAACAAAACATTAATCATACTTTCACTTTCAGTTCTACCCACATGCCATATACTGGAGTGTTTCTTCCGAGATTGTGATGCCATGCATCACTATATTAGTGTTGACTGGTAAAATGTTTCATATTACTACATATATATAGTAATATATATATATATATATATATATATATATATATATTACTATATATATATATATATATATATATTATCCTGAAATTATATCCTGAGTGGATATAGAAAGTATTGCTCAAACGTTTAATGAAAAAAATGATATATTTGCTCAGGTGCAAATTACTCATTCTACATTTTGTATATGCTGCATGTTCAACAATTTATACAATCCAAACTAACAAAAATACATCTGGTTTATAATACATATAAACACACCTGCACAAAATGTCTATGTTGTATGACCTATACCCCTGGGGATATGACCATATTTGAACATTTTATCCATTTTGTTGGTGAAGTACGTGTGATGCAAACACATTGTAAGGCCTGATTTATTTTGGAATAGGAACTAGACCTGTATGGGAACTTAAAATAACCATCAGCCATTGTTGGGTATCGTGTTTGTTTTGCCTTGCAAATGTGATCAAGAATAAACAAAACCCCAGCTTGTGGGAACCACCACTCTTCTCCTATTCATCTGAGACATGAAGTAATGGCATATATTTAGATTCGTCATATGCCATTTAGTTAATACACGAAATTTCAATACACATACACTTTTATGAGTGCCTGAAAATTTAACATTTACTCAAATTGTGACAAATCTTATAAAAGTTACAGAACAGAACCACCATGCAAAAATAATAGGAAAATCGTCAAATGAATTTTTTTTCAAGCTACAAAGTTTTGATGCATATTTTGATAAAATAAAAAAATCAGCCAATTTGACTACAGTTTGGTGGAAAATTGCCAGAAAATGACCCTACTGTTTTGCGTACTTCGTCTATTCACAGCGTAAATACCATAGGTTTAATCTGACGTGTTATGTAATACAATGTAAAACAACTGTATGAGTTCATATTGTTAGGCTAGTGTGTCTTCTGCTGAATGCTCATATATTGTCATTGTTAGCTAGGCTATTATATGTTTGCTGAGAGATTATATATGGCTTGTTGCAGAGATAAGACAAAGTGGTCTGACACCAGACTATAGCTACAGACTAGCTCTGACATGAAGCTTTCCTTCAGGCTCAGCCTCAGGTCGTCAGGACAGAAATCACAACTCAGAAGCCAACAAGCTACACAACCACAAAGGCAAAGCAACGGCCCTTGAAGGGGCGTGGCAGTGCAACCAGCCACACGACGTAACACGACCTCAAAGAGCACATGTGCTTGTACACCGAACGAGGCAAATGCGCCACGCATGGGCGATTCGACTGATGCAAGTCAACCATGACCAAGTTCACTGTCATTCAACGAAGGCCACAACATGTCATGCGTGATGTCATGAGCTAACAAGCGTCACAACGTCAACGACAACGGCAATTTCATGTCAGGAACCCCTATCGTAGGCGTGCAATAACAGCCTTTATGCGGTGAACAGTAATTTTATATCAATCAATTTAACAATTTTAATGAATACTGTTTCTATTTGTTCTCGGTAACGTGTGAAATTAGGTATACAATTCCATTCATTCATCATTTCATTCACAGCTCATAAAACACCACTCGCCTGTCAGAAATCCGGAAGTGATACGTGGTAAGCATGACGCATGCGCGTTACGGGGCGTTTGGGTCGAAACAGATGAACACGAGATGGCGCAAATTGACCAGTAAATAAAAGCACGTGTTGTTCCTCGCATGGCTCAGTAAACCATTGACCATGATATTTTGGTCTAAACGACAATGTTGTGAAACAAACGATAATTGTGTTAATGTTATTAATGAAATATTAAAACAAACTGAGCAAGAATCTTATAAGGACAGGCCATACATAAAAAAACAAATATATGGCATCAAGTTTGTATATCGCTTTGCCTTTGCCCTATGCCATGGCTATGTCATAGGCTATGATAGGGCTAGACCTAGTCCTAGTAGAGGCTACTCAAGCTAGACTATGGGTTGGGTTCAAATATACATTTCAGAATCAATTACAAATACAACTTGGCCAAATCAAATGCGTTGCTTTTTCAGATTTAAGTTCAAATACATTAATAATTTTTTTATTCAAATACATTGCAATTTGCGATTCAAGTATGATTAATTTTTTTTATTTCGTGGTATTTCTTAATAAGATAAAAAAAAAACAGACCAAATACATGCACTTTAAGATTTTACTACACATTGAATGGAAGAAACCTAGCTTCTTTTATGCTAGTCCTGAATATTTACACAGCAGGTGACAGCAGTATTCTTTGAAGCACATTCCTAGGCAAAACCTGCTTTCATGGCTATGGATGGGGATTAAGCCTCACTGGTTTCTCATTCATTCATTGGTCCACCCATTCATTGATGCTAAAGTTTGACTAGCAGTTATATATACACTATTGGCCAATTTTGTTCAGTGCTGCCTGCCCATTGTTGTCCAATGCCTACCACAGGTGTGAACAATTTTCTCTCATGACTCTTGAGCCAGTCAGACTATGTGAGGTAATGCTTTGCTTATTGTTGGTAAAAAAAATATGTGTATTTACAAACACTTCCAAATATAAACCAAAATAAAAAACAAATAGTGCCCTTTTGTGATTTCCAATTCAAAACACTTCAAATTCATATTTGGATCCACCCAACCCCAAGCTGATTCATACTATTGATGAACAGGGTTAATTATTTTGCATTGTAATTCAAATATATTGTTATTACCTAGTTTCCTTCCTATTAAATGCTGAGTGCATTGCAATATATGATTTCATTTTAAGAAGTTACAATTACAGATTTCATGGGAACTATACTATTGTATTATATTATAATAAAATCTGGTGAAACATTTAGAATATTCTTTGCAAACAATTAAGTAATGAGACTGCATAAATGCAATTCAATTTTTTTTTTAAATACCCAACAGTAATCTAAAATAGGTAAATAGTATTGCATCATTCCTATTAGTATTACATTGCATTTTTGTTCATCCTATTACTAATACTTTAATATTATTTGCTGGTGATAGAAAATGCAGTGAGAGAAAAGTGAGGAGGAAAGAAACGATGAAGAAATTATGACAGTAACTTTGGCCTACCTCTCTGCTGATGACAGGAACAAGAAGAGAACAACCATTACAATAAATTTACTATTACACCACGCCTGTTGGTGATACTGTGGGAAGGTCTGGTAAATTATCAGTTAACCAGGACCATTTTCATGTGAAATCGCAGATGGCCACATATACTTGCTTAAAATGTATAGGCAATCTTCAAGACTTTCAGAAAACAAGCATTTCATAATATGTAGTGAATTTTTATATACACATTATATTTAAAATATAACAGAATAGCACAGATCAGCAAGCACATAAATTTACCAACCGTTTAACAGTTGCATGTCAGTAAATTATTATGAACAACCAATATGATATACCTGGAAATAAAATAATGATTGTTCTATATACATTTTTTAAAGCAATGATTCTTTGTTCAAATGCAGCATAAGTTCCGTCAACTCCCAGTCGTTGTCTCCTGTTGTAGAGCTGGACGGGTTACAACAGTTCCTGTGACAACTGTCTTGTTTATCTACAAGATGTCTTCTCCACACAGTTGTTGGGTCCTATCACCCCACACATCCACGCACAACACAAATGTTACTTGACTGCACTAGCCTTGGCACATATCTTACACAATGTTACGTGAATCAGTTGTTGACTCAACTGTTAGTGACTGTCACCCCAGATCAAAGGGTAATCCCAAAATTAATTAACAGGTTGACAGCAATGTTGTGCATCTTGTCAGCTGTACACCTTGTTAGCGTTTGGAGAGCTGCCCTGATTCTTCTTTGGAAGACAGCCTTGTTTTGTGTAAGCAGTCAACTGTACACCTCGTCAATGATGACTGGGGAGTTGCCTTGAGTTGTCACTGGCAGTAGGAGACAGTCATGTTTGTGTAAACTGTCAACTGTACACCTTGTCTGTGATGACTGGGGAGTTGCCTTCAGTTGTCACTGGCAGTAGGGGACAGTCTTATTTGTGTAAGCTGTCAGCTGTACACATTGTCTGTGATGACTGGGGAGTTGCCTTCAGTTGTCACTGGCAGTAGGAGACAGCCTTATTTGTGTAAGCTGTCAGCTGTACACATTGTCTGTGATGACTGGGGAGTTGCCTTGAGTTGTCACTGGCAGTAGGGGACAGCCTTGTTTGTGTAAACTGTCAGCTGTACACCTTGTCTGTGATTACTGGGGAGTTGCCTTGAGTTGTCACTGGCAGTAGGAGACAGCCATGTTTGTGTAAACTGTCAGCTGTACACCTTGTCTGTGATGACTGGGGAGTTGCCTCGAGTTGCCACAGGCAGTAGGAGACAGCCATGTTTGTGCCACAGCTCAACTGCTTTATTCACAATGATGTCCCCGTTGTCATCAGGTATCTGATGGGAAAAAATCATAGTGATGACACAAACATATCTTATTTGTAAAACAAAATATATTTGATGTGTGATTGTGAGCATCTTATCAGGAAGTATATTTTATTAATATGTCACACATTCTACCTTTCACAAGTCATCTTTCATTCATTCATTTATATGTGAATGCTTTATGAGTGTATGTGTGCATGCATCTATCTATATCTCCGTGTCTATCTCCCACGCTGTTACTTTCTCTAGCCAATTCTCAGGTATGCAGTATCCTACTCACTCAATTTACTCAGCTGTATAAATGAGTATCTGACTATAGACAGTGGTGGATATGTGCACAGCAGCCTTCATGCATTAATTGTAGCATATGGCTGGATGCTTCCCAGAGAAGCCGAGATGGTGTCTGAGTGAACAGGTCTGTCAGGGAAGTAAAGTGTAAAGTGCTTTGAACGGTCCTATGACTGGATACTGTGCTGTATCAGAACTTGCCTATTTGTACTCCTCTGTACATAGTTTAGTTGAAAACAACAAAGTCACATTAATTAATTTGTTCGTTTGTGTTTGTTCTTTCAATTACTGTTTTTGTAAAGCACCATACTGTGTGAACTGCTTGGTACTGAACTGTTACATGAACATTGCTAGTACAGTCAAAGTTTTATTTATACCTGAGAGAGGTATTGTTCAACATTAGAAATGGTCTTCATGCTGAGAATAGGTCGCTTCAACGTCAACAACATCGCCACGGCAACAAAGACCAAGATCTTGTACGATCCACCTATTATTTTATCCCAGATGCTGAAGCAAGACAAATAAGCAATGATACTTACACAACTGTGGCAAGTACATAAAACAACAATAAGACGTTTGTTACATTGCAAAATTGATGGTGTTGTGACCCCAAATAATGTATATCATTAATTGTGTTGTCACCCCAACTAATGTGGCCAGGGTACATAATTAATGATTTTATTACCAAAACAAATGTACAACTACTAAATGCTGTTACCACATGCATATAGTGCAAAACAACATTAATAAGATTCATTCTTAAAGTTACGTTTGTAAATACATGGTTTACGGTAAATGTTTTGTCAATCAAAACTGAAGTTAGACAAAAATGTGCTTTCACCATTAGGAACCATTTTGTATTTAAATATTAAATTGTCCACCATTAACAAATGTTGGTATTGTAACATGAAATCTGAGACCTTAATAAAAATATTGCTGTGGGTATGCAGTGTATTTCAACAATTGATAACCAGGAGAGAATATCTGCTGTACTAGTATGATCAGAAGAGGATATCCAATGTACTAGTATAATCAGGAGAGGATATCTAATGTATTACAGGTGTAGTATAATCAGGAGAGGATATCTATTGTAGAAGTATCATCAGGAGATGATATAAACTGTACTAGTATCATCAAGAGAGGATATAAACTGTACTAGTATCATCAGGAGATGATATACAGGACATATATACTGTAATAGTATCATCAGAAGAGGACATAAATGATATTAACACCTTCAGGAGAGGATATACACTGTCCTATTATCATCAGGAAAGGATATCTACTGTACTAGTATCATCATGAGAGGTCATATGTTGTACTAATATCTTCAGGGGAGGATATAAACTGTACTAGTTCATCAGGAAAGGATATCTACTGTACTAGTAACATCAGAAGAGGATGCAAACTGTACTAGGGTCATCAGGAGAGGACATAAACTGTACTAGTATCACAAGGAGAGGATATAAACTGTACTAGTATCACCAGGAGAGGATATATATATATTGTACTAGTATTGTCAGGAGGATATATACTGTACTCGTATCATCAGGAGAGGATATATATTGTACTAGTATCATCAGGAGAGGACATAAACTGTATTAATATCACTAGGAAAGGACATAAACGGTATTAGCACCTTCAGGAGAGGACATCAACTGTACTGGTATCATCAGGAGAGGACATAAACTGTACTGGTATCATCAGGAGAGGACATAAACTGTACTGGTATCATCAGGAGAGGACATAAACTGTACTGGTATCATCAGGAGAGGACATAAACTGTACTGGTATCATCAGGAGAGGACATAAACTGTACTGGTATCATCAGGAGAGGACATAAACTGTACTGGTATCATCAGGAGAGGACATAAACTGTACTGGTATCATCAGGGGAGGACATAAACTGTACTGGTATCATCAGGAGAGGACATACACTGTACTAGTATCTTCAGGAGAGAATATAAACTGTACTAGTATCATCAGGAGAGGACAAACTGTAATAGTATCATCAGGAGAGGACATAAACTGTACTAGTATCATCAGGAAAGGATATCTACTGTACTAGTATCATCATGAGAGGATATAAACTGTACTAGTATCATCAGGAGAGGATACATATTGTACTAGTATTGTCATGAGGATGTATACTGTACTAGTATCTTCAGTGAGAAAACTGACCGAGCAAGAGATGGCATTGGAAGAACACTGGCAAAGCAACTGCTGAACCAGTCCGTGAAGTGTAGATATTGGTATGCCTTCAGTTTCATCAGATGTTCACACAAGTGACCGTCACCATCCTCCTTCTTCAGGTAGAAGTCGACTCGACCAACCTGTCACAAATACACACCTACAAAGTTGACAATGCTAATCACACATAAAATTATGATAACTGTCATACATTGGCATGCAAATTTATTATTTGTAGAACCAGTAACTACTAGAGTAACTGGGGTCAGACAAGAGCCATCACTAGTGCACGGGGCTACCAAAGGTTTAAAGTGGGAATGGAATTTCAAACAAATAGGTGTCAAGATTTAAGTCATTTGAAGTTTCAGATGATGAAATACTGATATGAAGTTGATTCCAGTTCTTGGATGCTGCTACAGAGGAAGCATGTTTGCCAATAATGGGCTTAGTTTTAGGAACAAAACGTTGGGAAAGAGATGATCAAAGGGATCTGGGGGTTTCAGACTAATGCAAGAGACTAACTAAATAAAATGGAGGTTGAGTAGAAAAGACATGGTATGTAATAGTAACTAATTTGAACTTGGTTCGATGTACATCTGGAAGCCAGTGCAACTGTTTAAGTTGCGAGTAGTGATAGTGAGATACAAGGGATCTTAAGTAATGAGAAAGATAACTTCTTATATTACATCTAACTATCAGGACAGCTCAAAGCGCTTTATACGTTACTCCCTGGCAGACCTGTTCAATTGAACACCATCTTGGATTTATCAGCAATTAATTCGCGAAGTCTACTCGTGCACAAATATTCAGCTACTCATCTGAAAGCCATCTGGAGAGATAAGAACACATCTATGGAAGTCAGAATGAGTTTGCTGAGAGCATTGACAACAGCAGTTTTTCTCTATAGATGTGAAACATGGTTGATCAATGCAGAGATGGAAAAGTGCATCAATGCCTTTTAGATGAACTGCATGTGGAGGTTGTTACAGGTTCACTTCTCACTCTGCACACACCACAAACAAACAAGTACGAGAACTGATGGAGAGGTAGACTGATATGCAACAACATTTGTTGATAATTGCAAGAAGTGAAGTGGTCATGTGATCAGACACAAGGGGAGCCTGGCTATTGGCCAACACCCTCCTGCAAGGAGGAACTGATGGGTCAAGAGAGAGAGAGAGGAAGATCAGCAAAGTCATGGATTAACAATACCAAAGATTTGACTGGGCTCAGCTTCAATCAACTTATTAGAACAGCTGATGACAGAGAAGTGTGTAAACCTGTGTGTCAAGATCCACCATTCTGTTGCCCTACAGCCCTCAAGCTATGGCACATCAATAGTTTCTTGAGAAATATACTGGTGAAAGCTGAAATCACTGTCAAAGACATCAAAAGGTATCTACTACGCATCTGTGATGTATTGTTACAAAGCAATTTAACTGGAAAACAGTTGACTGTTTTGTTTCATTGTTGTTTTATACCAATAATTATTATATCAGTTTTATCTGGATTTTGCTTCAATTTACTTGCTTCCATCAGCATATAAGTGATAATTGATGTTATAATTAGCAATGATATGACTCGACTAGGGGATGTAGTGTGTACAAACTAAACAGAAGAGGACCAAGGAATGTGGAATTTAAAATGGAAGTTTTTGGATTAAGCACTTCATACACAAAATATTACACATACACTATGTGGTATTTGTTTATGTTAGTTTGACAAATACACATTAAACCATTGAAGGGCTGTGCATCAGATTGTATGCTCACAAAATCCAATGCAGTATGAAATGTGTGCAATTCTAGTTTATTATACACCCTGCATAAGCATACTACTAACAATAGTTAGCAGGACGCTGTATGTACATTACAACTAGTAAAAACAATCTATCATGAATTTTCCATATTTGTTTACAATGATACCAGTGTTTTCTCTGTAAGTACTTGAACCCTGGGTGGACAAATTGTAAGGAAGTGAAAGTGTAACCAGAGACATGGCAAACTGGTGGTGTGGTGTGGTGTGGTGTGGTGTGGTGTGGTGTGGTGTGGTGTGGTGTGGTGTGGTGTGGTGTGGTGAGGTGTGGTGAGGTGAGGTGTGGTGTGGTGTAGTGGTGAGGTGAGGTGAGGTGAGGTGAGGTGTGGTGGTGAGGTGAGGTGAGGTGAGGTGAGGTGAGGTGAGGTGAGGTGAGGTGAGGTGAGGTGAGGTGAGGTGAGGTGAGGTGTGGTGTAGTGGTGAGGTGAGGTGAGGTGAGGTGAGGTGTGGTGGTGAGGTGAGGTGAGGTGAGGTGAGGTGAGGTGAGGTGAGGTGAGGTGAGGTGAGGTGAGGTGTGGTGGTGAGGTGAGGTATGGTGAGGTGAGATAAGGTACGATCTGTACCATTTCAGGTTGTATTTCAGTATGCTTCAGTTGCAGTTTGTAGAACTTTGTAGACAGCCAGTAGAGGTCTGTCGGCCCCTCTGCCACCTCACTCATGGCTGTCGTCACTGAAGTGAATGTCCTATTTCTCACATCATTCATCTGCAAAAAGTAAACAATTCAACACTTTGTATCGATGATTACCCTGTACAATGCTGGTAACAGACATAGGGTCAAATACATTTGTATGTGTATATATTTAAATACTTTTTTCAAATTATTTGTATTTGATCTTTAGGAATGAAAAGTATTTGCATTTAAATACTTTAGTAAAGTATTTGAATATTTCAAATCCTTTCAAATACTTTTTCACATACATTGTCAATATCAACATTTATGTTTCAAGATCACATGTATTCTGTTTCAAGATCACATGTAATGCCTGCCAGACTGATTACCTTCACTGCAACTTCACCCAACAGTCCTAATTACTGATGAAGACACTTAACAGCAGGTGTTCCCATGGCCCTGGCAGTGACCACCATTTTTGTTTGCTCGGAGTCAGAGAATGGATTAGCACCTGACATTGACCACAGGTCAATATTCCATTTATTCTTTAGTCAAGCTCCAAGCTGGCACCAGGCTATTCTGGCTTCCTGGCTGACTTTGAAGTTGAGCTGTCACACTTCCTCACATGACCCTAGCAGTCATTGGCAGTGTGTCTTCTGAGGGCAACATAGGCATTTTATTATGGACCTCCTGGCTTAACATAATAAACAACATATTTTGGCCTTTACCTCTGTGGATAGAGGTTTTTGAGCCAGTTGTCACTGTGATGTAGTTAGCAATAACAATACTCCCTAGCACTGGTCTGCTTGTCATCATAACACTAATTATGCCAATAAACTAGATGTCTCAATATATAAGTTGCTTTTATTTTACCTACATAGTAATACATCCTGAAGAGAAAAAGTATTTGAAAAGAATTTGAAAAGAATTTGAAAAGAATTTGAAAAAGTATTTTGAAATACTTTCCAATGTACTTAAAAGTATTTGTATTTGAATCCTTCAAGAGTATTTGTATTTAAATACATTTCACTGTATTGACCCCATGTCTGGCTGGGAACAACAAAGCCCTTTGTCTAATCACAAGAGACTACGGCTTCACAGTGCACAATGACGACGATGTAAATCAATGTGTGTGTGTGTGTGTGCGTGCGTGCGTCGTGCGTGCGTGCGTGCGTGCGTGCGTGCATGCCCATGTGAATGCATGTTTTCCCTGAATAAACTGCTGCAAACCTATCAATTGTAAAACAATAAATCTTGCATTGTCTTCTTTCTAAAAATTGCTTGTTTAATTCTTATAATCGAATCGATCAAGTAACCTTAATATACTTCAGCAGGGTACTAAATGAATGACTTGTATGTGAAATGCCAGTAAAGAAACAGACTTCTAAGAGAAACTAGCAGCAACCACTGTATACTTTCTTGATAGTTCAGCTTGTGACTAGGCAACTCGCCTAATAAAACTTTAGGCTCAAAATGCCAATTGACTTGTTGGAAAATTGGCACATAGGCAAGAAATACGATAAGCATCTTTCAAAAAGATCCAGCAGTTTTAATTGGACTTAAGAGATATTTTTAATAATGCACCACATATATGTAATTACAGGGGGTAGCTTACCATACCAGACTGATTGAACGGCAGTAAGCCATTTTCTACAAGGAACATTTTTAGATGAACTTCGTGTAGTGGTGATGTCTCATCAATTTTACACATTGCCTCCAAAGCTTCATGCAGATCATCATACTGTTGCTGTCGCTGTTCACCGACATATTGGTGGCTCGCCTGGTGCACTGGTAACACATCTGATGGAAAAACAATAAATGTTAAAAATATCTTAAAAAGAAGCATGCTATGATATACAAATGTACATGTGGGGTAAAACAAATTTCAAAATATCCACGTATCTAGTAGGTAATTCAAATGAATACCCTATAGCATGTGCTTAAAGCGACATGGTCATTTCGTGGATTTTAATTTTTATTGCAAAATCATGTTATACGGTACAAATTATACCTATTTGTAGGCATGGCTAAAAGCCCAGAACGAAATGCATGATCACATGATGCAGTATCACGTGAACACAAGTTGACGGGTTGCACGTGCTGCCATGTCGTGTATTTGTTGTCATTTGTAATGGTATGAAGTCAGTATTTATGTGTGAATGCGATTTGTATGGGCGTTACATTTGTTATAAAAACATGGTATATATTTGTAATGTATGTTGTTTGCACATCATAAGACCAGACAAGAGATATCCTATTATTAGAAAACCTTTATAGCCAATAACAACTAATTCACTAACTGCCACACCCAGCCAGGTGCATGCTCCCAGTTGGTAAAGGTCAAAGGGTGGGTGTCACTCGCGGCGATTTGAGTGACAGCGTCTGGATTCTTATAAACATTCGACGTTTGACATTACAAAGTCAGTTCTGTTTCGTTAAAACATTTATTGATGGCCAGGACGCTACAATATTTATAACTTATACCGATTAACACGATTTTGCGTAGTAATGACTCTTTATATAAACAAACATATAGTTGGCATGACTACATTAATTATAAACGTGGCACGCTTTAACAATACTGTTGCCACATTTTATAAAATGAGGCAACATATTTTTGGGTTAATCATTGCTGACTTTGTGTTTCTGTCTTTGCATAAGCGTAGCAGATGAGGCTTGGCATATTCACTATCTAGATACATTTTGGTGTTTGCAGCCTTTGTTGTATATCTTACTGCTACAATTGTGGCTGAAGTCTACAATTCATTTGAATTATGTTTCCTACATTTTGAGGGTGGCTTATAATGCATTCTTGCATGATATTGAAAACAAACGCTGACATTAAAGGGATGTATCGCATTTTGGAAAAAGTAAATTATACTACGTCGATGTGACTGTAATAAACTAAAGATTGCTACATGAATGGGCAAAATTTTAGATATGGCAATTATCATCTTTTGTTCAAACCCTTCATATGTATACTACAGACCTTGAAGTTAACATTCTTAGCAGTGTGCTCCTACACTAACAAAATACAGTTTCTGCATGCCATTGACTAATTGAAAACATGTCATGGCGTTTTATTGAATAATAATTCATATCAAATAATATGATGTTGAAGTTCTTACTGGTCATCTTTGTTAATATATGTAACATTTTGTTTGTGATAAATTCTAGATACATTAATGATATGGTAATGAATTATAACTGTGCCTATGCTAGTCATGCATGCTATCCAGTAATTATTTGACGTTTACAGTTTGAATGCCTTGATAGTTTCAATCATAACAATTAATTAAAAAGTGAGTGTATAATGCTGTAATGAAAATCTCAACACCATACATATCATTACAGCTGATTACACTGTATAGAACATATTCGCCCCCCCCCCCGATTTTGATTCATAGGACGCGGTGGCCGAGCGGTTAGTGTGTCAGACTACCGACTAGAGGGACCAGGTTTCGAATCCCAGTGCTGGCAAGTTGGTGGTTCGGTACTGATACAAACACTGTGTTGAAACTTGGGCAATTTCGTCCTCCCTACATTGCCTGCCCCTTCCAACCCGCATTGGCCGCCAACGGCATTGGCCAACAAAACCAGCATGCAAAGCACTAGAAAGCCATGGGCCCCAGTCCCCAGTGGCACTGAAGGAGTCCATGACCAAGGAGGCAACTCTGGTCAACTAGGACTTTGTGCAGTGGGTGCTAAGAATCTCTGGGTCAAAAAGAGCCACCGAAAGAAAGTAAATAGAGTAAAGATAATGACCTACAATGTCAGAATTCTACTAAGAGATGAACACATACAAGAACTCGAAGAAGTTAGGGAAACCTGGTTGGCATGGGATGTAATCGGGATCGGAGAAGTGAGAAAACGCGAGGAATACTTCACTACCTTACAAAACGGCCACCTACTATACAATACAATTCTAAGGCAAACAACGGACGAGCAGGAGTAGGCTTTCTCATAAACAGAAAAGAACATAATATAGTGAGGGTAAACACTTGAAACAGCAAATAAAGTAAAGCTTGCTCACGTAGTTAACACAGCAAGCAAGTTAATTGGCAACGATCAAAAACAGCTGTCCAGCATATATAAAGATGCGCTGAAAAGGAAATCCACACAAATTCTCTATGATCCTGCCCATCCTCTGAATCAAGCCTTTCAGAAACTGCCACCAGCGAGACGTCTAAAAGTTCCATTAGCAAAAAAGAACCTCTTCAAAAATCGTTTGTACCCTCTGCCATTTTTATTTTAAATGCTAATGCTCTGTTTTCAACAAGTCATTAATTAATTTTTGAATTTTATGTGTCATATTCTTATGGTAACTCTTTATTTAATCTTATTTATTTATCAATTTTAGTATTATGTTATTACTAATGTTATTATCTCCTATCTGAGACCCATTTAAAGAAATCATACATGCTTATTTATTTATTTTAGTAGCTATTTTTATACGTAATTTATTATTAGCCCCCGTTATTATTACACTTGACCTATTTTAGTCCTTTTAGTTATGACTATAGTATAGTCTATATTTACTACGTCCTAGTTACTATCATTTTATTGTGTATTGACAACTGTAGGCCCTATATATGATTCACCAATGTTTTTATTACTGTCATTTTATGTGTGACTGAAGAACAATTTCCGTTTTTAATGTTTTTAAACGGACAATAAAGTTTTTTGAATCTTTGAATTAGTAGCCGCCATTAGCCCAAGTAAAGGCCAAGACTCAAGTCAAGAGTAGCAGAACTTGTGGTAATCTTATACTTAGAAGAAGACATAAATAGCTCCTACAACTACGTCGATGAGACTTTAGGGAAATTATTATCCCAAGCATGGGACGACTATGGCTGCACAATGACAATTTTAATTCTGCAAGGCCTATGGAAATTGGGCGATGATAAGGTCAACTGTACCTAATAAAACTTTCCACAGGTACGAACGATGAGAACCAGGAACGGGAAACCGAATGCAAAATTGGTTTAATTTAATAATATCCAATGGTTGTTCGTTTAACAGGATTTCCAAAGATTTCTTTTCTTCAACTCCCTTTATTCCGACTTTTTCGAGATAGGCGGATCGAAAATTCCGTTGCTCTGTCATTCTTTAGAACATTGCCATTGGAACGAGGACGAGACTATTCGCAGAGCAGCTCTGCGGATAAGGAAATATTATCCACTATCCGCAGAGCAGTGACGTCACTGCTCTGCGAATTAGGGAACAAGTGCCACAATTCGCAGAGCAGTGATGTCACTGCTCTGCGAATTGGGGAACCAGTGCCACAATTCGCAGAGCAGTGACGTCACTGCTCTGCGAATTGTGGCACTTGTTCCCTAATTCGCAGAGCAGTGACGTCACTGCTCTGCTAATTTGCAAAGGACTTGCGATATATAAGAAAGAATATAAGAAAGAGTTGCGATGCATGCATGTTGTTATAATAATAATAATAATAATAGCTGTTTAGACATTTTAATGTAAAATTAAACTTTGTATCAATTGTATTAACGGAATCATAAAGTAATACATGTAAATAAAAAAAATATTAATGAGTAAATAATAAAATGATTATGCTAGCTGATCTTGTTAAAAATATAAAAGAGTGAAAGGTCATAGTTACATAAAATGCAATGAATTAGCGTTTAGTTGCTATGCGTGCATGTTGTTATAATAATAATAATACTTACAATAGTACATTTTATTTATACATTAAAATATAATGTAAAACTCTGTGCACTCACTAGTTTTTCTAATAGTATATATATATATATATAAAAAATAAATATAACAAAAGTTAAATGATTGTTGTAGGTAACTGAACTAGAGAAAATGCAATGAAATCAAGCTGGGTGGCAGTATTATAATTTATATTATGTATCAATAATATAAATAGAATAGGCTAATGTTTTCATAAACGCGTATTATATATCTGTGACATGTGTGAACACCTTTCTATC
This sequence comes from Oasisia sp. SBJ-2009, assembly GCA_964017155.1. NCBI lineage: Eukaryota > Metazoa > Annelida > Polychaeta > Sabellida > Siboglinidae > Oasisia > Oasisia sp. SBJ-2009. The sequence goes on along the minus strand of OZ024857.1, from coordinate 31,015,366 downwards.
TAAATTCTGATAGAATTAATATATATTTTTTCAAGCATTTAACGAGTAGCTCTGCGGATAAGAGAATTTCCTTAATTTTGCCAATTCGCAGAGCAGTGACGTCACAGCTCTGCGAATTAGGGCAGGTCGAAAGCAACATTTGACTAGTGGCTTCGGTTTCATAAATGCGTATTATATATCTGTGACATGTGTGAATACCTTTCTATCTAAATTCTGATAGAATATATCTTTTTTCAAGCATTTAACGAGTAGCTCTGCGGATAAGAGAATTTCCTTAGTTTTGCCAATTCGCAGAGCAGTGACGTCACAGCTCTGCGAATTAGGGCAGGTCGAAAAGAACCTTTGACTAGTGGCTTTGGTTTCATAAATGCGTATTATATATCTGTGACATGTGTGAATACCTTTCTATCTAAATTCTGATAGAATATATCTTTTTTCAAGCATTTAACGAGTAGCTCTGCGGATAAGAGAATTTCCTTAGTTTTGCCAATTCGCAGAGCAGTGACGTCACAGCTCTGCGAATTAGGACAGTTCGAAAAGAACATTTGACTAGTGGCTTCGGTTTCATAAATGCGTATTATATATCTGTGACATGTGTGAATACATTTCTATCTAAATTCTGATAGAATATATCCATTTTCAAGCCTTTAACGAGTAGCTCTGCGAATAAGGCAATTTCCTGTTTCCCCAATTCGCAGAGCAGTGACGTCACAGCTCTGCGAATTAGGGAGAGCAGGTAGAAAAGAACCTTTGACTAGTTGCTATGCGTGTTGTTTTAGTTTCATAAATGCATGTTACATATCGATGACATGTGTGATTATTTTTCTACCTAAATTCTGATAGAACAGATGTAGGAGAGAATCTGACTAGTTGCTATGCGTGTTGTTACTTTTATAAATGCCTATTATATATCTGTGACATGTGTGAATATTTGTCAACCTAAATTCTGATAGATCAGTCATGAATGAATAAAATGCAAATAAGAAATGTGGCCACAGGAATTTATTTCAAACTGTACCGCTAGAAATCCTGTCACACCATACTAATATAGTATATGACACTACACTAATAATCTGCATTCTAACATACATATATCTATACAAACATATACATCTCTTTTACTTTATTTACCACACCAAAATCCCTGTCATAGTACTGAAAAGTGAGTGAAAACATTACTTACAAGATAACAACGAGGAAAACTTGTGTAAAAACTTGTACATAAACAGGGAAAAGCTTCAAGGAACTAAATTGCGTGCAATGTCTAAATAACTCCCTATCACAACATACTAAGAAACTAAGACAAATACATAAATCATGTGCAACGTCTAAATACTCACTTAACTCCTATCACAACATACCAAGAAAAGACACAAAACTTACAAATGCAAATGTAATTATACATGGTGCTTAGTAATGAAAGACATACACACACATACAAATGTAAAACATATATACACATATAACTGTAAAATATATACACGGCACTTACAATGTAAAACATATACACATACAAATGTAACACATATATACATGGCACTTACAATATAAAATATATACACATACACATGTAATACATACATATACATGGCACCTACAAATGTAAAATATATACATGTGCAAATGTAAACATCTACATGGCGCTTACAAATGTAAGACATTCACATACAATTGTAAAACATATACATAGTATTTAAGTCTACTGAATGATGATGATTTGGTTAATGTGTGATTAAATACCACAAATGCCATCCTGGCATCATGGTATTTTAATCAATGTATGCATTTGACAGCAGTGTTTATATATATGGGGTGAATGAATGATAATATATCACAGAACAGTCCAGCACTGAAGAGTTGACGCGGTATCTGAGCGAGCGGTTTTGTAGGTGGTTTGTCAAGGTTGTAGCATGATGAAGAGATGCCAACCTAAAACAAAAATTTCATAACGTCAGTAATACGGAAAGGATGTATTGCCATAATGTATAGATAAATGCAGATTAGTGAGTTATATATATACACATTTACATGCATTAAGATTATATACATTTTTACAGCTAGATTAACACAAACCCTGTGATACAGCTTTGCTGTAACTACCTAACATAATGTTATTTTAGGGGAGGAACCCTTGCTCATTCACTACCTCCACGACCAGTTGCCCATCTGCAGATGATGTCCAACCTCTGTTGACACAATCAAATGCCAGGGTCACCTGGTTGGGTGGCATCAAAATGCAGGGCTTTATGCAGGATAAAATTATTGCCAGTCACACATGTTTTGGTGGACACATGGATGTTAACTGTTAAACTAGTTTACCAACTTTCAAATGTGCCTGATGACCTGAAATGGGCTACAAACACATATATGACACCCTTTACACTCACTTTCAAGGCATAAATAACAATATCTATGGTTTTGGAAGACATTTTTTCCTTTGCTCCTTCATTTTTGTTACCAGTCCACCCATATTGCTACCCGTCCATATTTGTTTTACCCATCCAAATGATGGGTGGATGGGTCTCTACATAAAGCTATGTCAAAATGGCAAACAGGGCATCAACATATCTGGTCATTTGGCTGAACTAACAGACCCAGACAACATAAATGACACCACCTGTTGCAATAGTCACAGCAGATCCAACTCAGAAGTCCAGTTGGTTTTTGGCAGAAAGGGACGTCACAGTAGTGCCGCTTGCTGTCCCGCTTCCGCTCGGCATGCAAACATCTCACAATGTGGCGACGGTAAAAATCTGTGTGGAAAGGCTGCATCACGATGGGTGGCACATTGCAGCAAATGGCCTCAGCATTCTACAACAGAAGATTGTGCAGCTGGTACAATTTGAATCATAAATGCTTGAGATCAGATGCTGTAGACCTGAAAATGTCATAATAAATGATGTATAACCGCCTCTCATTGACACTGAAATGTACACAAAGCAACAGTTCAGACAAAAGTGCTAAGTCCTTCAGCCAACACCACTTCCCATCTGGCCAAGAAAAGAAGTCTCTGCAAGCATGCAAATAAATATTATCAATAATATTATTCATGCCATTCAAGGATTTAAAAGAGGTTAAATTTGTCTATAGTGTAATATCCTATCCCTGCTCAAAACACTAGTTACACTTTATTCCCTGTTCAACCAACCACCATCTCAACTTCTTTGGGAAGCATCCAGCAATGGTGCAATAAATGCGTGAAGGCTTGCTCATACAAACATCCATCAGAGTCTATAACCAGGTATTCATTAATTCAAATGGAGTAATGTTTGAACACAGCAGGACATGAGAAAAGCCAACTTTTACCTCCACAACTGAAGATACTTTGCACGACGAGTCAGATTGTGCACAAAATCCAGGATTGCTACCACGTCAGCTGCCAGGAGTAGCCATGCAGTCGTTTGCAGTACAGATCGGCATCAAAACGACACGAAATGGATGGAATCGAACCTGCAAACCACATGAATATGTAATATGTTCCAGTATGTTCACACTGGGTCCTCATATTGTTGACGTATTTATATTTAATTTTTACTCTGTGATATGCTTAGTTTTACTATTTGCAATTTAAAATATGAAACTAATCCATATCAAGCCACTAGTGACTAATCTATTTGAAGACAACCTGTGTAAAGAGTTTCTTAAATTTTAGTGATAGCTGCAAGCATTGAGGTGTAGAAAAAAAGATCAAATTAATTACAATTGAAAGAGCTGCTTACATCTGTACACAACGATTCATCTTGTATGTGATGCTCCCACATCTCTGGATAATATGCCGGAATCACATGCACTGATCCAGGTTTGGCTGTGTTGACATTTCAGCTGACAAGACCAATGTAAGCATGGACCACCTAAAAAGAGCAACTTCCTATAAAAATATTCTAGTAGCATCAACAAGATAGGATATTTTGCAACCACAATTTTAGTGTAGATGTGAGTAAATAAATATATTGACACATAATTTATAATAACCAATATCTAATCCTAAACATGAGCAATCAGCATTCCCAGGTATATGTATCTTTCACAAATATTGCATTTTGAGACCCAAGCAGTGAAGCACAGCGGAGCGCAATTGCCAGCGGTGCACACAGGATGAGCGATAAACAGTTTATTTAGGCCGACCGCGTTGTCTTTTCGATCTCAAAAGTCTACTAAGACGCGCTGTTCATAAAACATAAATATGCACAAGATGGTGATAAATGATTTAATTAACAAAATCAAGTATTAAATGTTGGCAAAAATACAGTTATAATGGCAAAACTGAGGTGGGTCCAAATGCTGCGTAAGTGCCGGAATGACTATAACGTCACTGTCAGGCAGGCTGTCAGCGACGTTGGCGTTATTGATTCACATTAACAATTAACGCACAAATACAACAACATTGCTCCCACATGGCTATGAGAACATGCTTTTAGTTACTTATTTCTGGTGGCTCATAATGCCACGGCCTTCCTTTCTGGGGTTGCCGATCGAAGTGCTTGCAACCTAGCCTGATCATCTGATGGTCGGACTGGCGTGCTACGGGAGGCGGACAGGACAGCTCGCAATTTGTTTGCGGTGGCGACGGTTCTTGAATTAACGCAGCAAAACTTCACATGGCGATCTGTGGCATACTTGTCTAAATTGATTGCCAGTTGTCAAACGTGGCGCCTACTTCTAAACGAAGCGGCTCCATCTTTTTGAACTATCATTTACAAACGTGCATCGCCTCAGTGAAAGACCGCAACAACGTCTACACATGCGCATAAATTCCTGTGCGGTGATTGGATGAATCCTGCTCTGCGAATAGTGGCTTATATTTCCTTGGCCGCAGAGCTGCTCTGCGGTTAGCCAGTCCGTTGGAACTAACGCGCGATGTTTAGACAATGGACTACATTACATATCTAATTGTCAATCCATAATAAATATACAAAGGCGTTAGTAAAGTGCATGATGTACTGATTCTGTATATTAACTCAACATATATTAGGTTCTACATATGACTGCGTGGATCAATGTTTGATTAAACATAACATTTAATAAACACCGTAAGCTTAGCGGTCATTGTAGATCAGTTGCGTGACAGTTGTTATTGCCGTTTGGGAAAAACAGATATAATCATGGCGATGCACCTGGCCGTAGAAAGTAGTTGACCTAAACTGTAGTGATGGCAGCACAACGATCTGTGTCGATATTAAACGAGTCTCCTACTAGGATTCCTAGTATAGATGGACATCTTAAAACAGCAGAAGAGTTTTCTGCCGAAGTACAACAGATTCTAAACAGGTAAGCCTGATGAATGAGACTGTCACAGACACGTACAGTGTCAGACACTACTCAAGTCTCAACTCAAGTCTACTCAGACTACTGTGTGTTGTCAGTCACTGCGACCGACGGTGACGGGCATTAACACCAGTTATTCCTTTATTGACAGGTAATGTCTCCGTGCACGTACTCGCTGTCTGTCTTACTCTAAGCCACGGCGTACAACACTAGCTTCCCAGTTTGCGTGCAGCAGACATGGGTCCGAGTAGCGTGTGGGTACCTTTCATCGTCATCGACAGGGTCCCTAATGATCGACCGTTTCATAAATGCAATAAACGGATGCGCCTATGACATCAGTTTGCGTGTTATTTTTGGTGTTGACTGTTACTGTACTAACGTAATTGTATATGTGTAAAGAAACACGCAAACTGATGTCATACTCATGGGCGCATCCATTTATTGCATTTATGAAACGGTCGATCATTAGGGACCCTGTCGATGAAAGGTATCCACACGCTATATTTAATAATTAATAATTGTTATTTGTAAAGCGCCGTACATCCGGAAACATTTCCACTCAGAGGCGCATGAAATACATTGTAACACATACATATTTAAAATATTTATAATCAGTTTATCAATCATGAATACGAGTACACTTTAAAGAAATTAATAGTGCACTTTAACATTATTTAATTATTATTAATCTAATTTATATAACTCAACACAACATGTATACACATGCAGCACGGGGTAACTGAGTAAAGTCCTGAATAATATAAAAAGCTTACCGGTAGTAAAGTTACTTAAAGGCATTATGGATGAGACTATTCGCAGAACAGTGACGTCACTACTTTGCGAATAAAGGCACACTTGCCACTATTCGCAGAGCAGTGACGTCACTGCTCTGCGAATAAAGCCACACTTGCCACTATTCGCAGAACAGTGACGTCACTGCTCTGGGAATTAGGAAAATAGTTCCTAGTATTCACAGAGCAGGTAGGAAAAGGTGTTTACTGAATAATTAGAACTCGGTGCATATATTTTATTAGCTGCTTACTAAATACAGTTTGTGTGTGTTCAAAGAAGTTTTTCTAAATACTATACTGTCCTAACAATATCGAGGCATCACTGCTTGGTGACCTAGAGATAAAACTAAATCAAAAGTGGCATTGTAATTTATTTTATATATCAATGTAGTCAAGAAATAGAAGTATAGATGTATATTTATATAAAGTACGCATATATAGCAAAATATATATACCATGCCTGCCGTGACTGGGGATTGAACCCAGGCCGCTGGCGTGATAGGCGGAAATGCTAACCACTACACTATCCACACCTCTCATGACACGCCGCAGCTCTGGCCTCGACATTGTTAGACAGCATAGTATTTAGAAAAACCTTCTATGAACATACGCTGCTGTATTTAGTAAGCAGCTAATAAAACCTATATGCACTGAGTTTTAATTATCCAATAAACACCTTTTCCTACTAGCTCTGAATACTACCAACTATTTTCCTAATTTGCAAAGCAGTGATGTCACTGCTCTGTGAATAGCCTGGCTGAGAGGGTATAATTATAAAGCCAAAGCACAAGGGTGGATGAAACGCACAATCAACCATTGCCTAAACATAAAAATATACCATCTAGAGGATATGTAATGTACTTGATTGAATGTTTCTAAGGGCGCCTCATGCCTTTCATGGCCTCCCCAAAAGCTACATGCACACATTTTGTCTGCCTGAACAGGCTGGGAAACAATACTTGTGTATTTCAGAGTGCCTCACAGACTCCAACTCTGGAGGCTAGGATGCCAACCTTAGAACTTAGGCTAATTGATAATTAACAGTACTTCTGCATTAGAGACAGCTCCAGTCTCCAGTGCCACATACTGAAGGCCAGGTAACCTGCCTAGAAAACATAACTACAGGGTAATGGTATTCCATCTGTGGCAGGCTGGTGGTAACTGCTTCTGCAGATTTATATTACAGGTTTTCTAGCCCCTTGTGTAAATAATATCTGCTTGAACAACTAAATTGTCCAAACATAAGAACATGTACAATTTACAAGATATTTGACCATTATTACACCAATGTTTGTAGAACCACATGCATGGTCCACTTGATCTCCAAAGTGATGTTCAAAACCCTTTATCTGGTGTCCACCATTTATGCTTTATCCAATGTAGTCTCCGACTGCTGCTCCACAAACACTGCCCTCTCATGCAGCACTTGTCATTCTTGTTTATTCTCCACCAGTCATTCACCGAAGCAAGATGAGCAGCTGTATGTATGTAAAAATTGTGCATGCCAAGTAGCCTACCTTAGCTGTAACTTTGTCATTCATTGAGATGAAATCAATGATCTCTTCCATATCAATAGGGTTGGCATTTCTTCGTATATTTGAAATAAGAGAACTCATTTTGGGTATCTTATAAAGTATATGAATATATATTAGTTATCGAATTTCCACAACCTGATCTGCAGGAACCCCCACAGCAAGAGATAGATTAGTACAGTAGCCTACTCATGCCCTTCATTAATATAACAGTCATGATAACTAGAAGCTAGAATGGGCTGACCAACTTGGTTGGCAGTAATAGGGCAGAAAGGTATTTCTGCTGGGCAGAAACTGTTTCTGCCTGGCAGAAATGTCAACAGCCATGCCATTGCTAGACAGTTTTTCCTTTCTATAAAATATGCTGTCAGTCTCTTTATGTACCTGTCTATATTTATAACCATTTATTCTAAAATGTTTGCACATTGATGACATTAAAGTCACAAAGACTTCCTTAAGGGACTTACTTTCCCAGTCATTTCGAGTTAAAGAATTATATCATAATATTTTTTTAAGGAAGCCAGGAAGTCCGTAATAAAATACCCATGTTGCCATAAAAAGAGACAGTGCAAATGACTGCTAGGATCTTGGAGTCATCTTATGACATCTCAACTCAAGACAGTCTGGAGGCAGCATAGCCTGGTGCCAGCTTGGAGCTGGACTACAGAACAAAGAGGATATTGACTATGTTCATTACCAGGTGCTAATCCACCCTCTGGCTCTGTACATGTCTGACTTAATGATATACCAAATGTATGGTCACTGCCAGGGTCCTGGCCCCCAGGGGTCACATGCAGCCAAGTGTCTTCATCAGTAATTAGACTAATTACCCATGTTGGGTGAGACAATGACCTTTGGTTGAAAACAATCAGTATGGTGAAAGATGATTCGCAGTGACAGTAACCAGTTTTGGCAGGCATTGCATGTGATTGTGAAACTTGAATGTCGATATTGACTAGAACTTTTTTACATTTTGGGATTTCTGTCTTTAGGGCTGAATCTAGGGGAGAAAGGTATTTTTATTGCCCGGGTAGAAACTATTTCAGCCACACAGTTTCTGCCCTGAAGACAAATGTGCCAACCCTGCTGATCAAAATATTTTACAGTCAGTTCCACTAATTAAGGGGCACTATAATGGTGACAAAATGCAGTACCCCAACATTCTGCTAACGTTTTGATCTTGGTGCCACTTTTTGCCAGCTATATATGCGTGAACCAATGGTTTTTGAGGTTGCACCAAGCAAATTGAAAGAAATTAATAATTAATCAATATACCTGAATCATTTCATTATATATTTTCATGTGTTATATTAATAACCATATAATTATTTCAATCCAACAGTTAGAATTTTTTTTGACTCAAATCATTGATATATATTTAATTGGAGTAACATACAACAGATGTTTATAAACAAGCATTGTGATTCAGTGGTTCTGCCCTGAAGTGTAATTGTAATGTGAATGTGTTACTCACCTGACCATGTCAATTTATGAAGAACACACTTAACAGCTATTGTTTACTGAGTGGGTGGATTAACAATGCCCAAAACTGAATAGCCCCTTTGTTCATTTGACAGGCAGGTAGCTAATACCTAATTGAGTCACCATACTTCTTAAGAAGCCTGATCTGTTAGTTGTCCTTTGCATTGTCTCTCACAAGAGTAACACAGGTAGTTTACAGCTACCACAGTGAATGACCCTATCAATCTAAACATGGCTATCATTATACTTATAGACTTCCAGGTGTAAACAAACAAAGGGATTATGTTCGAGCACAAGTATTATATTGCTTAGGCTATACACAGTATTGTTCACTGGGAGTATCTGTGGAGGCCACTCCTTCAAGGGATGCCTTTGTTGTTTCATGGAAATTGTGTAAGCAACATCACGACTTTGAAATCTCATTTTGAAATACCAAATGACATTATAAGAAATAATTAATCTGTATAATTATAAATTGAAACAAAAATCAACATAGAAACATAATATATCAACAGAGAAACAGGAAATTCAATGTAAACTGTATCGGACATATCAATGTTCAAACAAAGCTTTCAGAACTAGAGAGCTCTACACTTTTAATGTCTCATTTGTTGTAGGATGAAAAATGAATTCATGTCATCCGATGGTAAAAGTGTGGACTATATTGGATGGAAGAGAAGTGACCTCTTTACAGAATACACAGATCTAATACAAGAACTATGTAGTCTAGACATGACGTCACTGACAGAGGAAGGAAGGACAGCATTCTTCATCAGTATCCTTATGGACAGTGTTCAGTTAAGGTGAAGAGTTAACCTCAAAGTACTATATGGCGATAACATATATTAAAGTCAAGAAGCCTACTGTAATACTAGTACTGTGAGTAGCATATGTGTTGGAAAATTAATAATTTAAACAACTATACAATGAAATATCATACTATTTTGGCATGACCTGCATTCTGATCACTGGGCTGACTGACTGGAGTGGAAGTACCGAGGTAGATAACTCAGTCTTGACAAAAAACACTAATGACCAGAGAAAATGCCAATTAGGTAAGGTGATTATGATAAAAAACACTAGACAGTGACTGTGGTTTACCAAAACACATTTAATTCATAACAACAAACTCACTATTATAGTCCAAATGGCTTCAGGGCCTCTTGGTCCATTTTTTTCTTCATAATATTACTGTTGACACAATTGCACCAAGCAAGAAATACATAACTGATAAATGTACGTGGGTCCATTCATTACGTATATAAAGGATATCGGGGTAAAACATGAACAATTCCAGTTTGTGTGACATTTCTGACAGGGTTAAATTTCAATATTGAAATGTGTAATACGTAACTAACAATATAGTTTGTCATCGTTATCCTTTGCCATGCATTCTGGTTCTTTAAAGATAAAATGGTCACATAAAAAGGTGAATGTACGTTTTTGTATAGCTTGTACACACTTTCACAGATGAAAGCGGATGACCGTGTGTCACATTTTTGCCTTTAAGACTCCTATATATGTAATGATATGCATCTTGTTGTCAGTTTTATAGTGAACATGCTAAAATGGTCTTGTTTTTGTAATCACAAAGATTGATGCTATAAGCTACACTTATTCATTACAGCTAGCCAGGTATGTCATTGATAATAAGTACCCAGGTAGTGACTATCTGTGCAGCACTGGTGTGTGTGGGCCCTGGGTGGTGTTCTTTTGTTCTCTTGTGCAAGTTAATGGTTTTGTGTAATATTTTGTGTACACACTGTGTAATTTGACATTTATCATTATACTTATTTATTCCTTAATTGCTGAAGACATCTACAATGCACTTGTCATTCATGGATTATGTCAACTTGAGAAGTTGCCAGAGTCGGTGATGAAAGTTGAACCATTCTGGAACACAACAGGTTACAACATTGGAGGTCACAACTTCAGCCTACACGACATCTTGCATGGTGTCCTCAGAGGTGAGCATTTTATTGCTACAGGTGTAATTTTTATTATGGTTAATAGATCAACATGTTGTCATACAGTTTAGATGAAGTGAGTCCCTAGATGTATCCATCATTCCACCAATAAAGGTGCTGTTATTTGATTCTTTGGGTTTTCAGTGTCATGATTTAGTTTGTGTATTGCATTCTACAATGAGTATTCTCTAATATTTGATTGGTGATATGTAGTAAATATTATAAAATAACAAACCTTTTTGGTAAAATTGTTGGTGTTTCATTTTATTATAATACAATGATATTCAGTTATAAAGTATAAATTTTGTGTTGTTATTATGTTGTATTTTGTTACTGGTTTCAAATGGTGACGACACTTGGCAGTGGGTTTGCAGTTGGTCCCTTGTGTTTAAGTAATTACATATTTATTATTCATTGACATGTTGTAAGTTGTAAATTTGTTTATATCACACACTAATTGTCAGTTTCCATTTTAATAATTGATCTGTAATAATTGATGTGAATTACAAAATCGGCTTGAAGAGATCTGTTACACTGTGCAGTGTGCACACTGAATGCTAGCATGAATGCATTGAAAGTATAGCTCTGTTGATAAATGGTACATTTATATTTTTTTATAAAATTATGTTCTGTTTGCACTTGATAGGTCTCATGTTTTTGTTGAACAAATATGCAAAACCAGTCTGTATTTGTGGTTCTTGCAGCAAATAGGCCACATCCAAGCTCCAAGACATTGCCATTTCAGATGTCTGATCCTCGACTTGTTTTTGTGATCAAGTCATTTGATCCCCGAGTACACTTTGCCATTACATTTGGTGCCAAGGTGAGGGTCATTTACAGTACTCAGCTGGTGATATTCATATTGTGTTCCTTGGTTAGACAATTTGACAGTTGTAGTTGGCAAGTAGTAATTTAATAGCTACGGTATTGATGGCAGTAACATTTATTGCTAAATGGTTATTCAGATGCATAATAGAAACAGGACTGGTTTTTTGCCTGGCAGAAAGGTCGGTGCCATCCCCACAGCAGAAATAAGGCAGAAAGGTATTTCTGCCAGGCAGAAACTTATACACTGAAAACCGGGTTGGTTTTCTGACTGGCATAAATGGCAACTATAGAAAATGCATTCCACTGATAGACAAATTCGTCCTTTTTATCAAATATGTTGTCAGTCTCTTTCTGTACCTGTCTACATAACCATTTGTATTTAAATGTGTGCACATTAAAACCACAAAGACTTCCCCTCAAGGGGCAAGCTATCCCAGTCAGAAACCTCTATCCACAGTTACGGGTAAAGGCCATAATCTGTTTATTAAATTAATAATTAAATGCATATGTTGCCCTCAGATGAGACAGTGCTAATGACTGCTATGATTTTGTGAAGAAGTGTGGCAAACTCGATTCCAGACAGTCAGATATCAATATAATCTGGTGCCAGCTTGGAGCCTGACTAAAGAACAAAAGAGATTGACCAATGGCCCTAGGGGCACCATCAGGTGCTAATCCACCGTCTGGCTCTGAGCAAACAAAGCAGTGATCACTGGGGACATCTGCTGCCAAGTATCATCTTTAGTAATGTGCACTGTTGGATGAAAGACACATTGAAGTGGGGATCAATGGGCACTTTGAGGGTTGACAACAATGCATGTGGTGAAAAACTGATTTGTAGTGAAGGTAACCAGTTTTGGTGAGCATTACATGTGAAACAGGAATGTTGTTATTGACTAGAAAAATATTAACATTTTGGGGGTTTCGCCCAGGTAGAAAGTTATTCTGTCGCAAGGTTTCTGCCAACCCTGAATAGAAAAGTGATGGATACCACAAATAAAACATTTTCCGATCAGTAAAAATAAATAAGGTGTTAATTTAAATGAAAGACTGTTTTGAAGTGAAGATAACAAGTAAATCATATTTTTGCTTATGTTGCAGTTGCACTGTGGGGAAAGCTAGAAACCATTCTTGAAGATGTGGCTACATCTTACATTAGACAATTCTGAGTTTTCCAGACAAGGAAGCCTATTTAAGACGTCTGAAGTTATTTTCTTTATGTAACAAAGAATCTGTGTACAAAGAAAATAAATGGAATTGTGTACGTATAAATAAACAGTACGTATAAATAAACACCAATGCCTGTGTAGTCCCTGGGGTACCACTAATGATTCTTCTCAGCTCCCACCTTCTCTATAGATTTTCAGCTGCCTCCAGGAGACGTTGAGGTCAGTCCAGTCCACTCTTGGACATTGTCTTCACACCTCACAGTAACTTGCAGGATTGTCTCTGCAAAGCTGATTGATCTTAGAACATGACCATGTTAAATTTTCTTTGAGTGTCATCAGGACATCTTCAAATGGTCCAGTGGCTTGCTTGATTCTACTTTGGACTTCTTCGTTCAATCATAAAACCTGCCAACTGGAAAACAAATTAGTCTAATATACATGCTATATTGAAATGGACTCCCATTACCTCTAATGTTGGTCAGATTATGTACACACCAAGTTAGTGACACACTTGTACCCCTGTTGCAGTCCTGTCCTGCCTTCAGTGTGTATTCAGCCAGCAGCCTGGACAAGCAGCTGTCTGCAGCCACGGCCCGCTACCTGGAGGATGAGCTGAGTGTGTACCAGATCCAGCGCCAGGTGAAGGTGTCCAGGCTCTTCCAGTGGTACTGGTCAGACTTCGGCTGCAATGACATCGAGGCTGTCAGGTACAGCAATTATAGTTGCACACAACTGGATGTAGTTATCCAATTAGGTGTTGTATTAATCAGCTATTCTATCACTGTTGTTATATATATCCATACTAAAATAGGTAAAATTCAAATCCAAATAAAATAATACTTACAGTGTACATCAACAGTAGGTAATGAATGAATATATTCTTTTTTATTATACAACACATCCTTTGTAAATGAAACTGTTTAATTTGTATGAAGTCATAAAATAACACCTTAATTTTACATGTCTGAATTATGACAATATGTAATTGAAAAAGACAAATCTGTACTAGAGAGGAAAACATGTTGAAACAGTTTTCACAAAAGGAACTATAATTTTATAATTAATTTTTTCCAGTCCAGGATCATTACTCTTGTTTATGCTACTAAATGATCTGAATGAACTACTTCTGTTAAAACAGCATTTCTCGAATGGTGGGCCGCGACCCCCCAGGGGGGTCACCAATAGTTTGTCAGACAGGTTGTCATAGATCTGCTAATGGCAGTCTGTAGAAGCGGCTGTAGGCTGCTTTTGCCATTGGCCATAATATAATTATATAATACTAAAACATAGCAGTATATTTAAGCTCCACTTCAGCAGTCAGAGAAACATTCAACAGTTTGTTCTGTGTTAATGGTAGGGGATCGCGGTAACTAAAAACTACAATGAGGGGGGTCATTGGATTGAGTAACACTGTATTAACGTAGTTTTGTGCTATGTGCGTGGTGCCGTGTGTGACGTGATGTGACGTGAGGGTCTGCGTGTTGACCCATGTTCTGGTTGGTCTCAGGTGGTGTGCTGCCCACGTGCCTGGGGACAAACAGTACTGTCTACAGCTGCTGCTGCACCAGCTGGAGACAGAGGGCATGGTCGATATCATCTACAAGGAGTACATCTGGAACCTCAATGTACACAACTGACTCAAAGATGTGTGTTCCTAATGGCCACACACGCAGACCACTTATCAAGTTGCGTTCAGCTTTAGGCAAGGCACCTTCGAAACTTAACATTTGAACCCCTGGTTGCATGGAGAATATGTTTTATTAAAAAAGTCTAACTCGTAGAATACTTAGAGAAATATTTTTGTAATGTGTATATTCCAACTCGCTTAATGGAGTGATCTACCATATGTGATACTATATCTATAAGTGGTCCGTGTATGATGCAATTGGCAATATGTGACACACACACACACACACACGCACGCACGCACGCACGCACGCACGCACACACACACACACATATACAGGTATATAATATACCATTACATATAATTATACACCTACCCATATGAAACAGAAGAGCTGTTTCATAGCAAGTGGTGGGTGCTTTGTGCCGTTCACTTGAACCAGTATGCAAAGTCAGAATTTGCAGGTGTCTTAATATTTATTAGCCTATGTCAGGCTATGTGTATATTTTATTCAGTTCAGTAGAGTTATTCAAACAACATTCCTAGTATCTGCATCAGATTTCATGCAGACAAATAAATTCTTAAATGGTATTCTCCTAGATACAATATTAGTTTAATCATACTTGTAATTACAAGAAGACAGACCATTAAAATATTGTTGAATTAATTTAGTCATATTCAATTAGGAAAACTATAAACAATATAATATTGTAATCTACAGTGTACATAGCCACTAATTCAGTTCAAATGTGTTTTCTATTGAAGCCTGTATGTATGTATATATATTCGTTTATTATTTAGTTTTTATTTCTTTGCTATAATAAACTCTCTTTTCGGTCAGTTTAGAGGTTAAGCAATTTAAGACATGCCATATTTTGTAAGAGACATTGAATTAATTTTTGTGATGTTACATATTACAGATTGTCTGCTATACAAGTTACCAGAATATATCTTCACAAAGCCGTAATTATGAACTAGCACCATGCTAGGGCTTACCCAGAAACCAGGCTGTCAGTCTTGACTAAGAAGACTGATCATTTCAATTAATCAGACTGAAGGGGTTTAGAGGATGTTAGCTGGCCAGTAGATAAACCAATAGTTCCACATTAAGGAGCCCACATTAATGGTCTCGGTCGTACAACAGGTAGGGAAAAAATACTGGATCAGTATTAATTAGAAGTTAAACACTGGTTTGTCTTGGGAAAGAATTGTCAATAGTAATGGCTGACATGTTTCCACATAATTCATTTACTCATAAAAGGCACACTTTTGATTAATTAAAGACTGGAGAAAATGTATTTCTGGATGACATGCACTGTAACAATTTAATGGCCTCTTTTAGAACACTGATGCTGTTGGTACTATAATTGTGCTTTGCAAAATTTCTCAGTAGTAATATATCGATGATAAGACCACCAAGTAATACGAGATGTGCACAGACTGCATTTAATTACTTGTACATACACAATTTTAGTGTGCATTTGGAGATTACTTATTTAGTTTGTAAAATGTTTGATTTATTGAGTGCCAATGCATTTTGTGAAAGGTCCTTCCTTACTTGTGTTGTCATGTTTGTAATTATTTGACTTCTGAGAATGTTACTTTTTTAATATTTGTTATTGGACTTGGGCTGATTTAGATATACATTTCTTAGAAGAAAAGTATGTATATGAAGTTTTTAATAGTTTATATCTAGTGAGGTATTTCTTTGTACATATTGTTATTTCTGCATATTTACAAAATGTCTTTTATAATTGTCTATTGGTTGACATGTGTGTATGCATGTATGGGTGAATCTTGTTTTATGCATTTATTATGCATGAATCTTGTTTAATATTTTTTAATGAATGTGTGTGTTGTGCTCTATTGTATAAATTAGTTGACTTCTAAGACAATTGTATTTAATTATTATATCCATTATACTGTGACTGAATAAGAAACTATGACACTGGCGTAAACACTGTAGATTATAAGAACCTTTATCCAAATGCCGAATGATGTTTCTTAAAATTGCTTTCATACTATAAATTGTTTGTTTATTCTTCTGCCATTCCAAGGGGGTCTTAAGTTGTTGTATTGTGACTGTGATGCAAATACTGGCATGCTACACAGTATTATAGCACTTGTATTCATTTGTGATTATTTTAAAGTATTGACAATTTTGTTGTTGAAATATTTGAGTATTTTCAGTGATTATTTTTAACAGATTAAAAGTATTGCATGTCTGCAATAAACACAGTCGTAGTGCCATATGTAGGTAATTATTATATCCATTATACTGTGACTGAATAAGAAACTATGACACTGGCGTAAACACTGTAGATTATAAGAACCATTATCCAAATGCCGAATGATGTTTCTTAAAATTGCTTTCATACTATAAATTGTTTGTTTATTCTTCTGCCATTCCAAGGGGGTCTTAAGTTGTTGTATTGTGACTGTGATGCAAATATTGGCATGCTACACAGTATTATAGCACTTGTATTCATTTGTGATTATTTTTAAGTATTCACAATTTTGTTTTTGAAATATTTGAGTATTTTCAGTGATTATTTTTAACAGATTAAAAGTATTGCATGTCTGCAATAAACACAGTCGTAGTGCCATATGTAGGTAATTGTAAGGCTTACTGTTAGCAATGCATACAAGATATCGTGAAGTATTTGCACTACGTGAAAATTATGTAAATGCAGTATTTGTAGGAGTATTGTGCGTGTTTTTGTTGTGGACTTATGATGTACATTCTAATGTTCTTAAACCACGACTATTGGGAGACTGCAATATTGAATGTGCATCATCTAAAACGTTCAATTTCTTTGTAAATGGTTAATACATTAACTGGGAAACTTCCCATAGTTGTAAATGCTTGCATGCCTATACATTTATTTTATTTATAGCTATTGTGGGTGTTACTAAAGTTCAGTTACTTTCATTTCTGTATGAATGATCAATGGAAGTTTTAAACATGTGTGAAATGATAATGTATGATAAAATATAATTGATATTAATTGGAACAGTAATAATTTAACTTCTGCCCATTTGTGTGTTGTCAAGCCAATGTTGTTGGATGCGAACTGCTTACCTAAAAATGATGTCTCCTAATTCGTGTACCTGCTGCTTGCTGTCTGCCCCTCATATACATTCTGCTTAAATATATGATGAGTGTAAAAGTATTGTTATGCAAACGTTAACTGAGTTGTCTCAGGTGATCTGATGTGTCATGTATAATTATTTATGAATGGATATTAAACCTGAACACCAACAGTAATTATGCTCTTGTTATGTTATATTGTGTCAACAGGAGACCTTCATCACCACCAACATAGTCATAGTAGCTGACAAAGAGCCCCATTGTCCACTCCTGTGGAATTTTGTCCTCTCATGCAACCTTTTCATCCACCATGTTCCAACTCATTCAGTCACCACCAGCCCCTCCATTCACACTTCATCAGTCACCACCAGCCCCTCCACTCACACTTCACCAGTCACCACCAGCCCCTCCATTCACACTTCATCAGTCACCACCAGCCCCTCCACTCACACTTCATCAGTCACCACCAGCCCCTCCACTCACACTTCATCAGTCACCACCAGCCCCTCCACTCACACTTCACCAGTCACCACCAGCCCCTCCATTCACACTTCATCAGTCACCACCAGCCCCTCCACTCACACTTCATCAGTCACCACCAGCCCCTCCACTCACACTTCATCAGTCACCACCAGCCCCTCCACTCACACTTCATCAGTCACCACCAGCCCCTCCACTCACACTTCACCAGTCACCACCAGCCCCTCCATTCACACTTCATCAGTCACCACCAGCCCCTCCACTCACACTTCACCAGTCACCACCAGCCCCTCCACTCACACTTCATCAGTCACCACCAGCCCCTCCACTCACACTTCATCAGTCACCACCAGCCCCTCCACTCACACTTCATCAGTCACCACCAGCCCCTCCACTCACACTTCATCAGTCACCACCAGCCCCTCCACTCACACTTCATCAGTCACCACCAGCCCCTCCACTCACACTTCATCAGTCACCACCAGCCCCTCCACTCACACTTCATCAGTCACCACCAGCCCCTCCACTCACACTTCATCAGTCACCACCAGCCCCTCCACTCACACTTCATCAGTCACCACCAGCCCCTTCACTCACACTTCATCAGTGGCTACCGCCCTACCTTTCTTCATCTTCTTCACTGCTCTCTCCATCACACCAACCCCTAACTCCACCCTTACTTCTCCCTCAACTGCAATAGGTAGATCCAGTTCTGCTCACATATCTGTAGCACCTCTTTCCTGTCTGTCACTAGCTTTCCGTGTGTGTCTTTGAGAGCTATTCCAACTTTCATATCCTTATTATACTAGTCCTTCTCATGGGCCATCAGATAGATCTTTTCAGTATCCTCATCAAGCTTTCTATATATATGTGTGTGTATATATATATATATATGTATATATATATGTATATCCTATCTTTGCCTTAGCCACAGTTTTCCAGCTGCAATCTCACCATCATCCACTTCATAACAACCATCCCGTGGCCCCTCTCAACACTCACAACGTCTCTACTGATCTTTGTTACAATGATGTCCACACAAATACTCTTTCCATCTCGTCCTGCGTGTAGCATCTTATAACCTACAAATATCCGTGCTCAGTCTCCCTTCATTTTGTCGCTTATACACAACATTCACCCAGACTTTGTCGATTTCTCACCACTGCCCCGAAGATTGGTGTACTGGTTACCGCAGAAGCGGTAGGCCGGTAGCTGAATCAACTCTCGCCGTTTCGGTATCTGTGCCATTTATAATGAATTGTGACATCATAGCCACTGCAGCGCTCTCCTAGCTTATCTAAGTGCACTTTGATCGTGGATCTTTCTTTCTCCCAGGTGAGCTGTCTATCAAGATGACTCCTGATCTGACTGGTACTACCAAGTCATGTAGATATCTTGGTGCATCACACAGACCTGTGGCTGTGCTCACACACCACAGAGTCTGATCCCATGACACTGAGGCTAACTTATTCAGTAAATGAATGCTGGTTTGATGTATTTTGGGAGTGAAAATAAAACAGGTGGATATAGTAGTAATTTGTTAGAAACAGCTGTTTGAGTCACTTGGGTGGAAGGTCTAGAGGACTTACATACTCACTCTGCATTCGCCGTGCGCTGGTAGCTTAGTAGCAACCTTTCTTGTCTAATTTTGCATAGACATGTCTTATTTTGCAACACTCAAAGGAAGACGAAAACTCAGTATGACAACCACGCTATTAAACGTGTTGCCTAATGCATACACAACTCTACGCATACAACAGTTGATGAGTGAGTGAGTGAGTGAGTGAGTGAGTGTGTGTGTGTGTGTGTGTGTGTGTGTGTGTGTGTGTGTGTGTGTGTGTGTGTGTGTGTGTGTGTGTGTGTGTGTGTGTGTGTGTGTGTGTGTGTGTGTGTGTGTGTGTGTGTGTGTGTGTGTGTGTGTGTGTGTGTGTGTGTGTGTGTGTGTGTGTGTGTTTGTATATATGTGTGTATATATGTGTGTATATATGTGTGTGTATATATGTGTGTGTATATATGTGTGTGTATATATGTGTGTGTATATATGTGTGTGCGTGCGTGTGCGTGCGTGCGTGCGTGTGTGTGTGCGGCAAACTACGGAAACTTAGCAAGGAGCGAGAAAGTGCTGCCACCTCACGGCGCTTAGCATTGAATCCCCGCGCGGGAGAAAGAGCCGGCCATCCTCGAAAACGAGGTTCGCCGTCTTTAAACATGGCGGAGGCCCAGTGGATAGTTTTAAGCTAATGGCTTACCATAAACTTTGTCGTTTTACGTAGCAGTCTAAAAATTGGGAAATCAAACGATGGAGGCAGAAACGACTGAGAGTGCTTTCGCATCGGTTCTTAATGTCTGCGGTGTTTGCAAACAGAATCTGCAAGGACGTGAACCAAAATTGCTGTCGTGTTTGCATGTATTTTGCAAACAATGTGTGCTGAATATCGTAGAAAGTAAGCATTCTGTCGGTCTGTTAATATGCCATCTATCTCAGGCAACTTTGACTTCTTTGGTTTAAGTGAGATATCCCAGTTAACAAAATGTGTCTTTCAAAGTGAAACTTCAAAGATCGCGCTAATGATCTGATTTGCCTGGACACGATACCGTGACTTCCGAGTGACATCCTGACATGACTTGGCACGTCTACATTGCGATAATTGCCGCGTTGTCAAAGAGTCATGCGAACGCATTCATTAATTTATACGAATGGTTTATTATATTATTTCTTACTGACAGTTACTTAGCGTATGCTAAAACATTACATCCATGTTATAAAAAAAAAACTAGGCCTAGTCGAACTATTAGTATTAAATTGAGTTAGATGTTATGTCCTAAGTCGCTTATGTCCCAAGTTACATGGACGATATGTCCCAAAAATAAGTAGTTTTGTTCAGTGGACTTTAACTCTTAATTAGGAATTGATACATACTGTCGCAAACATATCCCCTGAAATAGTTTTTTTACATGATTCAGTAACTCAAAAGGTTACATCCCCAGTACAGCTGTAGCAAAGTAGGTGACCAGCTACTCAACGTATTAGACAGGATATTTAAAACACTGCTACTGGGCGATTTATGGGAACTACTGTTTTGTTTGTAGATGGATCACTAGTTTGCCCTACATGTCGACAAGAGTGCCCAGCTAACTGTGTCATTGACAATCTGTTTATCAACAGCTTGAACATGGGTAGTGGATCAACATCAGATGGCCAGTCAAACAGTAATGTTGATGACCAGAAGACATGCACAGCATGTGAGGAAGGCACTCCTGTGTCATCGTACTGTGTTGACTGTGCTGATTGGCTATGTGAACAATGTGTACAGGCACACCGGCGCGTACGTGTCACTAAAGACCACGTGATTCAGCCAAAGGATGCGACAGCTGGTAGCGATACGAAGCCCCCGCCGCATTCCCTTATGATGCATTGCAAGACGCACAAGTCAGAGCTGTTGCAGTTGTTCTGTGAGACGTGTGATGTGCTGACATGTCGGGACTGTCAACTGCACGAGCACCGTGACCACAAGTATCTTTTTGTTGACGAGGCGGCGCACCATTATAAAACATTTCTGCAGACACTTGTCAGCAAGCTTCGTGAGAAACGTGTTTACGTTGAGAATGCAAAGACGCTCATTAAAAAGCGCAACACTGAGATCACCGAACGGGAGCAGAAAGTCATGCATGAAATCAAGGTGTTTGCTTTGCGTATCATCGCACAAGTGAACAAACGAGGAAAGGAGCTGCTTGGCGAACTGAATGCAATCTGCTCGGCAAAACGCAGTCAACTTGATGAGAAGGGCTTTGAAGTACAAACACTGTCGACAAAGCTTGATCATGCACTCAAGTTCTCTGAGTTTGCGCTCGAGAGAGATGATCACGGTGGGATACTGTACACAAAGCGTGTCCTGGTGTCACAACTAAAGAATATTTTGCGGTCGCGCTGCGAGGTACCAAACCCCTACCATGTGGTCGACATTCGCTTCTCATGTGACCCAAGTTTCCCCATCATGCAGATCCCACAGCAAGGGATGATTGTCGTCGATGGCATTCCATACCAAACACCAAGCCATAATCCGGGCCAATCTCAGCAGCAGCAACCACTACAGCAACACCATATGCAAATGTCACAACGGTCATCGTCCGCTGGCTCTTCCCAGGGTCCAATGGGGCGAACGTCTGTTGCCAACCTCAGTGATATCAGTCCAGAACAGCGAAATGCGCTGCTGATGCGCATGAAGCAACTGCACCACCAACAACAGCAGCAGCAGCAACAGCAGCAGCACCGGCGACTGTCCCCCTCGGCTGGCAGCAGTCCTACATCCACGATAACAGGGATGGCATTCCCACACGGCTACCCACCAAACAGCAACAACCACATGCCACCCCGCTTCAACCACCTGCCCAACCAGTCTTCCAACATCTCCAGCTCAAACCCACACTTGGCAAAAACTGGCAACCCGTACTTCCAAACTGGTGGATATCCACCACTTCACCCCAAGCCAGGGGACCCGGGCCCAGGGGGCGTGTCCATGCCACAACAGCAGCTCAACCGCAACATGATCAACCTTGCACAGCTCCAGCAGCACCGCATGCATCGCTATGGCAACGGGACAGGATACCAACCAGCCACGATGCAGAACCCTATCGTTATTAAACCTACTGACCCAACAGACCAACTGCAGCAGCTGGCCATGCCGCCTGGACACTGCATCCCTGGTGAGTAAGAAACACTAGCAATGACCACAGTTGACTCAAGTCCTCATTCTCTGCTACTTCTAAAATATGAGCATTTTTCCCAGCCTTATCCTAGATCACATTTTGCAGCCTATGCATAGGGATAAACACCACGCTTCAGTTAGTGCTGCGTATTGTGTTGCAGGCATGTCTGTGAGTGTCAGCCCTGTGAGCAGCATGCCCCCAGTGCCTGGCAGTCACATCATCACACCAGACTGCATCGAGGACCAGATGCAATACATCCAGCCTTCTCGACACCACAGGTCAGCAGAATACACATTTCTTCTCTTATTGACATTGCAATCTTCATGGATTAAGAATGGAGAAAGATGTGTGTCTAGTTTTTATGCTTATACAGTTATTTATAGCTCACAGATATTATGACATGGTTTGAAGGCAGAACTAATACTGTATGTTAACTGGACAGCAGTTTTTAGTCCTTTGGCATATATGTCTCGGTAGTCAAGCACACCTAGCAACCCTAACATGCCTCTGATATGTCACTGACTGTTTAATTGATTGATTGGTCATTGATTGACAGGTCAACAGCCATGAAGCAGGAGCTGTCAGATCGACCGTCCTGCAGTTTTGCTGGTCAGATGAGTGTTAAACAGGAAGCAGTATCACCTGAGCTTGGACTGCCAATGGTAGGCAAGCTACTAAGTGGCAGTTTGAACAATAATTTAGTGTTTCGTCTTTGTTAAGAGCAGGGACCCAGGTAATTTACACAGCTTTGGCAGTTCAATTACCAGACTATGAAGAAGGGAAGATTTTTATCAGCTAGCTTGGTTCACAAGTCACTGTTTTCGAGTGCGCTAGCGGTAAACCATTGAAGTCACTACTTGCCAAATTTATTCATGTCATAAATATTTATGCGTTTGTTGTAAAGTTCTGGTCATTTTAATGCAGCACAACATAAACACAACGTGGATCAGGGCAGCTGTAAATAATATCATTCTTCTTCGTCTTCTCCTCTTTCTGTCCTCCCACTTCCTTACCTCCCTTTTCCTTGTCTCCTTCCCTCTTCTTCCCTCTTACCTCAAATAAATTTGTTGTCCTGCAAACGATAGTTTGGGTGGATTTTCAGAATGCCAATGACTTGAACTTTGATGCTGACCCTGCCTCATTCTTGGAGAGCATCAAGAAAGAGATGCCAAATCTGGCTGCAGACGACATCACAATGTGTCTCGTGAGTTTTCTATGCCAGAAGGCACATCATTTGTTACATATTCCTCAACAGTGTCCGCATATTCTATTTATCTGGTCAATACATGTACGTTGTGACATTGCTTGTTCTTTATAAACTATGGCCTGTACACTTTTAGATGTGTGTAACTTCTGGTATAACATTGGAAGGAGTATTTCACAGGTGTGTAAATCTTGATATGTCATGTCAGTCTTATTTGTTGTGCATAATATCTTAATAGATTATGTTGTGAGTAGTATTTTAAAACATTACTTTATTGTGGTATACTATGTTGGAAGGTAGGGAATATAATATAGAAGTGTAGAGTGATTTTGAAATGGCCTAGAGTTGGTAAAACTGACTCTTCCATTTGCTGCAGTTAAGAAGTATATTTGTTGTATATGTTCCCAGGGTGCATCAGCTGCTGGTAGTCGCACTCCGACCCCTCGAGCAGAGTCGACGAGTCAGGACCTGCCTCATGAGTCGTCGAGTCATGACGGGACTCACAACCCGACAACAGTTGACACAGCCAATGTGACCAGTGAGAACATGGAGCTCCACAGTGAGACATGTGACACCAGTCTCAGCTCATCGCCACAACAAGAGGCAACTCCTTGCAAGAATGGAAGCACTGACCATGCAGCACCGAGTAACAGTGCCACTGGTAACAGCGTGGGAAGTAAAAGTGCCACTGGTAACAGCATGGGAAGTAACAGTGCCACTGGTAACAGCATGGGAAGTAACAGTGCCACTGGTAACAGCATGGGGAAGACAATTGAGGCGAGTGCTGCAGTGACGGAGCAGGACACCGACAGGCCGGATGTGTCGGGGTGCCGGCTGAACTCAACCAAGGATGGACAGACTTATGACGGAAGTGAGGACTATTGCGCCGTATGTCACAATGGTGGAGATCTGCTTTGTTGTGACAACTGCCCAAAGGTCTTCCACGTGCAATGTCACATCCCAGCACTTGTCAATGAGCCCAGGTAACTTGTAGTGTCACACTGTAGCCACGGTTTGAATTTAGTGCGACCATGAGACATGTTCAGGCTTTTAATTCCCTATCATGATTAATCCAACAAAGATCTAACATTTATTTAATCTGTGACTTGCAAAAAATTAGCTTAAATACAAGCCATCAAACAATACATGACAAGAGCAAACTTTTGATTGACCAGGTCTATTGGTTACAGCAACATTGACAGATGAAAAACCTTCATTTTATTTTATAATTAATCACGTGCTAATCATTGTGTCATGTCAACAAAGTCAGGCGCTACTGTCAAGGATAGACAATTATTCCAAGTGTAAATGCAGATTGAAAGTGTGGATCCTTTTGATATAGAAATCTCGCAGAAATGTCACCATCAATGGTTAACACTGAGTCACACTGAAAGCAGTGCGTAAACAGCGTCTACTAATAATAGGCCTACCAATATAGGTCGCCAGCTAATGAGTCATATTCGCCAACAATGATGCCACTGAAATGGGCACTTGTCTAAAATGCGGGCCAACCCCAATTTTGTTGTTTTAGGTAATTTCTTATTACAGCGCAGTATCCAGTCCTCAGGAGTGCTCAAAGGACTTTACACTTTACTTCCCTGTCAGACATGTTCAATCAAACACCATCTGGATTTCTCTGGGAAGCATCCAGCCATGCTGCAATTAATGCTTGAAGGCTGCTTGTACAAATATCCACCACTCTATAGCCATGTACTCATACAACTAAGTGAACTAGATCAACGTAGAGTGAACCCCCAGTTTTTGCGATGATATTTTTTCAGATAGTAGTGGACACATTTTCAGGCCAGAAACCCCAAAATGGTACCATTAATAAAATAAATCTTTTTATCTGTCTCACGCAGTGAATCAAAATCAGACTGACAAAAATTTCACCATATGTTATTTTTCCTAAGACTAATAACTTTCGGGGGGGGGGGGCAAACTATATATCCAGTATATTTATAGTTTGCCTGCTTTATTGGTCTAAAAAAGGCATAAGGAACAATAAAAACAAGACTGCATGTTCAGTTGACATTATCAAAGTTGGAAGTGCTAATATAATGTCAGTGCTGCAATTTTTATTTCAGAATTCAAATGTGGAAGGTTTTGGGAGTATTGTGTCGAAACACTGATAATTAGAACATTTACTGTGTGTAAATTGAACAAAGGGGAACGGGAGAGAGAGAGAGAGAGGGAAACATCACACCTATTGCCTGAGTCAGGGTGGTAAACAATGGACAGTGGCAGCATAGCTT
Organism: Oasisia sp. SBJ-2009; assembly: GCA_964017155.1. Classification (NCBI taxonomy): domain Eukaryota; kingdom Metazoa; phylum Annelida; class Polychaeta; order Sabellida; family Siboglinidae; genus Oasisia; species Oasisia sp. SBJ-2009. The sequence continues at coordinate 30,988,968 of OZ024857.1, read as the reverse complement.
TATGCAGAGATCCGTCCACCAATCATTTGGACAGGTAAAACCTGTTGTGGACGGGTAGAAATATATGTGGACGGGTAAAAATGGAGCAAAGAAGTCTTCCCAAGTCATAGATATTGTCAGTGTTGCCTTAAAAGTGAGTGTAAACGGTGTCACATGTGTGTTAGTAACCTAGTAGTCCATTTCAGGTCATCAGACACATTTAAAGTTTGTAAACTGGCTTAACAGTTGACATCCATGTGTCCACCAAAACATGTGTGACTAGCAAAAAATTTGGTCCTGCATAAAGCCTGAGTGGCAGTGGTCTTCACAGAAGTAGAACACTCTCTTGTAGTGTTTGTGACAGGTGATTATGAGTGAATCACTGAGACACCTGGACAGCCTAGCACAGAGGAAATTGGTGGGTTAACCCATTATTTGTGCCACTTCTATTCAGTGGCTGCAGTTTTGGTGTGGATGTCATTTCGTAAAGGACATTGACCTAGTGTGTGGTGTGAAGCCTGCCATTCACAGCATGGGTAGTTTTTACTTTATGAATCACCATGAAAGGCCTGATTGATAGATGTTCAGCAGTTCAGTGATGGGATAGATTTATTTTATTTTCTGAAAATAACCATTGCCCTTTTATACCTTCGAAACGATTACTTTTTTTTAGCAGAAAGCAAAAGGCAACTTTTTGATGATATGCACACATAAAAGTTAATATAAACTTGCAACCACAATTACATTTTTATAATTGGTCAGTTGTTTGATATTAGTAATGATTTTTTTTATTGTCTTGACAGTAATACTAATAGCACAGTACATACATATTATATTATAATATCAAGAACAAATATGAACAATGGGAAAAGCAATCTTGCTCTTAAACCCTTTTTACACAAAATGTATTAATATAAATGGTAATCATGGTTGACTCGGGGTATAGAAATAAGCCCCTGACCAGAAAAAAACCACCAGAGGAAATGATCCTTTATTCTGCTGAACAACTTGGCAAAAACTAAAATAGTAATCATCTGTTTGGTTTTACTTCCTATTGAAACACATTTGTAATTTTGTACAGGTTTGTGTGACAGCCTGACAGGCGATTAAACAACGGGATAAATTTTATGCTGGATGGTGTGAAAGTGGAGTCTCTATTTCCTTTGAACTGTCGCTTATGAGAGAGTATTAACTGCCTTGATTTATGCTTAATGAAGCAACTCATCTTTATACTCCTTTTTTGATAACTGCAATACTGGAAGTACATTTATTCATCTTTAACACTGTACATTAACTTGAGTTGTGAGTTTGTGACATGCAGTCATCACATATAAGTTAGTGACCGGATTTTGTGTAAATCATTTGTGTGCTTCTGAATATTTTAAATTTATAGTACACATAATTACTTTATAAATAAAACAAATTTTTTGGGGGGTACTTGGACTAGCCAGATACTGATATTAGTCAGATACTTGTGTTAGTCAGAGACTTAAGTTTTTATTCTCAAGTGGCTTTATTTTATTCACGTGAACTGCATTGATAATGCGAATGAAACAACGGAACAGTTTTTGTTCTTTGTTTTACTCTTGTATGAGAACATTTATGTGTGTGGCTTATTTTAAGGGAGATTATTTTCATATTTCGATTGACTCAGAAGTCAGAACATGGTCTAAAAATGGCAGATTCTACTGAACTCCGCAGTGATTCAGCAGTGGCTGTTATCTTGCCAATGACATGATGACTTAGCATGTCAAAGCATCCACTAAATGAGCAGCTCACATCATGCAAACAATGACTTACAAGTGGTCCTGGCTCAGTTGTCAGCTCATGATGACGTGTAGGTCAATGCACTTTATGTGCAACTCAGTTGTGTCTGCGTGATTAATCAACAGAGTCCATCAGTCTGTATTTTGATGCTGATGGTTAGTTGTGTTAGGGTCACGTTTGCATAACAAAGTGATGTGAAATAAATCCCACACTGTTCTGCCATCTGCATGTGGCTGTAGCAAGACTATAATGACTGATTTCTTTTAATTAACCATAGATAAAATAGTGGATTAATAAATTTGGACGGGGCTGGCTGGGTGGAAACCTTCACCAATGATGCATTTCATTCAGTTCTTTTTAAAGTTTAAAAAACATGATATATCACCAATTGACAGGATAAGATATATGACAAAATATCAGCAACATTGAGTTTTGAAGCTGGATTGGCTGCCTATACTGCCAATATTTAATCACAGACATCACCTGTTGAAGCTATGTAGCTCTTCCGTTGAACATGCAGCATACTACAAGAAGGTTAATACCTAAATGATAATAAAGATGTGTATATATATATATACAATGGGTGTATATATATATATATATATATATATATATATATATATATATATATACAGAATATCTGTCTAAATATACATGCACCATTTGGAAGGAACTGAAGTTATGCAAAATTATATTGTTTGTAAATGTTGTGTCTGACACAGTTAAGTTTCTTGAAGATCGATGAGGCTAAGGCGGGAGACTGTCCACTAGAAATTTGATATATTTACGTTGCAGTACAGAGAATTTTAATTTAAACAAAAACATCTAGTCAAAAAGCATACATGTGATTATCAATAAATATGTGAAACATTGATTAGTATCATTACTGCTACTTCAGTCTAACATCAGGTTAGTAGGTGTTGCTTACAGTTGCTATGGATTCAGTGGCTTATGCCTCTACCGCTGTTTACTAAGGAGGAATACGTGTGACTGTATTATATAATTCCCACAACCATAAACCCTTGTCATTGTCTTTTTATTGGCACATGGCACTGTGGACTGTGTACAAAGGTGGAAGACATGTCATATATCTTATGTAGTTCCCACATCCATAAACCCTTGTCTGAGCTTGTCATTGTCTCTTCATATATCTTATGTAGTTCCCACATCCATAAACCCTTGTCATTGTCTCTTCATATATCTTATGTAGTTCCCACATCCATAAACCTTTGTCATTGTCTCTTCATATATCTTATGTAGTTCCCACATCCATAAACCCTTGTCATTGTCTCTTCGTATATCTTATGTAGTTCCCACATCCATAAACCCTTGTCATTGTCTCTTCATATATCTTATGTAGTTCCCACATCCATAAACCCTTGTTATTGTCTCTTCGTATATCTTATGTAGTTCCCACATCCATAAACCCTTGTCATTGTCTCTTCATATATCTTATGTAGTTCCCACATCCATAAACCCTTGTCATTGTCTCTTCATATATCTTACGTAGTTCCCACATCCATAAACCCTTGTCATTGTCTCTTCGTATATCTTATGTAGTCCCCACACCCATAAACCCTTGTCATTGTGTCTCCAGTGGCACATGGCACTGTGGACTGTGCACAAAAGAAGAAGACGTGCGACTGGAAGCTCCGGAGGTGCACGGAGAGCCTCCTTCTGGACTCAGCGGTGCTACAAAACGCAAGGCAGCCACAGGAATGACACAGCGCGAGCTGAAGGTTTGTAGGATCACTATGTTCTGCACAGAAGACTGCAAACAGTTCTCCATTACCATTCAGTTTGCCCATCATACCCTACACCCATCACTGTCGCTTCTCTTTGTTCTTTCTTCACAAGTGTTATGGGGCAATTCTGCACTATCCGTTTGTAAGGTGTTCTATTGAAATGAATCGTATGTTAAAAAAAACTTGGCTATTTTGGTTCTATTTCTTCGTAAAGTTTATGTTTTTGAAACTCCCAAGGTATGCTGATTGTCGAAGAAATATCAAGCACACTGTTTAATATTACACCCTTTTACAGATACTGAATGTGCACTGCACTGCACCTGCACTATCAGCTTTAAGCCAATCAGGGGCTCTCTACCATAAAATCACTGTTACTTAAAAAAAATCAATGTGTATGGAGCTATAATTTGGTATATGAACTGCCCCAAAACACTTGTTCTTGCGGTCTTGTAGGAATGTCAATAAAATATCTGAAATTGCTGAATGGAATGTTGTGTTCCTATATATGAAGCAATGTCATCATACTAACCAAATACACCAACATAATTTATGTTAGTTTATCAGAGCACCATTCATACCTCTTGACTTATTTATTAAGTAAAACAAAAGAGATATGAACGAATCAACAAGATGGCTGTATATTGGTAAAATTAAGATGCCGCCGATGGGTCATCTTCTTTGTATCTCGGCAATGAAAAGTCACATCTAGACAACATAGTTAGGTGATAATGCAGCCTCCGTGATCACTGTCAACATTATTCATTAGTGACGTTGGTTAGCCTCAGCATTAGTGGCACTCATTATGTGGTGTGTTGGGCATGCCTTACTGCCTTACTTCTGTATACCTCATGTGGTTGTTCTCCAGGTCTGTGAGCACATCCTGCTGCAGTTGTTCTGTCACGAGGCCAGCACCCCCTTCCACGTGCCAGTCAGCAAATCTGTAAGTGCTGACACCGTTGTGTGTTTGTTTCCTGCCAAACAAATCATGAACTGTACTTTTAGTTAGTTAATATTTTTGAAATGTTTAGTAACATAATTATTTCTATACGGTCATAATCATATAGTTTGTTAGGGCACTTTACAGTAGTATGAGAATTAGTTTGATAGTGTATATACATACGCATGTGCACACACACACAAACACACACAAACACACATCTAAGACTATATCTAAATAAACCACTAAAATAGTATGTATACCAAAAATCTGTCTAGTGTATCGCTAAATGGTTTTGAGGTTTCTGCTTATTACAGAATGGAACAAATGAAGGTTCCAGAACAAAACATAAATGCCAATTTGGTGATGTTTGACTTAATTATTATGTAAAATTAATATGCAAAATAGATGAATATGATTTGCCATGAAACCCTTCAAATTGTTACTTGGCTACAGTCACTCTAATGCTGGGTCACTATGTTGACTGCAATTGTAGCAGAACAAATCTGCAATCTGATAATTTATTTTAAAATGAAGCGCAACATGCTAACGCATCTGCCAAGTGAGCTAGTGAGACTGATAGATTTGGGAGCACTATATTCAGTAGAATAATGTTACTCTGAAAACAGTGTGAACATTTATTTTCATGTGAAACTAAGATAATTATTTGTTCCACTATGGTGACTAATGTCTGCTGAAGCTCGTTTTGACCTAAAAGCTAACCTTGTAAACATGCTGTGCTGCTATATTCACGATGCACGCTATGTCAATGATAAAGTCACGATATCATGTGACCACCTAGCTCAATAAATGTCACATTTCCAGCAATTGCCCAGCAGATGGCTTTAAACTCAAATTTTTACTACAAATATGTTTTTGTGTATTTTTAAAGTTGTCAGTTATTATATATACAGTGTATACCCCTAGAAAACGGATTTTAGCTAATGCCTTTTTATTTCCTACAACTGTAGTGTCTGCTTTTGTTGCTTTCAGGTGCCGAACTATTACAAGATCATCAGTAACCCAATAGACTTCCGCACAATACAGTCGAAGTTGTCACGTGACCACTTCAACAACTACCAGAGCATTGATGAGTTCCTGCGGGACATCCGCCTCGTCTTTGTCAACTGCGCTCGCTACAACCACGTTAGTCTGTTACTACACTGTAGCCTTCTCATATACAGAACACTATTAATTGGCTGCGAGTGACTGGGATATGCTGGTATGGTTGAGGACCAATGCGATTTCTCAGGCTGATTAGATATCCAAATCTGACCAATATTAGAAAGGTTGGTGGGGCGACTATTTTCAAGGGGTGGCTTAGAGAGGTTTTATAGTACATGCCATAGTGACTGTGCTCTGTGTGTTATTGGACATCTTAACAAGTTACAAAGAAACTGTTTATGGATTGTATGTTTGTGGACACCTATTATTGTGTTCAAATACATAGAGTACGTAGAGACGGCATGATGCAGTACATAGTGACTGCATGATGCAGTACATAGCGACTGCATGATGCAGTACATACTGACTGCATGATGCAGTACATAGTGACTGCATGATGCAGGACATAGTGACTGCATGATGCAGGACATAGTGACTGCATGATGCAGGACATAGTGACTGCATGATGCAGGACATAGTGACTGCATGAGGCAGTACATAGAGACTGAATGATTTTGGACATAACAAAATCATTTTGAGCATTGTATATTTGTGGACAGATGATAGTTTTATAATAATTGTTGATGTGTCACATACAGTCATATGTACAGGTTGTCCACCTGTTTTTTCTGCACATCACCTAGGACACAACAGTGATGACTTGAAATGTGCTGGCAGCTGTAGATTGTTCATACTCACTAAGGTTCCTACTTAAAAAAGTAATTATGTACAGTTGTTCTGAATGCTCATCCTGTGTTGGCTGAAGTTACATAACAGACCGCATTATTAACACTGTAATGTGAGACTCCACTAGGAGAGAATGGCGCCACCGAGTTGGACTTGACGCAGGAGATGTTGCTCAACAATGCTCTGCAAGTCTCGGCTGTAGACTAATGCAAGAATAAGGGTCATGTTTTTAACAAAGTGTTCTGATGTACATAATCATCATTGCACACTAGAATAGTCTCTTTGTACAATATATATGCTTTCTGAAACTGGATTATACTACAGGAAAGTATTGTGTGCTAAATAATGACTTCTTCTGTTGCAGAAAGATTCAGAAGTTGGCAAGGTTGGTCTCGCTGTAGAGGACTTCGTGGAACAGCTGATTGGGCGCGTGCTACCATTTGTTGATTACAAGGCCATCCCATCTCAAGTTGAAGATGTCGACAAGTCCCTGTCAACACGATTGAAACGACGCAAGAAGTCTGAGGATTCGAAACCTGACAGACATTCAACGACCTCTGAGAAGTCAGCATCGTCCGAGAAGTCAGGGTCGTCCGAGAAGTCGGCATCGTCCGAGAAGTCCGTCTCCTTAGAGAAGACGCAGTTGTCTGAGAATTCTGGCCACTCGTCCGATTCCCAGGAGGTGGTTGCTGACAAGACAAACAAAGAGACTGACATGCAGCTTGCAACTCCAACAGGCAAGACTGTTAGATAGGCACACCTGTATTATTAGAGTTGTGACATGACACTCCATGGCCATTTACAGTATGGAAGTGAACTGTTCTCTGAATGTTTAAATGTGTCTCCTATGCATCTTTTCATAGCAGCCCTCCCATATTAAGTTATTTTCATGAATTTGTATATGTCATATAAGTTAGAATATTAACATCATCAATAACATGCCACAAGCAAATGTAATAGTGATGAACTAATTCTGATAAAACTCATTGTTACAATAGTTGCTATATAAATTATAAGTCAAAATAAAAAACTGCAAAGTTGGCTAGAATTGGCTTATTACAATGTTGACGGTTGACTTTCAGCTGGCTGTGAACCTGCCAAGACACTAGACAAGTGAAAATGTACGGCTGCATCTGGTAGACAACACATTATGACGTATCTAAGGACTGTTTCTATTTATTACATAGGTCAGATCCATTACAATGTGAAAGTATTATATTATTGTGTAAATTGTGGCACACAAAGACTTAGTGACATCTCGTATGAAATTCCTTGGGTGGGACTTATCATACAGCTAGTAATTTATCTCTACAACTGGTCATGTTTAGTAGTATGAATTAATTGTGATGGTCTTTGTTGTGAATTGAAAGTTTTGTTTGATTTCTGTGTGCTCTTAAAGATCTTACTTTGTGTGACAAATACTTGACGAAATTTTTTAATTTTGGTCATCTTTCATATTTGAGTCTATCTATTATTACATGCTTAAACTTTTACATTATTTCTAATTTTACTCAGTCTGATCACAGTTTGGTGTAAACTTGCATAAGTGGTCTACCTCTATATACAGTGGCATAAGGTCATTCACATGAATATTAATGGTTGTCAGTATCAGTCGATGTTGTAGCAAAAGTATGCACGTCTACTAAACCAACTGCATACACCTGTATTTAGGAAAGAAAAGGCAATGTTTTGATGTTATGCACTTAAATGAGTTAATACAAATTAACTATTTTTTTAGTACAATCAACATTTAACCTTATATGTGTACTTTAAACGTAGTTTCCACATGGAAGTCTCTAGTGCTTGTGATGCCACTGCCACAGTCTGAGATTCAAACCTGTGTCTGCCTTGTTCTAAACCCTCTCTGCACACTGTTGAATATATTTTGTCTGAAATAATGTATAACACAGTAAGTTAAAGTGTAAAAACAGTGCAGCCATTAAGATATAATTGTGTTGTCTGGGGACAGCCTAGTTGGAATTGGTAAATGCCATAGGGGTGTCTTAGTGGGGGGGGGGGGGGGGGGGTGATTCTTCAGTAAATGTCATTTTTGGACGTTCGACACTCGTGCCTTGTGTCTTTTCATTGACACACGTGCATGCTATGCTCTAAGGGTCTTCTGTCCTGCCAGCGTTGGCACTTGTCCCCAAGACATGTCATTGTCTCAGCACATGGCAGAAACATCAGTACTGCGTGTACAACGTGCAGAATTAGTAATTTATCAATTTTTTTCTGAGAGATTGACTTAACCTCTTTAAGTCGAAGACATAGTTTGTGAGACATAACATGTTTTCAAATTAATACCATGCAGGAATTATATCTCACGGTTCTAAAGAAGGCTGGGACTTCCTGTGGCAGATGAGTCATTTCTAAACATGTATATTTACTGAAGAATCACCACATGAAGTGTGCAGTAGAGAGTAGTGGTGGCAGAGCAGAGCATAGAGGTTTGTGTCTATTGAGTACGTAGTTCTGAAGTATGGCCAGTGACTGCAAGGCAACAAGGTGAAACAATAACTATATACCTTGATGATGTAAAGAAAAACGTGAGTTACATTGTAGACCATGATAGTTGATGTATGTTATTGAACACACTGATTAACAGAACAACTACTTTAGCCTAAGTGCAACATTTCCAGTTTAGCATGGCCAATGCAGGAACATGTGAAAGAGGCACATGATCACAGATCCCTGTAGAATTAATTTTATTGCTGGGTCTGATTATACAAATAAAATCAGTTACTTTTCATTTGTACTGATGGATCCAATACATCACAGTGTGCCAAAATCACACAATTATATGCCCGACCTGCATCAAGCTTAGCCAGTGATATTTATGATGGTAATTAATGTGTATTAATTACTTTGGCTACATGTCTGCTAGATCAAACATTCTCACATAAAGCTGTTCCTTTAAATGGAATCTTAAAACACTTGAACAAACATTGCCATGACGTAAAAACATTTCATTTAGAATTAGAGAATATGTGACCATGATCTGATGAGTACAGAACAACGGTATATTTACATAATTGTTCAAATTGGGATATTGACAACTGGGTGATGTTATGCTGAAGCTGCATGAGGTTTTACTAACACCTATCTGCTTAGTATAAATTTTAGATTTGTGTCGATTTACTTCATCAGTACACATTTCTGAGCGAAAACAAGAATATGGTGTCATTATATATGGTAGGCGTTATATCAACAAATTATTGCATTGTATGCGTATTCGATATAAAAAAGTTATATCAAACGATTTACAACCAATGAAAAAAAATTAAATGCTACACTAATTGTTCCTCTTTATTATTCACAAAGTAATGATCAGGGTTGGGTCCAAATACACATTTTTAGATCAAATACAATTTGGCCAAATCAAATACAAATACATTGCTTTTCCAGATTTCAATTCAAATACAATCACAAAGTTCCAATTCAAATACACTCCCATTTTTGATTCAAGTACATTGCCATTTTTAAAATTTGATTCAAATATGTAGCCCATGTTTCCATTATAGTTCAAATATTAAATACAAATACATGCCCTTTTGTTTTTTCCGATTCAAATACAAATACAAAAAATCTGTATTAAAGTACAACTACAAATACATATTTGAACCCAACTCTGGTAATGATGCGCAAATTTGTACATGCTCCGCACATGAATGGGTTAGAAATTCCAAAACATGGGAATTTCACAAGTATCACAGTACTCCGTTCAAAAGGCTACATAATGCTTACCATTATAATGTTGCACCATATTCTTGTTTTAGTACAAACATGCTATGGAAGAAGTAAATAAAAAAGTGGAAAATTTAGATAGGGGAGATAGGAGCAGGACCAAAAGCAGCTTGAGTAATATGGCACTGCCCAGTAATAAGAAATACCGAACTTAGAACAAAATTATTTAAAATTTGCTGTCTCCAGGGTCATCAAATCATGGTCACATGTCTTCCAAATGGTACTATGTTCTTAAGTTTGGGCAATGGTTGTTTTTAAAATCAACCATATATAACCAAAAACTGGGGGCCAGAATTTCAACAAAATAAATAAAGCGCAGAATGTGTGAACTGTTTATTTGCTAGCCATCAGGTCAGGTGAGCATATAGCAATTGCACTTCTGATAGTTTTAGTTACACATGCTGCTGAAGTGAGGTATATGTATACAGGATGTGTCACGTGTACAACACTTGGTTTTATAAATATACAGTGTACTTTGATGCCATGACTCGTGTATTTGTTGCTATTATACAACATAAGAAATAATGTCAGAGTCAAAATTTGAATAATTATAAATTATATTTATTTGTTTTGTTGGACACAATTTAACATGTAGTTAGTTATGCATTAGTATTGAGCCATGACAGTGATGTAAGCCATAGTAAGTTATTTTACATTTTGTCGAGATGATGCCTGGCCTGAACAGTCCAGTGTGTTACATGGCAGTAATAATTATATTATTATGTTCAGACACAGTGTGTAACCAAAGGTGAACCAAATTGACGATATCTGTTTGGTACTGCTATGTGAAAAAGAAACATTTGAATGTAATCATGGTTTTGTAAATATATGAACAATGCTTGTATGTTGACCAAAGTGTTATTTTCGGATAACCAATATAAGTACCTAAATTATGGAATAAGATAAACCCTGTTTAATTATGTAATTACTGTAGTAGTAATGGTTGTTTGTATTTGTGTATTGGCATTGTATTTGTAGTCACATTTGGTTTGGTATGTAACCTAATGTTAGACCTTTCTGAATAATATCTGTTTCTGGTTACAGAACAAGCCCATTAGATGTAGCTCATCCCAGATTGCAGCATAGATTGTGACTGTCTGGAGCCAGAACACCAAAGAACAAGAATGTTTCCTACTGTCCCAATCTTACTTAAAATGACAAAACAATATAGCAAGTACCATTTTTGTATTGATTTTACAAAATTGTGTGACATCTTAGCAACACTAAAACATTTAATGTATAAAAAATAACTTACCTTATTAATAATGTTACTTAACAATTATTACCAATCCTGAATGTTAAGAACATGTAACTGGAAACAGATATTATTCTGAGAAATCTAACATATGTCTGTGCATACACATGGTGGTGTTTCTAAGAAGTCGTTTGAGATCATATGCCCGTTGTCGTATATTTCAGTCACAACTTTTTTTGTTAATAAGAATATAAACTATGTCATATGTGTAGGTGCCAGCCCATAACAATATCTAATGGGAACAATAATCAGTCACAATGCAAAGTAAGTTTGATGCAGTATAACTATTGCATAAACATTCTAGTTAACTGTGCCACCAGAACCAACCAACAACTTGGAAATATATATATACTGGAGAAAAACGTTTTTGGCCAACATAACAGGTGTCTTCGGAATTTGGTATGCTCTAGATACCACATCAATAACTGTATTTCCATCTTTTTAAATGCTGTCAAATGCAGTCCAGTCATCTCAGCAATGCATACCCCATCTACTTCAGTGGTCCAGATACAGCCTCTCCAAGATGAATACTGTCACGGGAAATTAAAACAACCCGCTGACCTGAGTGATCAATATACTTAAATCACTTAATATCTCCATGAAAAATCACTGGAGTGAAAACAAAGTGATACTTTTACAATTGATGACACAGCATAATTATGTAACTTAATTAATACTAAACGTGATTTTTAAAAACATTTGGACAATCATTACTAATACGTACATTATATTGTATAACACTCCATAACATTGATCGTATTGCCTTCCAGTAAATGAAAACATTGTTTTTTAAATATATATATATATATTAGGCATGTATTTACATTGCTATTATTGCTGGTATTTGTGGTCAAGTACCTCATTAAAGTATTTGTCCAGACATTACTTTATTTTCAGTTGACTTCTTATTGTTCTTACCTTTCTCTGTACCACGTACATCATACCATGGTCTCTCCGATGTAACAGCGTAGTAGGAGACCAGCCACCGGTTATGAAACGTGTTGCATCCTGCGAGGCTATGCATATGAATGTGTTGTCATTGCCGACAACATTCGCAATCATAGTCTCCAATGTTGGATGTTTCACACTTAGTTCCAGCATTCAGTGTTAATATTATCAACGTCACTAATTATATATGTAATGTATGTATATCACAATCATAATTGTTGTGCAACCATAGTGTCCCGTGGTTGGGCGAAGGCCTCAGCATGCTGCTTCCACATCTGCCTATCTTGTGCTGTCCTCTGCCAGATGGTACCTTCCAGTAGTCGTCTAGTTCATCTCTTCACTGTCTCACTGGTCTCCCTCTAGGTCTTTTCCTTTCATAGAGTTTCCAGGTGGTGATATGCAATGTCCATCGGTTATCTCGTATTCTACTGGCGTGCCCTACACAGGCAGGCACGCACGCACGCATTGTTCTAGTGTAACGACAATATAAATGATCATCGTGACTATGTATAAGACAATGTATACATTGGGATATAAGTTAATAGTGTATTATGTTCATTATTGTTAATATCAGATTTACATTTCTGTCCAATTAAAATTCTTCCAGCACTGTTCATCTAAAATGATCACTTTCTAAAAAAAAACAGTTTGCTCTTCTGCATTGTTCAGTTTCAAGCAATTCTTCTGCCTGGCAAATTGAAGCAGTGAACTGGGGCTGATTTGTGAACAAGCCGAAGTTGTGCAGTGTCCATAGATGTTCAGCTAGCAGCTGTCTGATGACATGTGAGCGGCACCGGTGCCGACTGTGATTGTACCTCCTGGTCGTGTCCCTCATCCTCACGCACTTTGATATACCAGTCGTATAAATCGACCAATCAGATAAATCGACGATACAGGTATTTAGTGAACTCGAACCCGGCAGCGATACATGTTCCGATCGCTGCCAGCAGGTGATAACAAGTCGCGTGAACAATTTGAGGGATCGCTGGTCGCGTTTGGGTAAACCTAGGAAAGCGGACGTTCAAGACGGATGGTGTGCGTGTGTGATGTATGATGTGTGAATTAATCATAAATGACTACAGTAATACTTTATTAGTGTCAGTTATAATAAGTAATAAATATATGTAAATAGAAACATTAATGAATAAATCAGTAAAATGTTATGCTATTTAAGGTGATGAAATGTATAAGAGTGTGTAGAAAAATAGACATTAAAAACAACCTTGAAATAATAACAATGAATTATACGTTTCTTACCCAAAGAGGAAACAATATATGTTAGATACGTTTGTGAAACCAAACCATCTCTCAAAGCTCATTCTGATGTTTATTTCGATCCAAAAGCTAACACTATAAATGGTCTGAATATGTGGAAATGCAGCCTGATGCGAACATATGTCATCACACATCGACAAGGCGAAATACGCATATTCGAAAAGTCGAGTGGCATAGCATACAATGTGGAATATTTGTTATTCGATCATGATTTTAAAATGTGTTAACTTGATGGACATGGAAATGTATAGTAGGGATGCTGCAGTATGTAATATAATATGAATTCAAACAAAAGGTTGTTATTTCTTATAAAGGATTGGTCAGCGCATTCTTGCAAGTACGGGATCATTAAGTTACCGTCCAATAAGTCTAACAAGCCTAGTCTGCAAATGTATGGAAAAAATAGTCAGAAATCACATTACCAGTTATATGAAAGAAAATGGTCTTTTTAGTCCAAAACAGTATGGCTTTATTTCTGGCAGATCTACAGTCTTACAACTAATAACAATACTAGATACATGGACCTATGAAATAGACAGAGGACACCACACAGATGTTATATACATGGACTTTAAAAAGGCCTTTGACACTGTACCACACAAAAGACTAATAAGTAAATTAAACAGTCTAAATATTAGTAAAGAAATAGTAAACTGGATAGAGGCTTTCATCTCAAACAGAAGACAAAAGGTGGCAGTAAATGGAAAACAGTCGAATTGGCATGATGTAACATCTGGAATACCGCAGGGAACAGTCCTAGGACCTCTACTCTTTATATTATACATAAACGACTGACCAGACCTTACTCAATCTGACACATTTCTATTTGCTGATGATATTAAAATATTTAGATCCATAATAAATACGAATGACCAAGATATACTACAACAGGACATAACCACCATAGAAAAATGGAGTCATGATTGGATGCTCACACTACACCCAGATAAAAATAATAAATGTACACATGGAAATTGGAAAAAATAATGTAGGTGAAAATCAATACTATACAACAATGAACAATGTCACAAAAACAATAGACACACATGATAAACAAAAAGACCTAGGGGTAACCTTTGTCTTTGACTCAACAAGCCCCTGAATAATTATGGTATATTAAAAATAAAACATAATTATTATATAATTTAATAATACATTAAATTAATTTATTCAGGAAATACATACTCATAAAAGGCGCTTCCGTCTAGATGACGTGCACATTAGGATGGCGTTGAAATGTCCCGTATTGCAGCGCTCGTACTTAGAGCAGCAATACATAATTTTTTTTTAACTGAGTCAGCATTTCATTTAGATATGGTGCGTACAATCATCTAGTTCGTTAACTACCCCACGATGATAACTTTTTCTTCTAATCAGACTATGAGAACTTCTACTACTTGAAATGTTGGTAGTTTCTGCGACGGCATGTTTCAATCCTCGATGACAACTATAGAATTCTTCTACCGTCCCACTAATTGACTAATACATTCCGCCATTTTTGAAAGTTAGAAAAAACACGGCACTCGAGGGAATTTCCTGTCCAATTCGTGTGCGGATCCGTTTTAAATCGCTACACGGACCGATTTAATTTGCCGCATCCGTACCCGCGCCACAAACCATATCCACATCCGCACATATGGAATAATTCCAACTCCTTCCCACTGTAGCCATTTGTTGCCGCATGCCGCGTCCGCATGACGCATCCGTACATGTGGAATTTTAGCTTGTCAGTGGACTGTACGTAGTTACTGTATGCACCGCGGGGAGCACGAAGTTGTCTTACAAATAGACACTTTTTCGTTATGCTCCGTATACATGACACCTGGTCCTGGTCTCATTAGCGATTATATAACATTTAATCTCGCATCACAGCAACGGTTCTTGACATGAACTGCAAGACGCATATCAGTGTTTGTTGCAATCACACGAGGTCGAGGGATAGGGGAGACCGGGGCTAGTTGTAACACGAGTACGTTGTACCAGGGGGCCTGAGAACAAAACTGCTAATGCAAATTTTTCTGCAAGATGAGAGCATGTTCATCAATAGATTTGAACACGTCGTGTGTCACGTGTATCACGTGAATCCGTCGACACGCCATAAACTTACGCCATTTAAAAAAAGAAAAGATGTACTACCGTACTGGGGTTACTTGTAACAGTTTAGGACACCTCATATAACTCATTATGCCACAAATAGGTAATAAGCCAGGCATTTAATTATGCACCAATTATCTGAGGGAGATATGTGTGGACCGTTTCGCATAACAAAAGTTTCGACCAGTTAAGAAAGATTAAAGTGTAAAACTGTAGTGTCCTAAAGAGTTCAAATTTTCCGGGTTACAAGTTACGGGGTAACTTGTAACACTTTAGGACACTAAAGATAATTCATTATACCACAAACGTGACATAGGCCGGGCATTTAATTATGCCCTGGTTATCTGCAGGAGATATGTGCGGACCCTTTGGCATAACAAAGTTTCGATATGTTAAAAAAGAAACCCGTCCGCAATCTTGAAATGTGTTGTTTTTGTTACAAGTAGCTACGGTCTCCCATACAGTCCACTATTTGCTCATCTGCATATTTTTGGCTATCATCTAAAAACTTGTTTATCGCTGTCAGGCTTTTGCGGTGGAATTTTACAAAAATGGCCGTGTTTGTGTTCAATGCACAGCATCCTGTTGTTTATAACCAAGATAGCGGAGTTCTCCGTGACGACCGCACATTGTATAGAAAGGGTAATGACATACGCGATACGTAAGACTCATGGTTCCAATACTTTAACCAGATGTTAGATGGCGCCACTATCGCTGTCACCACTTCCGAGGTAAACAATTAAGACTACATAGACCAAGCCATAGAAGATAACAAGAGACCATGTCGCTCCCAAATATTGTTGCCATTGTTTGGGGAACGCTGGAAATATTTTTGTTCGCCGGCCAAATATTTGGATGGTCATCGCTGGCCTATGTTTTCAAATATGAAGGGTATTTTGAAAACCTGTGTGATGAAGTTAGAACAAACACGTCGTTTGTCAGAGTCGGCGGCGATACTTCTGTGGTTGGTGTTTCCCCATTGTCAGTGGCATTGATGCTGTCAACTTCGTCAATACCGATCTCTGCTAAAACACACCAAACAACGCTGAGTTCGCTAAACAGTCCGTTGCTTTCTGCAATTACCCCATTCAGAAATGAGGCCAAGAATGGCAGCGATAGGTACCGTTATGCAATAAGCAAAGCCGCCGACGCCGCCGGCGATGCCAGCGAGTACAGCGTCAACAGTTGCGCTGCAGCTGATGAACGGTTCAGTCTGATCTACACGTTAGCTCAAGTCTTCGCGGGGATCACCATTTTCTGTACTGGTTACTTGAAAGATCGCCTCGGAACAAGACTATGTCGTTGTGTTGGAATGTACGTTTACATTTAAGTATTTTTATTGATGCGTTATTACGTAGCCCATTTGACTGGTAGTAAGTAGGTAAACTTGTTAATAGGTCCTATAACTAACACGTCGCTGGTAAGACCATGCCTGCCCTGACCGGGTATTGAACCCGGGCTGCCAAGCGGATATGTGGTAACCATGCATAATCACTACACTATGTCTATGGGCGCCACCTCTCTCGCCTGTTCAGTCAGAACATGCTACAACCTTAATGTCTGGACTAGGTGGCATGGTCTGATGACATCATTCGACACATTACAAGTAGGTGCCAAATCCCAGTTGGTGTTGATGAGAGCGGTCACAATCTGACGGGACAAAATGCGTTGAATCGTGTCAAAGTGCGCTCATCAATGGCCCGGCCCAGTCAGCTTGTTTCATACGAACGAACCGTTTTCACTATAGGGGTCTACACCTATTGCTGTCACTTGTAGGGAGGGAATCGGTGCAAACTAACAACTTCTAATTGTTTATTAGACCACCCATCCGCAACGCAGATTCAAGGCATAACGCCGCAGCTCTAAATCTGGACAACAGCTAGGGTTCCTCAGATGTCTCGCTTCTATGTCACGCATACGGAAACAGCCGAAGCTTGCCTTGGATAAATATTTTGCCGAGTTACACGCATCAAAAATTTGACACTAATTAACTTTTAATTAATAGAATGACGAGCGGGTAATGTCAACATATGTCATAATGTGTTACTTATATACTAATTATTTATTATATGCGGTTAGAAACGGAACATTGAATTTATTGGATTTTTATTTTATATTACGGATCATTCTGAAGTCATGGCATGTAAATTAAAAACAAGCCTACTATATTATTGAATTGGTATACACTTTGAATATAAGATGGCAGTTAGTTCACTATAGCGATACAAATAAGCGGGTCAGGGATACACAAATGTACCCACTACTCAGTCATCGTGATTATGTCTGATGTGCAGTTAACAACGTCGAAGTAACCTACAACATACGACTGTTTTGTGCTAAGTCGACCAAAGAGCAAACGAGAAAGTAGACGAATGCGAAACTTTCTGGACATCGATCTGATCTCTTTGCCAATTTGTCATCTCCCATTCTTCCCACATGCCCATTTCAGCCTACTCCTCTCCAGTTTCTTCTTAAAACTTTCCATCACTCCAACCTCCACTGTCAGTTCGTCCATTCTTCTCTTATCTGCTCTCCTCACTCACGTGATTCTTCTTATCCAACTGTTTTCGCCTGCACTTTCTCCTGTCGTTTCTTTGTTAGTGCCATCGTTTCTAAGCCATACACATATGCCGGGGTAACACACGAGGTGAACACCTTTCCTTTACGTGCACGTGATATCCGTCTGTCTCCCATCACCTCTTCGACTTTCCGCCAAGCGTTTTCTCCTGCTGTAATCCTTACACGAATGTTGGTGTCCGAATTGCCATCCCCACACATCGCTCCATCCAGGTAGACAAAACTGTCTCTTTGCTTAAGCTTCTTCCCATCCACATGTATTTCCAACTGTTCCTTTCTCTGTCCCACCCACAATGGGACAAACTAACCCTCTGTCCTTGTCTGCTGAACATCAGTATCTTTCCTTGATATCAGATGCTGTCTGAATATTCGCTACTGCTGCCAGGTCATCTACGAACAATAGTTTCCGGAGAACGTCTTTCGTACCAATCTTTCTGCTTCTTTGTTCCACCACAGCGACAAACGACACTGGGCTCAAGGCGCTCTCCTGTGTCAGGGCAACATTTAATTCGAACTCTCCCGACAGTTCGAGGTACATGTTGGCCTGTGCCAATACCTTTAACGGAGGGCTTCAAACAACAGCAGACAACATTATTTTATCTAAATTCCATTATCTTCTGCATGTATATTCCTCAATTGTATTCAATTGAAACTGACATGTACCGATTATGACAAACATAAGTGGTTAACAACTCAAATATAAGTGCAACCGTGCTACCAGCAGCACTATAGTGCAATGTCTGCGCAAATGGCAATGAATCTAAGACACCCTCTTATTACACATGATTACTAATTTTTTTCAGAATAAATGTCATTAAGTGTAACAGCTATTTGTATTGATTTAAAAAGCACAATCAAACATGTGTTCTATCTTTGCAGCGTCTGCTACCTGACGGCTGTCCTGCTTGTGGCCTTCTCAACACAAGGTGAGTGCCATTGTACGTTAGTAGATTCACATGTAGTGTCCCTTATACACTTGTCCTTCAAGTAGATTCACATGTAGTGTCCCTTATACACTTGTCCTTCAAGTAGATTCACATGTAGTGTCTCTTTAACACTTGTCCTTCAAGTAGATTCACATGTAGTGTCCCTTATACACTTGTCCTTCAAGTAGATTCACATGTAGTGTCCCTTATACACTTGTCCTTCAAGTAGATTCACATGTAGTGTCTCTTCTACACTTGTCCTTCAAGTAGATTCACATGTAGTGTCTCTTCTACACTTGTCATTCAAGTAGATTCACACGTACTGTCCATTATGCACTTGTTTTTCAAGTAGATTCACTTGTAGTGTCTCTTCTACACTTGTGGTTCAAGTAGATTCACATGTAGTGTCTCTTTAACACTTGTCCTTCAAGTAGATTCACACGTAGTGTTCCTTCTACACTTGTTCTTCAAGTAGATTCACATGTAGTATGTAGTACATCTTGGCCAACCGAGTTACTGTTTGTAATGATATGTTCTCAGTTGATTATGCCACTTAGTTATTTCAGTTATGCGAGTTCTTTTTTAATGTGTAGTGTGAGCTGTCTGTATCCACATTCCCGTAGCCAATACAACCGTTTGCGATGTTGGTTACTGCCGAATTTGCTTTGTTGGCGTATTCGTGCACATGTCCGTAAAACAAGTAACATAACCCGTCATTACTGACGGCACCGTTATATTAGGCACTTGTTGATCGAGCCTCTCGTCGTCGAACCACAATAAAGGTCTTTGCATTACAGCCTCACGCTACAGACAACATTTTCTTGGGTTTGCATAAGATACCTCTAGTATAAGCAACGAAAACATATTGCATTTAGTTGAAATGAACTCAATAGGTATGTCAATAAAACATATCATTATGGGGAAAGGAACATTCTGTGATTACGCATAAACTAATTTTGTTTCCATGTCGGATTTTTTAAGATACCGTAATATATACGATAGCTGTATTACGGCTAGATTTAAAACAAATTGATTTATGGTCACTGATACAAAATTGGTCTCACCTTTCTATATTTGATAGACCGAATGAAATAATACAGCAGCGTAATACTTGGAAACAGGCACAGCGATGATTCTGCTACCGGCCATGATGTTGCTTGCGTATGGAGCCGACATTTTCCTTGTTTCCAACTTCGAGTTGGCCAACTTGAGTCCACGATATAGGTCGACCATCATCTCTCTGTACTGCGGGGCTTATGACTCTAGCGCATTCACCATGGTCTTGGTCAAGGTCAGGATTTTAAGCATTTAAGGAACTGCAAGTAACGTGCATGCGACCAAATTGAACGTGCATGCATATTAGCAGTTCTGCCTGCGATGTCTTCCTTTGTACCCTTGCATACGTTGTGGGTTGCTTTCTAAGAGACATTCACATCATTGCTAAATAGATATAGTATTATTGATTCATATATATATATATATATATATATATATATATATATATATATATATATATATAGATAGATAGATAGATAGATAGATAGATAGATATGTATGTATATATATATATATATATATATATATATATATATATATATATATATATAGAGTGACGTACATAGGACATTTATTTTATTTACTGTATTTAGTGGATATTTAGTGTTACATGGGTGATCATGCAGAACAAATACCGGTAGTTGTGTATTTGTTTTATAGAATTTTGACACTTCGGGTCTAATTTTTACTCTGTGTTTGAAGCTTATTCGAATGTGTGTGCTAGTGAGACACTTTTGTGTGATAACCTATCAATTTGTATGTACTGTCTTTTAAACAAACGTTTCATTTTTACAACGGGGAGATTACACAGGCTTAATATGTTATTGTATTGATTTTAGTTAGTCAACTACGCAGCTAGTTATTACGTATTCTTATGTTACACATATTCCGTAATATGTGCATGGGTTTCAGTTGGCCTACGACAATGGAATTCCTGTGAAGGCTTCCTTTCTCTTTATCGCCTTTTTCTTCACGACTGCTGTCATCAGCACCTTCTGGTTCATGCCCCGTCACCATGTCCCCTTCCAGCCTCCTCGGGGATATCGTCTCAACTTTGGATGCTGCAATAGAACACCATCGGTGATGGGAATGGTCGTGACCGAGAGACAGGTGGGTAGAAAAGAGTTAGCGGACGAAATCGGAAGCGTCGTCCGAAGGGAGAAAGGAGAGAGCTTCAAGACGATAGTCGTGTCGAAACTCTTCTTGCTTGATGTATTATGGCTCACCTGCCAACGCTTCCAAAGCTTCAGTTTCGTCGGCCGATTGAACCCTACTCTAGACCGACTGGCGAATAACGACAAAGGCATTGGTAAGAACTGCATGAGTAGAATTGATAGATATCATTACGGTATATGTGCGTGCGGGTGCGCGTGCGGGTGCGCGTGCGCGTGCGCATGCGCGTGCGTGCGTGCGAGCTTGCGCGTGTGCGTATGTGACAGTGTGTGTATGTGACACTGTAAAACATTATTATTATTATGCTTGCGTGTTAAGATGGCCAAACATTGAAATCAACTGTGCAAAAAAGATGAGGTCGACTGAAAAAAACTGTTAAAAAAATTATAATATATATATATATGCACGTGTGGACG